>JAHDYR010000007.1:169599-320272 GCA_019828565.1 Carpediemonas membranifera
TGGACAATGGTAGGTCAGCGTGGTTTTTGGCGAAAATAACAGTGCATTGCTGTATTCCAAATGTATGACTTATAGTGCAATGCACTGTTATTTTCGCAGAGCCGAACGGACGTGGCCAGAAACTGACATCGCTGAAAAGCTCAGAGACGTCGTTATATCATCTATAACGGCATCTCTGAGCTTTTGGGCGCACAGTTTCATCCTGACGTGGAGATTGATGCTTGATAAATTGAAGAATCGACTAGGAGAGCTCTACGCTTGCATGCAGCCTTCTATTAGGTTGTTGATGTTGGTTATATGCTTCTTTTTCGTTCTCGATGCGTGTGGATGAGTATTCTGTTGCAAGATTCATTTTGATGGACTGATGTTGGTTATAGAGGATAAAGGCACCAGAATGGATCATATGCATGCTATAAACCGTTCTGTGCCGTTGGTCGGACGGCTTCAAAGTCATTGTATAGAAGGAGATCGTTTAATGGTCATCACATACATCATGGTATTGCGGGGAATCATGGTAGTGAGGTGATTCGATTTCGAGACTCGGTGGTGAACTGCGGACAGGAGATGGAGGCGGACTTACAACAGGCGTGGCGGGGCTGGCGTTGAAGGCGGAGTGGGGGATGGAGACGGGCACGGAGATGGATACGGCGAGCTGTACGGCATACACCTTACTGGAAGCGGCATCTCCGGCCACTTGACGAACCTGCACCGCCGGGCAGTTAAATCTTCAGGCCTCTTCTTGTTCCGTTTTTAGTTTCGTCATCGCTCTGTGCAGAACAAGACGCAATTTTTCGCACAACATTTACGTATTTACCCAGTTATGTGTCGGTATATGTTCAAAACCACGGCCAGGCCCCACCGGGGTGAGTGTTGGGCATGCGCCGGTGTTCTTAGGACTCATGGTTTCGAGTTCAATGCTACGACCCTTTCGAATCGCATCTCTAAACTTTTCCTCCAGGACCCCAGTTGGCAGCAGTCGACCATTCTCTTCGCTGATCTACAGAGAGTAAGACCTGTTCAGTGTCATCTAACAGAAGCGGACTCGGCTTGGCGACGCATTCATGCACGCGCATGATGACCTTGAGCTTGTCAAGACATTCGGCAGCAGTGGGACGCTTCGTTGGGTCGAAGTGGAGCATCTGCATTGCCAGGTCGTACATTCCGAGGCAAGTGGGTGGCGTTGTGCCGCGAATCGGTAGTGCAGAGTTCACGTTCACGAAGTTGAGACAATCTCTGAGCGGTTCGAGTGTCTTACGTGACAACTGCAACTGCCCACCATAGAAGTGGCACCAGTTCAGCAAGCTACCAAGCTTCAGCATCTTATTCTTCTTCTTGTTGTCGATCTGCGCCATGTCAGTCACCTTCGCGGCAAAGGGGGACTTGGGGAGACCGTAAAAGAGCAATGACTACACCGCACGAGTAAATGTCGGAGGCAGGTGTGACGACATGAAGAACAGGCGGGAAGAGCCGATGCAGTCATGCGCGTATGCTTGGAGGTCTCGTATGGCGCTCGTTGACGGCGGAATGACCGAACACGAACACACTTTGAACATTTCTGGGGGTAAATACCCATGCGTGCCGCGATATTCGGATGCCGATTTCAGTTCTATGGCCCAGTTCTCGTCGCGACAAGCCGGCTTCGTCATAGCAGAACTTCTTCATCAACGAAGTCTGTGCAGGATATGATTGAAATGATTGAAAAGAAACAGCCTGACATAAGACCCACCCAACCTTACATGGGTCATTGAAGGGTTGTGTGCCACGCTCTTGGTGCTGTGTCATTGCTGCGTATAAACTGCTGGTATAAACTGCGTAGAATGCAGCAAGAAAGTGGAACTGTCAACTTTGCTGCGATTGCTTTCCGGAAGAGCTTGCGCGTCGTGTCTATGCAAATTGGGCGGACATGGGCGAAGCCGCGATGAAGATAGACGCCTTGCCTTTCGATGATGACCAAATTGTCGAGCTTGACGGCCAATCGCTCATTTCTCTGAAGTGCAGCACATGCATGGTGTCAAAGGGCGATGACATGATGTATGGTTTGGTCACGGCTGGCGATGTTGATGAGGGAGAAGTGCTCGGGATTGCCAAGGGTGTTCTTAGCGATCAGCCTTCTCGGATTCAGCTATCGTCACAGCTGCACCTCATGACTCCTGATGAAGCATGCGTCAACAAGCTTTGCCATCATTCGGCTGCTGGCAACTGCAGGTTTGCCCTATTCAAGGTGGATAAGAAGCCGATCTGCTTCTTGGTTGCCACCAGCAAGATCCCAAAGGACAAGGTCATCCTTGAAGGTGGCGGCACTGACGATAATGTCTTTGTCGTGGTTAAGCATGCGAGGAATCGTGATGTACCGAAGGACGTGAAGCACTCAATTTCTCGCGTGGTCCAGGAGGATGCAGAGAAGGCGAAGAAGTTAGATGTAATGAAGTCGAAGAAGAAGGCGAAGGCAAAGAAAAAAAGGAAGCAGACATGACGGAGGAGGAGAAGTACAGATTAGAGCAGAAGAAGCTAAGAAAAAGCATGCGCCAATGGGAGCTGGGAGCCTTCTAAGAAGAAGAAGACGACTGTGAAGAGAAAGGGTACCAAATCGAGGTTGACGAAGAAGGACAAGGTGGCCATGACGCACAATGCGAAGACGTTGGACGAGTTCCTTAAACTGTTTTAACCTTTATGTCTCTTCAGCCCGCAGAGACGCCTTCGAATAGTGGGGTTTAGAGGCGCGCTGATCGAGTCAATGGTCAACAATTGCATCTTTACACTGTAGAGAACATACCGAGCTCTCTTAAAAACTGGTAAATCTCAACCTCCATCTCTTGACGAGCAATCTGCCGTTCTTCAGTCATGGAAAGATGGTTGCGAAGCTTCTTTCTCTCATCAGACGGCATTGTCAGGCAAGCTTCGTCGTAGGTGGCATTGCTCGTGGACAGGATAAAAGAAATCAGCATTGATCGCTTCAGGGGAGAAGCAGGAGACAATCTTGTTCCAAGGGAGGTTTGGAAACACCTTCGCCAGGTGTTCGCGCAAGGCAGCGCGAAGATTGGTCGAGAAAAACTTCTCGTCACTGCGAGGAAGGCAGTACTTGGAGAATTTCTTCGTATCCTTCAGCTTCAGGAACCGACGCTGTTCTTCAGGATCCAGGCGAGCATGTGGCACATCTGGCGTTGCGTCAAGAGCAACCGCTAAGGTGTCAAGCAGTGTCTTCATATCTTCTGTCGCAGCAGTCTCAGGGTCAACGCTGCGGAAGGCATGCAGCGCTGATTGGTAAGCAGCTTCTGCCCGCGCTGCCACCTCGTCCTTCCTCGATGGGTTCATGTGGACAGACTCGGACTCAGTGTTGAATGCAAGTCGGAAACCAGCTCGTGTTGAATTCTTGACCATCTGCTTGAAGTTGTGCGCCTCCGTCTTCTTGATGCACGACAGAATAGTTTCTTGGATATCAGCATCAGCCTTTTGCAGGACTGCCGTGCAATTCTCCAACGCGGCCTGAGACAACGGCTTGTAGGTGCGGTACGACGAAGTATTCGCTCTCCGCGCAGCTATCGCTGCTAACTGCTTGCGAGGCGCCTTTCCACCTTGCGTAGGCCGGCGAGCCGTTTGCTTTGTTCTAGCCATCGTCTTCTGAATGCAGAATTATATGCAATACATTTCTCACATAAAGCTGCTTTAAAGTGCGATGCCATTTTCTCACCCTCAATTTGGCATTGGCGTCATGAACGACGATCAGACATTTTCAATGCAATGGGGTGGAGAAATCGATATCTGGATGGATCAAAGCTGTTTGAATGTGTCTGTGGGGACATCAGTAGCGAAACACGCAACGTCGGTTTTCCCTCGCCATCCCGACGTCACAAGTGCACCCGTACTGCACTGGCGCTGAAGAATACACGTGTCCTCATCGTGTTCGAGCCAACCTATGGGTTCGTTGCTGGAGATAGCAGGCAGTTTTCGATTGATGAATCTGTCTCCATTGGAGGGCACGCAGAACGCATTCGTCAGATCTTTGCGGCAATGCATAGCGAGTATACGGTTATCGAGACGGCCCAGTTCGAGAACGAGGACGATTTTTGAGGCGAAAATCAAGGAATTCGGCAAGCTGTATGGTGACTATGAGACTTTTTTTCATTATCACTGGTCACTCGGACTCTGATGGTCGGTTTGTGGTCGATGCCCGCACGATACCAGCCATCTGGACAACTGCCTTCGACTTCATCGAGGCAATTCTGAAGAATTATGAGAGTCATGTCTGCAAGTTCGCCCGAATCATGGGTGTGTATATTGCCGCCTGCCAGTCTTCCGCCCGTGACCCACGGCCGATCTTTCAGTTGTATTCTGGCAAGTTCAAGTTCACAATGCAACGGTGTGTGGTGCTTTTGACACCAGATGAGCTACCCGCCGTCGAACTTGCCGCCCATGACGCCACGTGGCTCATCAGAATCATGACTCAGCCAGATCACCTCCATGAGATCGCGCAATTCTGGTTCTGGATGTCCAAGCTCTCGTACATGAAGCGAAGAGTCATTATCGCAAGACCTGACGGTTGTGCAAAAGCGAAGATCGTATCGGAGGAAGACGCAAGACTCCCGCCGCGTTGTTATCCTTTGCTTAACAAGGTTTACCGGCCTGCGTACCCGAACTTCGATTCCACTGCTAAGATCGTCGACTTTCGCTCTCTGCTCTTGATCAAGTCTGAACACGAGTCATCTGTGGCCATTGAGTCTCACATCAACAATATGATTGAGAAGAAAGAGATTCCAATCGGCACCAGCGGTCAGCCACAGTCCTTCGTTGAGGAAATTGTGAATGGGTTGAAGTCATGGAGGAAATACTCGACACACCGTGATGGCAGCTGTGTTGCGCACTGCTGTTGCATGATTAGGGACGGCCATTTCCGGGATATGACCACCCTGACCCACAGAACAGATCTTGAGGCAGCCATGGCTTTGCGTGCCGAGCTGGTGGAAAGCCGGGTGAAGCGGACGGCTCTGACGGAGGATTCCGCTAAGGCAGAACTTTTTTCCAAGATGGGCTGGCTTACCGATGATGCTGTGCGAGAGTTTTCCATGATCTACATGCGTAATGTCATCATGGTGTGCAACAACGGTAATAATTCTACAGTGATATTGTTCACACATGGTCACCAGTTTTTGGGGTTTGTACCCTTCTGGCGACTCAGCTGCTGATCGTTGTGAGAATTTCCAGGTGTTCTGTTCCAGACATGGCATTACCCACTTTATTCTGCTCCAGGACGACCATGCGGAACTTGTCAGTCTCCCAGAGGGTATCAAAAGAAAAGCGCAAATACAGGAAGGCGCTCCGTCATCCACAAGTAGACAAAAAGATGATGAGAGTGATTAACAGTAAGTACAAGATAGAAGCAAAGAAAGTAGTGTAAAGATCATTCTGGAAGCGCCTTCCACATATTCCTCAGCGGCCGCCAGCTGCTTTTTGCCGGTAGAGTTCCAGGCCATATCGTCCGGTCGGGTCTTCTGCCTGGGTACTACAGGAACGAACACTGTATCACAGCCACCCCACTCCAGTTCGATTCGAGCGTCTACTGGACTGATTTTTCGGTTTTAGTGTAAACAACTGGGTATTGTCTATAAAGCCAGCGCAAGGCTGCAGCACGGGAAACAAGCTCAGTCCGGGGTCAGAATCCAAGCACCATAAATTTCTTTCTTTCTTTCTTTCTTTTCAAGGCTGCAGCATATCTCCTTTATATCTGGTCGAGTATGCGGCCTCATCTCTTCTTTGAAGGTGAATGCGATCATCCCATGGTAGTGAGGTGATTCGATACTGGGCGGTTACATATCAATAATCAATGATAGATCACGATGAACCCTCCAAACTCGTCCTCTTCTCTTTGTGTGGGGGTTCATGATGCTTCTGTAATCTTGGTGGTGTGTCTTGCAAGTTATTGTTCGATTATCGTGAACCGGCATGCCACATGCAATGCATCGGCCAGCAAATCGGGTTTCTCGAAGTGCTTCAACGGTGAGTTTGGCGGCAGCGAGCGTTTCCTGAGAGATTGTCACCTGGTCGTTGATCATCAGTGGTGTTGATGCGAACGTTGCTGCTAGGGCGGCGATATCGTTGAGATGTTCAGCGCACATCAAAGCTGTTGGTCTATCCTCCGGATTATAGCTGAGCATCCCCATTGCAAGGTCATAAAGGCTCCTATACTGTGTCGGAGGGCTTCCTCTCGTGCAGAGAGTCGGATTGATCATCAAACCACGGGCTGCATTCTTCTTCTTGCTGTGTATCGTGATTTCGCGGCCGTAGAAGTACGCCATGTTATATAGAGCGCCAATATGCTCGTCTGGGTTACTTGGCTTGCCACCATCCACTCTCACAGATCGAAATGGAGACTTATCCAGTCGCAATGCCATCATGAGGACGATAACGCCGCAGGAAAAGATGTCGTATGCCGCATCAACTGTGTGCATGTTGGTGTTTCTGGTTGTGGTGTTCCTGGAAGCCTGGAAGGGGTTCAAATTCTGTGGTTCCCGCATAGCTACTGTACAATGCTTCGATTTCCGACTGAGTTCGTCGGCACGAAGCTCGGGGGGGATAAAACCAGGTGTCCCTCTCATGTCTTGTCCCATATACCTGTTAATCCCAGTAGGAGCCTCTATTTTGATGGCAGAGCCGAAGTCAATGAGTAATCCACCGTCTTCTCGGTTGAAAAGGTAGTTGTCGGGCTTGATGTCGCCGTGGATGAATCCATTCTCATGCACATGGCTGAGAGCTAACAGTAAGTGCCGCAAGTAGCGACATTGATCCGGTACTGGTAGTGCCAGAACGTCTCGCCACGACATATGGTCAACAAAGCGAGTGGCAAACGCTTGATCGCTGTCAACAAAGCCCACATCGACGATTGTAACAATAAATGGGCTTTTCATTGCCTGAAGTATCGTCTTTTCGTGTGTCAGGCGAAGTGTCATACAGTTATCGACCTTGACGACAGTTTTGACCCCGCTAATGTCGGCAATGTACGTATTACTGTAGTTAGTCTTGTGTAGTTGCGTCAAATCGGCAGCGGAGAGCTTAAAGACCATTTCCACAGACGTCTGTTGCAAAAATGACTTTAAAGTGCGTTTTTGGCAGATTTTGCAACAGACGTCTGTTGAAATTGGTTTTGAGTACGAATTGTGAAATTTTGAGTCTATCTGCTGAATCAGGAGGCCATTTTGAGTAATCTAAGACTCACCTCGAACATGTGTCAAATCTGGCAAATCAGAAGTCAATAAAAAAAGGGCAGAGAGGAGGAAGCGACCCATAAGGCGTACTTATGGACCATTTCCTCCCCCCAGCCCGATTTTTGAGTCTGAACTCCCAAGGAATAATTGTCCCTATGTTACTTTTTTCTAGCAGGATTTAAAGCTCAAAACTACGCATGAGTAGTCCTCATGTGTAGGCATGTATTCAACCTCATTTATAGATTATGAATACAGCTCGTTGTTGATTTATTTTTTTTCTTACCGAGTCGAAATGCTAGGGAATTTCCTCGGGGGAAAGCCCGAGGAAATTCCCCTACCCAATAAGGGAAATTCCTGAACCCTGGACAGTATGCAGCCAGGGTCTGCCAGATGATCCGCGAGCTCAACCTGTCTCGTAAGAAGGGAGACACGCTCTGGGCTCTGGCTGATCCCCAGCAGATGCTCCGCTTCATGCTAATCTGCTACAAAATCACTAAGGATGTACCCAGCGACGACGCATACTGGATGGACGAGACCCACGTCGACCCGAGAAATAAGTGGAGGAGAAAGGGCTGGTCGAATAAGGGTCAGAGGTATTACAGCAAGAAGCATACCGGGAGCCTGACCCAGTCCCGCACCATTCTTGTCTTTATGAACGTCAGAGGCGTACAGCAGTACTACATCGGCGGCCCGGGCGAGACTATCGACGCTGAGAAGTTTGAGGGGTATTTACAACGCTTCATTGACTGGCACTGGGCCAAGACAGGTAGGGTTGCCTATCTCATCATGGACAACGCCCCTGTGCATCAGAGCGACAGTTGTGAGAAGTGCAGAATATTGTGGCTGCCTCCATACTCCCCAATCATCAACCCTTGCGAGAATGTCTTCTCTTGGGTGAAGCATGAAATCGCGCACCAGCGCGCTTTACCCGATTACCTTGTGCTCCGGAGAACTTTCGCGCGATGCCCCGTTTCTCATCCCACAGTTTTCTCTCTTGTGGCTACTGGTGGCTCCATTGAAGCAATAAAGAAGAAGTTTACTGGATAGAAGCGTTGTTGAACCGCGTGACGAGCTCAAAGAACTCGTCTTGGCGGTCCTTCTTGATCATCACGCTGACGAGGACCGTCTTGGTGGTCTCTTGAGCAGGCTGGCGTCTTGCCCAGATCTCATCGGGGGCGCTAGTTGTCGTTGCCTTCCCATCCTCAACCAGGACAGCCCACGCAACCGGTTCCCAATGCTGCATGTCCCGGGACTCCACCGGAGAATCACTCATGATACGACCCACTGTAAGGTAAGGTAAGGTAAGGTAAGGTAGAGCGTCAAGGTTGCCCGCCTCAGCTGCCTCAGTAGTGGACATGGGTAGCTCATCCAGGGACTGCGACAGAGCAGCCGACGACTGGCTCTGGCTAATCTCTTGCGCCATTAGAACATCAATACGTTCGTTAGCATCCGCGATGATGCGCTGTAGACGTGATGCGGTGTACTTGTGGTGGCTGACTTGTTTCTCTGTACATGCCTCGGCTGCAGCGACGGCAAAGCTAGTTATACCTTTGAGTAGCTGAAGCTCGAACTTGATTGAGTTGAGCTTGCGTGTTGTTACAAGGGAACGCTCCTTACGGCCTTCATTCGCCTTACAACTACGAGAATTGTGATCAAAACCTAAACAAACCGTACAAGAGCGAAGCTTTGGAAGCTCAATGCCTTTTATGGCGTTGTGCACTTCTTCGGGCCAATTTGAGACACTTAGGAAGCTTTTTGCTTCTTTGAGGTCCATTATGCTAATTTGCCTTTTCGGGGCTTTTTTCTCACTCTCTCTGATTTACCTTCTATTAACATGTGGTGATGCCATTAGGTCGATTTTTCATTTAACGGGCAATATGTATATATATATCCCCACCCAAAAAAATAAATCCTCACTCCTGAAAAAAATCCAGGGCAAATCTCTGACCCTGTAATCGTCCAGAAGTCGGCGGATAGTCCAGGAGTCGATAAATCGTCGAGGAGTCCGCAACAACGAAGTTCGTCGTCGACATTTCCCTAATGGCGCTTCGGGATGGTTCCTTCCAGCCTTTTCCTACTTACTGAAGTCAAAGTGTCCAAATAGTCGTCCAGAGCTCTTAGCTGCGCATTCGCCGCGTTCAACGGTTCCTTGCCAGATAGTTGAATTTTCCAATGATGCCGCAGAGATCGGTCATGTTGTTGGGCCTAGCCAGGGCCCCGAGCGAGGCAATCCTCGACTCAGACACGCGACTGCCGGTTCCGTCAATGACGAACACGACCACTTCCACGCTCTTGGCTCCGAACGTGCACTTCTTGGGTGCCAGCCTTAGTCTGGTCGCTCTCAAACACTCGAAGACCGTCCGGAGTGTGGCAAGGTATTCCTCTGCCGTCCGGGCATAGTTCAGAATATCGTCGATGTACACGCAAGCGCCCTTGTGCAAGACTGGTGCCAGGACACGCTGCATCTCCCGCTGGAACACCGCAGGAGCATTCCTCAAGCCGAACGGCGTGCGAACAAACTCGCAATAGTCGTCGGGGGTGACGAACCCCGTCTTGAAAACGTCTTCGGGCCGGACCTTCATCTGATGGTACCCTGAAGTAAGGTCCATACTGCTGAACCACTCAGCACCTGCGGCCTCGTGGACGAAGGACCGCAGGTCCGGCAGCGGGAACCGGTCCGGCTTGGTTTCGTTGTTGACCGCAGTGAGGTCCACACAGAGTCGAATAGCCCCATCCTTCTTCGTGGCGACCACTATTGGGCTCGCCCACGGCCCACGGCAGTCTCGGATAATACCTTCCCGCTTCAACCGGCGGACTTCCTGCCGCACTAACTCCCGCTTAGGGGGTCCAAGGTGTCTCGGGCGGCTCTGATGAGCGCGTCTTCGGATGTATCTATGACCATGGGGCCAAGGGTAGAGCCCTCCGGGGGTAGTCCCCCGAACAGCTCGGCAAACTCCCGGATCAGCGCCCATATGTCGGGGGCTATGTCTGAATCCGGCACAGTGATGGCCGACAGTGGGTCATCCAACGTATCCTCCACCTGATTAATCTCAACATCAATGTCATCCCCATCGTCGCCATCCTCGGCCTTATCGATGAGCCTGATGAAGAGTTCATCGTTCGTCACGACTCCGAGCTCGCGCAGAATGTCTAGACCGACGATGGTCTTGACCGGAGCGCCTGGGAGTACCACTAGCCGTACCTGTATCTCGACGTCAACCGGCGTCAGCCTCTCCAATATTGTGGCATAGGTGTTTGTCTTCGACACTCGCTGATCAGCGGTCACGTAATGCACCGTTGGCCCGGTGCAAGTTGGTAAGTTAAATTGTTCCACTGTTCCATCCGTCACCGCTGAGAACGTCGCCCCTGTATCCAAACGAAACGAACACTGCTGGCCATTTATTTGGCCGGAGGTCATGAGGGGCTTGGCGTTCTCTGGGAGGTTCACCGCGGGCTTGCCTGTCGGTCACTGGGAGTCCCAGTGCCAGCCACCGCAGCTATAGCAAGGGCGATGGGGAGGCTTCTTGGCCGGGTCGACGTCATTGACGTCGGAGCCGTTGTGGCGGGGCTCGCGACTGTCGGACGGAGAAGGCTTGGAGGTCTGGCCTCGGGGCTTCTTGGACTTGGTCTTTGCCTGGGGCGGCCTATAATAGCCGTAACGTTCGGCTTCTAGGCGGGCCGCGTCGTCTCGCTTTGCTTCTCGGGTGGCTAGGGAATACCTTGTTGGAACCTTGTTGGCACCGGATATGATGTGGTCATGTGTTCGAACCCCTCAGTCGGCAAACTTTGTACACTTGCCATAAAATGCGCGACTGTAGGTGGAGCTGCAGCGCCGAACGAACAAAAGAACTGGAAGACGGCGGAAAAATGAAAGTCGTGCTGTTACGGTACACCGTTGCACTGCGGGTCCTCACGTCGAGTTAGGAGTCCGCAACGGCATCATGTTTAGAATTTCGAGGCGATGAAGACGTTGAAGCCACGAACCTGATGTCTGCAGATGTCGATGAAACGCTCGCATAGTGTAGGGCGTAGATAGATAGGTGATGTGTAGTAGTCTTGGTCTGGTCTCGTCCGAGCGGTGGTGCTAGTGTTCTGGGCCGAAAGACGTGCAATTCGCGAAATGCCTGCAGAACTGGACGTTGTGGACACAGCTGCTGAAGTGTGTGTCATAAAACGGTGGGACGATGATGGAGTAGTTGTCTGTAGCTGGTTCCGGGCTGTTCCAGCGTTCTTGTATTCATCAGTGTTAACTGACCGAGTCGGTCAGGTCGCCCGGTAATAGGCCTTGCGCCGGGCGGCCCTGACGAGCGGAATGAGCTCGGGGTGTGTCTCAATGTACGTGTCAAGCGCTGCAAGTTTGTCGAGGTCTCGATTGAACACCTCGTCTGTTGCCTCGCTCTGCTCGTAGCCCTGCCACGTGAGGGTCAGGATCAGGCGGCATTTCGGGTCGACGTAGTGGCCCAGCACAGACTCGACTAGGAGCTCGCCTTCGGCGGCCGCGGCGAGCTCAGCGATCTCGTCGGCAGTGAGCGAGCCATGGAGGAACGGACGGAGGCGCTCTTGGTGTACAATAAACGTATTCAAGGTCCGTAAATCCTGCAACTCGAACGTATTCGGAGTGTTCCCTGCCCCCACGACGAGGAGGGGACCGCGTACTGGTGTGTTGAGCTTGGAAACATGGCTAGTGGGCGTCAATAAGACCCAATCGTCGGCATTAATCTGGGCGTGGTCGTTAGGGCGGTGAGCTTCCACGCTGGCGAGTTTGGCTTGTTGCCATTTTCTGAGGAGGTCTAGGCGTACTTGTAGTTTGTCGAGTAGGCTTTTCTCGTCGGTTCCTAAGGTTGCCAGCTCGTCTGTGTGGATGGGGATGCGAGAATCCCGGCCGAATAAATGCTCGACGGGGGTGAGTCCGCTGAGAGTATAGGCTGACTCGTTAATCAGTCGCATGGCGTGGGGAAGCAGGCGGGGCCAGCTGCTGTTGGCTGCCCTGTTGTCGAGCAGCAGGCAGCGCAGGTGCTTGATGATGCCGGCGTTCGCTCGCTCCACAATACCGTTACTGGCGGGCCGGTACGGTGTGCTGAAGTGATGCGGAATAGAGTAGGCGGCGGTGACTTGGGCTACTAGCTCGTTGCGATACTGCGAGCCGTTGTCGGTTTGGATAACTCTTGGTCGGCCGAAGTGGGCGGACCAGTCGGTGAGGGCCTCAGCGGCGGACTGGGAATCGGTGGTTCGGGCTGGGTAGAGCTTGGTGAACTTCGTGAACGTGTCCATGGCCACAATGATGTACTTGAAGCCATCTGGGCTCGTCGGGAGTGGCCCCAGAGTATCAAGTTGTACCACGCCAAAGGGCTCTTCTGCGGCGGTGCGGTGTTGCTGGTAAGCCGGTGGACGGGTGGAACGTTGCAGTTGGCACGTGGGGCACTGCTTAAATTATGTACGCACGTCGGCGACCATGCCGCGCCAGCCTCCGTACGTGTCGCGGATGCGACGGACGGTCTCCTTGTATCCGAAGTGACCTTCACTGCCGCCGTGAACGGAGGAGATGATCTTGTGGTGGTCATCGTCGGACAGGATCAGCAAGCGACTGAGGGTGTCCGCACAGCCATTATCCTTGCCCGCTACGTGAAGGACTGTGAAGTCGTAGCTGTCTACGGCGAGGCGCCAGCGTCTGACTTTGGGATTGATGGACGTGGCCATCCAGACGAGGTTTCTGTGGTCTGTATGCGCGGTAAAGTGCACGGCCATCAGGTTCTTCGCGAATTTGTCTACGGCGCTGACAAGGGCGAACATCTCTTTTTCTATCGTGGCCCACCGACGTTGAGTGGATGTGAGGGTCTTAGAAAAGTACTGGACGGGCGTGAGTCTCGTTTGACTGTCAGGACGCCGCCAATACCTATATCCGAGGCGTCGGTGAACAGGTGGAGGTCGTCGCCTGGCCTGGGGTGCGTCAGAATCTTACCTGACGTGAGCTCTTGCTTGATCTTACTCAGTGCTGTCTCTTGGGGCTCGCCCCAGGTGAAGGGCACGCCAGAACGTGTGAGATCGATGAGTGGTTCTGCGATATCTGCGAAGGCGGGGATCGTCGGGCGGAAGTAGTTGACCATGCCCAATACGGTTCTCACCTCACTGACGTTCGTGGGAGCGCGCATGGCGAGGACTGGTTCCAGCCTCTCTGGGGCAATGCTGTGCCCAGTTGGCGTGACGTGCCACCCGAGATAGTCAATCTCGTGGGCGGCGAGGATCGTTTTCTTCAAGTTAACGCGGACGTTGGCGTCGTCGAGACGCTCGAGCACGCTGCGGAGGTTCTTGAGGAATTCGGAACGGGTCTTACCCATGACGACGATGTCGTCGATGTACACCAGGGCGGCCGTGAACAGGTCGGCACCCATTACCTTTTCCAGGGCACGCTGCATGTGGATAGCGGCGTTGCGTAGGCCGAATGGCATCCTGCAGTAGTGGTACTTGTGGTTGTCGGCGATAAAGGCGGTGTACTGCCGGGATTCCGGGTCCAGTGGGACCTGGAGGAAGGCCTTTGACAGGTCGAGTGTGGCGTAGTACGCCGAGCCTTCGAGCTGATCAAGTAGGTCCTCGATAAGCGGCAGGGGGTGCTCGTCTGGCGCTGTTACGTCGTTAAGACGGCGGAAGTCCAGGCACAAGCGGATGCTGTTGTCGTGTTTGACTACAGCAACGATGGGGCTGTTGTAGGGGCTATCTGATGACTCTATTATGCCCAAGTCGAGCTGCTGGCTTGTCTGCAGGCGTATTTCATTTTGGACTGCCAGGTAATAGCGGTACGGAGGCGTGTTAGTCGTTTTCCCCTCAGTTAGATGAATCTTGAAGGCTTCCAGGGCTGAAGGCTCACTGGACAGCGGTTCAAAGACCCTATGATGTTCTTCGACGATTTTGGTGACCTCCTCGCGGAGGGAAGGGATCTGAACGTTGAGTTCAAGCGGCTCCTCTTCAAGCAGATTAAAATCCACTTCACTGCCTTCGTCGGGTTCTTCCGCGACGATGTCTGACCCCACGTTAAAAGTGACCAGGCCCAGCTCGAGGGAGGAGGGTAGGCCGAAGATGATGTCGTAAGGTAGGTGTCGCAGGACGAGGAACTGGTCAATGACCGAGAGTTTGTGGCCAGTTCTGGAGCGGCCAAGGCTCATCTCGATGGTGCAGATGGCCTCGACGTTGACTGCTTGTCCGCTTCCCACACGGACGCGGCCTGAGTAAGGTCGCATGGGCAGCCCTAGTGTCGTCACGAGTACGTGAGACACGATGTTTGCCGTGGCGCCAGAATCAATCAGTGCGCTGCTGTGTGATACCTGGTGATCGTGCTGGATCTCTACCTCAATCTCGGCAGAGGCAGAAGACTTCCGTCCCGCTCGATCAGTCGCCATAACGTCGCCATAACGAGATGGTGACACGCTTCAACAACGAGAGCCTGGATCAATAAACCATTTACAGCCACCAGTAGCCGCACTGGAAGTTCACTGTCGGTCTTCCGAGCGGACAGTCACCGAAGGTGCGGTAGAGGTCGGTTACTGTGGGCGTTATCCTTTGCTTGGCGATGTTGCGGAGTACCCAAGCAAACACTTGCTCGCACGGGTTCAGGACAGGCGAGTATGCCGGCATATACAGTATGCGGCATCTGGTGTCAGAGTAGAACTTGTGTACTGGCGCATTGTCCATGATAAGGACGATTCTGCGTGAACTGAACGTGGACTGGATCCATTGTTCCATGTAAGCTGTGAACTTGCACGCATCAATTGTGTCACCAGCACCAGACACAAAGATCTTCTGAACGCCATCTATGTTGAAGAAGAGCAACACGGAGCGCGAATGAGTTAAAGACCCGGTGTGTTTGGTGTTCACGTACGTCTCGCCAATCGGAGACCAGCCCTTTCGCCTCCATACTGAACGAGCTTTGGATGAGATCCACAATCTCTTCAAGGAAGTAGTCTCTCTGAGGGACTGCTCTTTGCAAAAACTTCCTCACCTCTGCCGCACGGAATTCCTGTGGGCGCTTCATCCTCTCTCCTCCTTCTCATCGCCGTCCATGAAGGACAAACGCTTGCGCACATTGGAAACGCTGCCTTGGCCGAACACACGGCGGCAGGTTCTGGTGATTTCGGAAGGACCTTGGCCTTCGGAGCTCATAGAAGCTATCAAGCTCAGCATCTGTGGCGGATAAACCATTATGAATCCTGAGCGCCTCTCGAATTACTCAAACAAACCAATAAGCCTTATTGCTAAATTCAGGGAAAATCGACCACTGTTCAGATTTTTATGAGCTGAATTAAGTAAAAACAGATGAATTTTTAGCTAAAATCAACCGTTTTAAGCGCTTAATTCGGTTGATTTTCGCTCAAAAGTCAGCTTTGCGCAATGTATTCTGAAGACCTAAGGTGGCGCTGTGTGTTTCTAGCCACCATATGGATGGTCCTTTCGAGAAATAGCCTTAGTTATGCACATTCAGAGCCATACAACTATCAGCCAATGGGTTTCACGAGCTGAAAAGACAGGAAGTGTTCGTCATACTGACAGAGACAAGCGAAAGCCTCAAGTACCGATGGAAGTCATTGTTTACCTTACAGAGCTGATTAGATCAGATCCCTGTTTCTATTTGGACGAGCTTCGAGATAAGATCGTTCACAAGTTCAACCGAAAGATCTCCACCGCCACAGTGTGGCGCATACTACGCTTCAGCTTGAACATGACACGGAAGAGCCTCGAAAGACGAGCCACACAAGCAACAAGCATGCAGTTTGCCCGGTTTAGTGCCGAGCTCAACGCCGTTTACCACTGTCAGGATCAGCTTATATTTGCTGACGAGACGGCAAAAAGACCTTCGTGCTGGGATTAGGCTTCGCGGCTGGGCCACTGTTGGCCAGAGATGCAAAGTCACTCTGCCTTTCTCCCGCGGCCAGAGGTATAGTGTGTGCGCATGGCTGGGTCATGACGGCATACTAGGGCATACAATAACGCCAGGGACATTCGACAGGCAGCTATTCTACGACTCCTTTATCGCCAATGTGTATTACAAAATGAATCCATGGCCTGGGCCACGGTCGATCTTAATGCTCGACAACGCCTCAATTCACCACTTTCCTCAGTTGCAGCAATGTATCGACAACATTGGCGCCAAGATGATCTTTCTGCCCCCATACAGTCCGCACCTTAATCCCATAGAGGTCATGTTCTCCATCATCAAGTCTCGCATACAGAGAGATCAAGCTGCTTTTGCTCAAGCTCCAGCATCCACACTGAGCAGGCTCTTCGCTGAAGTGACCAACAGTCAATCACACCTTTTCAGCTCCCATGGCTACCACGACGGGCAGCTGGACATACACTTCAGATAAACGCTTTATTCAGTCTTCCTGGTGCTCGTAGTCGGGAATGTTGAGGCTGTTGGGCATGATAGGCGGCGGGGGACGACTGACCGGAGCTGGAGTTGTCTGGGCGCGTCTCAGTAGTGCTCGGACTTCAGTTACACGCTCATAGGGGACTGGAACGAGGACATACGCATCCAAGTCGAAGTTGGGAGGCCGTCTAGGATGCTGAGGTGTCTCTGCAAGCTCTTGGCTCGCTTGTGGCCGCTCGTATTGAACGCCAGCCGGTGGATCAAGGGCAGTGACTCCGTCAACTCCTGACGCCAGGGAGTGAGCCCAACCCATCAGCTGAGATTCGGTCAGGCCAGGATTGGCAGCACGAAGGATCTCGCGGGCTTCATGCAAAGCCTCTCGGCCGACGAGTGCGTTTCGCGGTTGGTGGACAGGTTGAGATGAAGCTGTGGTCTTGTTGGGGTCAGCAGTCCACACATATGCCTCAGGCTTGCTGCATCTGGTGAACTTGCTCCAGGCAGCCATAGTAATGTCTTCTAAGAAGACCTTATCATTGGGAAGCTTGTAACGTACCTGAATTCTCTGCTTTGCAACGCTCTCTGCAATGTTATACCCCTTTTCGCTGACCAAGTTGCGAATATCACGCACGAAGGCTTCCATAGCTGTCCACTCTTGCTTCATCTGCACTATAAACGTGCAAAGTACCTTGTTACGAGACTTCTTCACCTTAATAGTAACATCCGTTCCCTCATCGTCCATCGCTCAATTCACCTGTTTTCAGCACTCAAAACACAGTGTTTGATTGCTTAATTCAGGACTCAAAATAAACAAGCTCGTGGTTGATTTAAGGTGAAAAAAGCAATAATTTATGCTTATTTTTGATTAAACGCACGATATATCATGTTGAAAAAAGATGATATATGATAACTAGGACATGAATGTCATATAGATGAGATTGACATGCCCAAAAGTGCTCATTTTCCGACATAGACATTTGTTCAACATGAACACTAGAAACAAGTACGACGACGCATTCAAAGAAGTTCTATTCGAGCTTTTGCTTGAGAAAAAGCCTTTTTGTGCCAAATGGGGAACAGTTGGTGCCATATACGACGGTTTGTTCACTGATCTTCAACTGCGACTAGATAGAAACATGAAGCTTACTCGCGCGAAGATCGATCAGGTCATACGTCAATGTCGAGAACATCTGAAGTCCGAATATGCCGAGTTCCCAGCCATTGCTCCAGAGCAAGTCAAAGATCTAATACCGTGGCAAATGACGGCGACCAAGTACTTTGCGGAGGAAGAGGCGCACCAGCGAGAGCATGCCATCGTCGTCAAAGACAAGGCAGACAAGAAGCAGCCAGTGAAGGACGATAGCCGCCTGCTAGAGGTGTTCGACAAGGAAGACCTCAACACGTCTATGTCAGGGTCCCAAGGTCCTTCACCATCAACACAGCGAGCCAGAAAGGGCAAGCGCGACGATGTGGACGCCGTGATCGCAGCTCGGCTGGACATCGACCGGATCAAGGAGGAACGCAAGGCCCGCAAGCTCGAGCTTTATCATGAGCTAGAGCTCAAGCGCCTCGCAGCTGCGGAAGAGCAGCAGAAGCTGATGGCGCTCATCCTCGAGCGTTTAAGTAAGTAAACTGCGTGGTGCATGTTGCTTGGTGCTAGTTCGGAGAAGAAGAACGGAAGCGATTTTAAAAGGCCAATCAACTGATTATGGGGCCACAACAGTGCACTTTATGGCGAGAGTGATTGATGACAAGCATAGCAGCGCTAGCGTACAGTTACGGCTGGATTACAGAAGAAGAGTTGCTTCAACTATCAAAGAGGCAGGCGAATTTCGGACGAGAGCGAAGAACTATGCATTGTGCGATAAGACTTCACTTCTACAGGATCGAGAGCCAGCCTTGTAGGGGAGAGCTCCCTTCTCGATGATAGCAGCATATTTCTCCGCTCTGCGGCGTGAGATCGTGAGGTTCTGCTGAGCTGCGTCCAATATCAGTCCAAGGAACTCTATCCTCTGCTGCGGAATGAGGACGGCTTTCTCGAAGTTGATGATCATCCCAAGTTGTGCAAATGTCCTCAGTATCGGCTCTATGTTGGCTGCTAGGTGACATTTGTCTCCAATGATTAGTATGTCGTCCAAATAAACAACCACAATCACCTTGTGTCTCTTCGCGATGATCTTCGCTGCTTGAATCATTATCGATTGGAAATAGAACGGACTTGCACACCATCCGAAGCCTAGGACGTTGTAGTGGAAGTAACCATCCCTCGTCGCAATCCCCAGAAGCGAAGAGTCCTTCTTGCATACTCCTACTTGGTTATAGCGTTGATCGACAGGCGCCGCTCGCTCTCGAACCACCTTCTTGACCAGGTGATGCTGACTCCTTGCCTGTAGACGCTGGCCCCTGCTGCTTCGAATGAAGCGTCGGACTCGACCCTGACCGAAAAGGTCTGAGGCATGCAGACCGGGTGTGTCATGGGCGTCTCCAGGCGCTTGCTCCACCAAGGACTGTCTCCGAAGATACGCCGACCCTAGCCGAGCTGGTCGGCGTGATGTGGGAGGGGTTCTTCAACTTCGTGGACTCCGCTGAGCCCTTGCTCGATGCTCTCAACGGAGGCACGCTCTACAGCGCCGGACATGACCTTGCCTGTTCCGGACCGACCGCCATTGGTCACCTTTCCCGCGTGGCCGGTGTGCTGTATGCGCGGGCCCGTCGGCAGCATGCCGCCCGTAACGCCGACACCGAGATTGTCGGTGCCTTTCTGAAGGCCTATCTCGAGTCCCGACGTGGGCTGCGTTGTCCGGATGGTTGGAGTGTTGAGCGCCAACTCAGACCGGACCTTTGGTTTGCCGTCCTGGCGGGCGGTAATCCCGATCTGTTCCGATTGGCCTTTGGCACCCTATGTCACGGCCTGGCTTGGGCTGACGTCGCCCGTGTCACCAATGCCTGGATGCGTGCTGTTGAATCAGCTTGGGACGCTCACCCAACCTTGCCCGTGGACGAACGCCTCGCCACCGCTCTGGGCGAAGCCAACAACGGCGTAGTTGTCTTCCCAAGCTCGCTCGAACTCAACCCGGGATACGAAGTCTCTCTGCAGACTCTTCTGCGGCAGACGGTCTCCAACCCGGGTGAACGTTATCTCGTCTCGCGTGTTGTCGGACGGTTCACCGACGGTACTAACCGTCTCCTGGTCGAATACGTCGACTATGAGGACGCGCCGACCATTGTAACCCTCACGCCCGCACTTGTCGAGACGCAGAAAGTTGTTCGGCATTTTGTTGCCGCAACGCATATTCATGTGCCCTCTACCGCTCTGGCAGCCTAATAAATAACAACTGGATGGACTAGGGGCCTTTACCGCTTGGCCTTCAAGTACACATCCAACGCCTCGCACTGGCGCACATTCTCGTACGGTTCCCACGTGTCTTCCGACGGTTCATAGCCTGCCCAACGCACGAGATATTGTCTGTCTGAGACCTTGCGTTCGTCAGACGCCCCGATGATGGCCTCGACGACGTATTCCGACTCTGTTGTTGCGGCCAATGTTTGAGCCATCGACTGAGATAGCTCGCCTTCGAATGCTCGCACTCGTTCGGACACGACTTGGAACTCGTGCTTCGTGTTCACGTCTTGCACAACGTAGGCTATCGTCAGTCGGTCGCGAACGACAGGTCGAATCAAACGCATCGGCCCGCGCCAGCCAGCTGCTAGTTTCGAAGGTGCCTTGGACGGGTACTTGACGAGTACATACTCCGATGTGATCTGCGTCTGCTCACCGACTCTCGCCCTAGCGTCGTCCGTCATCGTCTTGATCCTCGCTTCCGCCAGCTGCCGGGCTATCCGTGCGGCCTCCAAGTTACTCTCAGGCTGCGAAACCTCGTCTGCCGATATGGCGTCTGTGACGTATAGTTGTCCTGGCACTCTGAAGTCGGACCCGAAGATGATCTCTGCCGGGGATAGGCGTGTTGGGGCATGGGGAGCGGCATTGACGATGAACTGAGCCACAGGTAAGCAATCCGGCCAGGATTCCGTCTGTAGTTGGTACTTCCTCGCTTTCAGGATGCGTAGAACGAAAGGCTTGCGGCAGATTGGCTGGAAGGTGCCCAACGTCAAGCCAGCGTCGAACAGGGAAAGCATGGCCAATAGCCAGGGAGACCCTGACACAGGCCGCGGTGCAAGCAGGCAAGAGCGCCACACCAGCATTGACTCAAGCAATAGCTTTCAGGCTGGTCGGGTTCGCGACAATATCTCGGTCGGGGGAGATACGGGGGCTCTCAACATCAGACGTCGAACGACACGGCAGGGACATCACCATCACCATACGACGCTCCAAGACATCGGATGAACCCATGCTAAAGCTGGTCCCTAACGTCCCCGGAGACGACAACCCGGCAGACTGGCTTGCGAGACATATGGAAAACCTCCCAGATGAAGGACCCCTGTGGCGCTCATTCGAGGCCAGAGACGCGCTGATCAAGGACAACAGGTCCTCCCTGATGAACAGAGACCACCCCTGGAGAAGATGGGAGATGTCCATGGACCTAGAGGAGGTGCTGCGCGCGTCGGGCCACTCATTCCGGAGAGGAGGCGCAGTCCACATGATGAAGATGTGTAGCCCCAGCAGTGATCCAAGCAATCGGGGGCTGGAAACAGCTCGACTCGATGCAGACCTACGTCAGTGAAGCCGTGCGCCTCTCCACGAGCGCTTGGGTGTAGAAGGACGAGAAAGACGGATAATACATAGAATATGATTGAATAAGGCCCCAATAGACTGTACAATAGGCCATGTAAGAGTTAAAGATACGATAGAGAGCAGAAGAGAAGGCGGGAGAAAGGAGAAACCGCGGCAGATTGTCACAAATGGTTAATAAGATCGATATAACGAAGACTATCGAAGAATTGGCCGGAGAGAGTGAGAAAATGCCGGCGAATGGAAATGGCCAAAACCGCGCACAAAGAATGACTATCAGGCTGTGAAAATTTGTGCCTGAGAGATGGGCATCAATAGCATGCTTGGAGGCACAGGAGACCATAGAAATAATTTCTGAAGAGAAAATTTTTATTATATGATGGCGGGATACATCAATTGGAGACTTCGACCGTAGTCGACTGCAAGTCGCGAGAGAAACAGATTCAGTCTCACCTGTCTCGAGCTACCAGATTCGAATCGTGGTTCGGTGCCATCTCTATAGCTTATTCCTTTGCCCTTCGTCCGAACTGACTTGCTCGGAGTTGATCTCGATCCTCTTCGCGGAATCGAAACAGTAAATCGAACCGTATCCGGCGCAGGACCCCTACGTCCAATTGAAGGCGTGCCCCGCCAGTCTGACATGCAGACATTGGGTATGTCAAATGTGATATAAACCCATGGGGAGTCCCGGTCGCCAACAACATAAAACTCTCTCAAAATTTATCGCGACCACACTTGGTCCACGCGATAGGGCCCGGTCGAGGGCGAGGTAGCCTCCCCAGACCACCTGCCCCGACCGATGGGCCCCTTTGCTGCTCTCTTGCAGTCTTATTATTCGAACTTGATCTCGTCTGGCAGCCCCTGTGCCATGAGCGGTGTGAAGCACTTGGCTGACGTCGCGAGGTCAAGTCTCATCGTGTCGTCAATATACCGGAGCATCGAATTGATGTCGGCCCATGTACCCTTGGCTGCGACTACGTGAGGGGAAACGCCAGCCAGGACTAGGTCGGCGGCTGAGCCGCGCCTAAGCCCGTGAGCCCGGATGCTGACTCTGTGGAAGACGCCAGCCATGTAGTCTCCAAGTAGGTCGAAGGAGATGGGCGTGGATGAGAGCGAGCCATCGACACGCGGCGCACGCCAGATAGATTCGTTCAGATCAGATTGAGGGAGGTTCTGAATGTGACGGGCCAGCCACAGCGCAGGGGAAAGCGGGTGACCCCGCACGTCCGGTACGAGCTTGAGCACGTTAGACCTCCCAGTCTTGGTCGCCTGAATACGGATCGTTATACCGCGAGCGCCCGCGGGCTTCACGTCTCCTCCTGTCAACCCGAAGATCTCGCCAGGTCTTGAGGCCGTCGAGTAGGCCACTAGTGAGAAGGCGAAGGCTTGCACCCACGTCTTCGGAAGGGGGCCGGAGACGGCTGCCTCTGACAGTGCCTTGTGGAAGAGTGGCAGTCTTATGGGTGGGGCCTGACCGATCGGCTTGCCGGCTGCGCCCTTGGCGGCCTCCTTAATGGCCGGACGGAAGTGTTCAGGGAGCTGGATGCCCAAGATGTCGGGCCCATGAGTGATGATGAGCTGGGCCTTCCGCATGATCGTGGTTTCGCTGCAGGAGGCTCTCTGCTGCCGCACCCAGGTAGCTACCTGCTCTACCGTGGGTGTTGTTGAGGTAAGGTGACCGTGGGTCTCGACCGTCGAGAGGCTCTGATATACGGGCGAGCTTTGCTAGCACTCGCGGGAGCATGGCCCAGGGAGGCGCCATGAAGACCCTGAGGCCCGACCAGTTTGACTGGAGGCCTTGGTCTGAGAACGAGTTGGACTTCTCCGTGAAGCCTGGGAGAAGGAGGTCTTTGGTCGGATGACCCGTGACATCGACCTGTACGGGGCCCCAGGCGTCCATGATCCAGGACAGTATGCCCCTTGGGGTCCTCCAGTGCAGGCGCTCGAAGCGAGACAGGGCATCTGCTGTGACATTGAGGTGCCCTTGTGCTTGGACCGCCCTGACGGAGATAGACTTGCTTGCTAGGACTGGCCACAGCTGCTGCACTCGGGCTATGACGGACTGAGGTGCTCTCGTGGACCCCTGCCTGTTGATCCAGCTGACAGCGGCCGACGAGTCCGAGAAGATCGTGGCCTCGCGCCCGGACGCCGCCTCGTCCTGAGTTAGCATCTCTAGGGCCTCGCATGCTGCTAGAAACTCCACCTCTGTGATGTGCTTGGAGGAAGACGCGTGGATTTGTCTGGCGAAGGCTTTGTCTGGCTGTCCGGGCCTCCTGATCACGGCTCCTATGGAGCTCTGGGCGGCGTCGGAAGCTACCGTGATGTCCATGGCTTCTCTCAGACCCCAAAGAGACGCTAGGTCGTCGAATGATCTGGTAGGCGACTCGCGGGAGATATGGTGGGCCCACTCGCTCAGGGCCGCGAGGGTCTGGGCTTCTAGGCCTTGCTTGTGTGTCTGGAGAGAGCGTAGCCATGCACGGCCGTCCGGCCATGCGATGCTGAAGGAAGATCGCGTGGTCGCGTCGCGATCTAACTACATCCCTCACCAGAAGCAAGGCGTTTTCGACGAGCACATCCGCGAGCTTCTGGAAAAGCGCTATATTGAAGCCAGTTTCTCACCATACTCGTCACCTGCACTGCTTGTGCCCAAGGGCAAGGATAAGACGCGAATGGTCGTGGACTTCCGGAAGATTAATGATCTCACGGAACCATTTGACTACCCTATCCCTGAGATCAACACGTGCCTGACTCGTCTGGCAGGCGCGAAGGTGTTTGCGACCCTAGACCTTTCAAAAGGGTATCACCAAGTCGAGATGACGCCGTCCTCACGTCACTAGACCGCTTTCAGCACCCCACGTGGCAAGTTCCATTACACTGGCATGCCCTTTGGGCTTAAGAATGCCGGGGCGCACTTCCAGTATGCCATGGAGCGGGGTTTCCATGATCTCCTAGGTTCGGCATGCATTATCTACATAGACGATATCATCATTTTTGGTAGAACCGAACACGAGTATCTCATCAACCTGAGGAAGGTATTGAAGCGAGCAGACGAGCTTCGCCTTCTTTTGAACCGCGATAAGTCTCACTTTGGACTGGCGGAAGTCGAGTTCCTGGGCTGGGTGGTCTCCGGCTCAGGGTTTCGCATCTCACCTGATAGGATTCGGGACGTCGAAATGCTACGCCTGCCTAAGACGAGAAAGGCGGCGCAAGCTCTGATGGGCTTTCTCAATTTTATGCGGGACTTTGTCCCAGGCTTCTCTCGTGTTGTCCGCCCACTGTCTCAGGCGGCATGCGGGAAAGACAGCCCAGACGGCCCTGCGCAGTCTGTAGCTCTGGCAGAGGTCAAAGACCTCCTGTGCAAGGCACCCGCACTAGAACATTTTGATGTGGAGAAGTCTCATGTCGTCATGACCGACGCGTCGGACGCCGGATTCGGAGGCGTCCTTCTTCAGGATGGCCGACCAGTATGCTACATGTCACACGCCTTTACAGATGTCCAGACTCGTTGGAGTACGATCGAACAGGAGGCATTCGCAATTGTCTCGGCACTTCAACGGTGGCGCCGATTCCTGGTGTGGAAACCATTCACGCTACTCACGGACCACCGGAACCTGACCTACATGTCGCGTTCATCGAACTCCAAGGTACAGAGGTGGTACGAGTCGATCGCTGATCTTCCTTTTACGATCAAGCATGTAGCCGGGGTCGACAATGGCGCGGCTGATGGCCTGAGCCGGGTATTTGCGGCGTCGTCCGACCCGAGAGCAGTCGCATCTGACAGGGATATCCTCGACGCTCACCTCCATGGTCAGGCCCACTTGCCGTTATATACAACAATCGAGTGGCTTCGGTCCCGTGGAGTCCGAGCTCCGGTTGACCGCGTTGCGAAGGTGATCGAACGGTGCCCAATTTGTCAGTTGACAGCAAAGCCACAAGAGACAACTCGCCCGTTCTTGCACACAGCAAGTGTCCGACCGTTTGAGAAGATCGCCATGGACACGATCGGCCCACTTCCAGAGTCCGGCGGGTTCAAGTTCATCCTCGTTATTATCGAAATGGCGTCAAGGTGGACAGAGCTCGTCCCGATACAGTCCACCCGCGCCGATGAAGCGGTGCGCGCTTTTACGGATCGATGGTTGCTGCGTTACGGCGCACCGCGGGTCCTGCAAACGGACGGCGGAAAGCAATTCACGAATAAGTTGTTCAAAGAGCTAGCCGTCAGGGTGGGGTTCACGACCCATGTGACAACACCCTATCATCCCCAGTCAAATGGGATTGTGGAAAGGGCGAATAGTCGGGTTGAGAGGATCTTGAGATCGCGCCAGTACGAGCTCAAGACTGAACACTGGCCCGAGTCCCTCCCTGTTGCGCAATACATCGTCAATTCGACACCACATTCGGCCACTCGCCTGACACCAGCCGAGATCATATTCGGCAGTGACCTGCGGGTGCCGGCCGATATCTCCGTGGTTGACTGCCTCGATGAGAAGGCGGTGAGTCAGCCGTCCGACAACGTCGCGGCTGCAACAACTGCTAGGGAGCTGGCCGAGAGGAGGATACAGGCCATGCACGCGGATGCGCTGAGCAAGGTAACCCCTTCAACTCCTATATCTTCGGAGTACGTCTTGGTGAAGTACCCCAATGGAGCGCAGTCGAAGCTAGCGGCCGGTTGGCGCGGCCCGATGGAACTAGTACGACCGATCTGCCGAGAGGGCCTGGCCGTGGGCTATATCGTCAAGGACGTCAATACGTTTGCGGAATTCCAGGTCGCATCGGAGCGAGTTCGCCCATTCTTGGGGGAGTTATCTAGGCAGCGGGCCCAGGAGTTGGCTGCTATTACTGTCGCGGAATACGTGGTAGAGTCTATATACGAGTCGACCCACGAGAGACGGGTCAGGGATCGTCAGTTCCGCGTTCGGTGGCAAGGTTATGAACCGTCGGAAGACACGTGGGAACCGTACGAGAATGTTAAGGGTTGTGAGGCATTGGATATATTCCTGGGAAGGGCCAAGTAAATGGCGCCCAGAGGTAGTCACAATCATTTATTCAATGGAACCAACACTATCACGGAGCGGAATGATGACGCCGTCATGATGCCAGTTCGGACGAACACGACGCCACAAATTATGATCGTTGAAATAGAGGGTAACAGGTACGGTGTTACAAAGATCCTTTGTTAGGAAGGTCAGCGACGGCAACGGGTAGCCAGAGAACTGGATGAGTAGGACGAATGACTCCCGCAGATGGTTACTCGAATAGAGTTCGAAATGTTCTAGGACGTCCACCACACCATAGGTGGCTGAGGTGTCAGTCAGTTGGAGCGTGAATAGATCGCTATCGATGGAGAACTCCATGGCCGGAAGCTGCTTCAGCCGAACGCAGGTCCAGTATGCCCGGACAAAATTACGGGATTGCGTGGCAGTGAGACGCGAGGTACCGCGATTTTCAGCTGCCATGACAACGAAGAAGAGAGCGGGGTGCTGGCCGGCCATGACCACCCGCTTGAGGAGGTCAATAACGTCCTCGCGCGTGACAGTAGCGTTCGGCGTACGCGCACGCCGGAGGGTCTGGAGTGCAGACTCTGCCGCGCCGACGTGGTCCGAAGAGAACCGATCGGCCGTCCCACCCTCGACCAGAGCACGCGCGACCGCGCGAGCGCCGGTAACATTAGCCAGGGAGCGTTGCAGGGCACATCCAATGGCGGTTACCTCGGCAAAGCGACGAAGAAGGTCAGCAGATACGTAGGCGGCAGTGACCTCGGTCATGGCGCTGTCAAAGAGCTGATTAGTGTGAACACGGTCTAACAGAGCCGTGAAGTTAACCTCCAAACAGTTGGAGAACCGGGCTGTGCAGATGTCATCGAAGGTGGCCCGGAACGTGGCAATCTGCCGCTGGTCTCGCTCTGTGAGGCCATCCGCGGGCTCCTCGGGCTCGGTCACGGTCACGATAGACCGGGGTACGTCTACCTGGGCGCGAGCACGCGTCATGCGTTGGAACGGGCGCACGGGGAACTGAACGACCCGCTCGGTGAAAGCTTGGCCGGATTCACTGGTGCGGGTGATGGTGATGTGGCGTTCCTCCGGGTGACAGTCGGTAATAGGCCGTCCGGAGCGGCGGGGCGCGATGGTAACAGCGCTGGGGGCCGAAGAGTTGTTGTGTGGCTGTGAGGTGTCATGAGAGCTCTCGTCATCGCAATTAACTTCGCCTTCCCCCTCAGATTCGCTCGACGAGTTACCATCAGCGCACAACTGAACGTGTTTCCTCTTAAGTGCATGGAGATCAGAGAAAAGTGCGCCAAATGGATTAGTCTCTAAGTAGTGGTCGATAGCAACAAGAATTTCTTGTTCGGCTCTTGCCATACGGCCGTTCGGAATCTAGGACGCGTCCTAGATTTGATTTACATGTATACATGGGTTACATAAAAATTAGATTAGCTATTCCCCGCGCCAATCGGCGATGCCGAGCACGCTTGCATAGCCATTTTGGGCTAGAATTCAGCCGATCGCGCAATTTCTGCCTCATCTTTCGCCGAGACGAGATTTCTATTAGTTGGGACCGGGAACTCCACAAAGAGGCGAGAACAAGTAACATTTATCTTTGGAACTCGGTTTTGATGTTGTTTACCGACGTTGAATGCCCTTGTAACTGATGGACAAGGAGATGCGGCGAAGAAAACGGAAATTTGGCCGTATCTCGCCAATGAGGCCGAATTGAGGCCAATGAACCTCATTTTCGAGGACTATGTAAGAACAGATGGAATCAGGGCACGAACTGCCAAGTATTCCGAAACAAGCCGAAGGCAGGACATAACCTGCACGGTTTGATGTGATCAGATAGAGCAATGGTATGTATCGACTATTAGGAGGGGTAGGATCCCCAGGTAAGATACCCATAACACAGCGCGCTTATCCAGTGGTACCACGTCCGATATTTCCGAATCTTTCATATCTGCAGATAATCTTTTTAGAATCTCGATGTGGCTGGACACCACACCGGGCGATGGCTTAGGACACGTTGTTGTCAGCCACACCAACGGTTTATTCTCCGGTGAACACGCAAATCCCGTGTACACTACGGTCTGGCTCCTGAATTGAATTCAGTTGCTGCCCCCGGATCTTTGGCTTTTCCCCAAGGATCAACGGTTGAATGATTTATCTCCTGGGCTATTCCCCCAGGACTCAGTCAATATGGTATCCCCACTCATGATGCTCATAATGGAGCATGGGGGGGAAGTGTCGGCCATATATATTATTTGGCCACATTTAATAGGGTCTTTATTGGTCCATCTCGACACTTTGAGTGTCGAGCTTTAGTCTTGTAAACCTTTTGTCCTAAGACAGACCACAGGGCCTGTAGTTCTTCAGCTACTGGTTTTTCCTCTTCAATCAGGTCTTCCTGTATCTCCCAGCGGTACGCCGCTCGTCCGAGCAGGGGGGCATCAGAACGCTCCATCGACAATCCATCTGCTTCTGTGCCTCTCCACAGCGGGCCCTCTCCGCTGACGTGTGCCAGGTGTGAAATGAGCCACCTGGTCGGACAGCAGTCGCCACCTGTCTTAGGTACCATCTTGGCCACGTTCACGCGGGTCTTAGTTGCCTTAAACCTTACCACCAGATACTCATCGAGCCTGAAAACATCCTCACGTCTCAGCTGTAGGACCTCGCCGAGCCGGGAGACCGTACTGAAGGTCAGTAAGCAAAGCGCCACCGCTTGTGTAAGGTGCGGGGTCCTCCTACAGCCACTGAACGAGCCCACCCCGGCCTGGATCTGGGCCCACGTGATGGGGAGTGCCCGGCCCCTCCTCCGGTCCATTGCCTCCTTAGACATGTCGGCTGCCTTACAGATCGCTTTCAGGACATTATCGTCCTCCGAGCTCGGCGCCCGAGGCGTGCCAATCGCGCTCAGTCCGCGCATGATCATCCTAAATTTCTCTCTCAGCCGGGGGCCTCCAGCAAACTGCGACTCCGTCATTATATAGTTCCAGAGGTAATCTCTGTGGAGGCTAACAATGTCCCAAATCTCTCTCATCTCCCCCGGTAGTTGCGGGCGTTCCACTGGTCCCGCCTTGAAAGACAAGAAGGCTGTTGTCTCTGCAATCATGTCATCCTTGCTCCTCTTACTTAGCTTCAGTGTCGAGAGGTTCGTCCTTATGCGTCTCTCCACCTCGGTATCTGCCTCGGGATCTGCCCATCGTTGGATGGTGTTCCGACGAGGGATGTCCTTGGTTTGACATCAGGCAGTGCCATTAGGGCGTGTAGGACGGGGTTGCGGTCTGTAGTGGAGCGACTGGGACTCACGCGTGGCCATACATGATCGAACTAGGCGTAAGTCATCAATTAATGTGAGTGAATCGATATCTTGCCAGTATCATGTTGATACATAAACTGCACGATAATCTTTTGATGGGTCTTGGACCACTACAGCGTCCTGCTTTGCTCCAAGCCACTCGAAGGGCCATATCTCTCTTTGAATAGATGAGGCGATGTGAGACCATTGAATTGGCAGTGCTCTCCCCTGTCTCCTCTCTAGAGCACCGTCTGTCGTGCTCGCCGCCTTGGCTATTGCCTTGATAATGTCCGGGTCCTCTGGCTTCTCTGTCCTCATCTGCCCAACCGCTGCCAGGCCCTTCATAATCCTGGTGAACTTGGTAGATATCCTTGCGCCCGAGCAGAACTGGGCTTCGCTCATCATGTAGTTCCATAAGTGGTCCCAGTGAATGCTTATCACCTGCCATAGTCTGTCTAGGTCCCCGGGGAGGCTCGGTATCTCTCTTGCCCCGTTGCTATAGGCGAGGAAAGCCGTTGTTTCGGTAGCGATGTCTCGTCTGACACTAGCTGAGAATCTCACCAGCTCTAACGACCTGTTCACTCTATCCGAGACGACACGGTCGACCACGATTCCTCTGTTTCTTCTCGAGGGTCTCAGTGCCTCCGAGATTCTTGGTACCATAACCCCGGCAGCTCTTAGGTCGGTATCCAGAAGACTATGACCTGCACGCGTTGTCTCATGCCTGACAGCGACACCCACTCCTGCGGGGCTCGATCTCTGTCGGTCTTGATCCGAAAAGAGGCTTGTGCAATCTCTGATAGTGTCTGCCTGTGGTTGTTGAGTAGGTCTATTGTCACCAGCACCACACCCGAGGACTGCAGGGTTGGGTGCCTCTGGGTCTGCTGGGCCATACTGGCTAATCTCTGGGTGTAAGGGCCGAGCAGGCGGTACTTGGGGCACAGGAGTACCCGGGTTCCCTGCCATGGCGTGGTTAGGGCCTCTGCTTGCTGCTGGGACCTGTCTACGTCGACCGCGCCCCATCTCTTGGTGGCCTCCAGGAGTACCTCCTCCGTTGGGATGTAGTGCTGGAGGGCGAAGCTGTCCGGTCTGGATGCCCTGTCCGCTTGCCAGTTGAGGGGACCTGGCAGGTAACGGACGACTAACTTGTGGCCTCGGCTCTCTAGCCAGTCGGCGAAAGACCTTGCCCTTGCTCTGACAAGTTTCGGGGCCCGCGTCCCCGACTTCGCTACCCACTTGCGTGCTGCGATGTTGTCCGTTGTCAGCAGGATCACCGATGATGCGTCGTGTGCCAGGGTGTGCTGGATGGCCTCCATGGCCGCCAGCGACTCTAGGGCTGTGATGTGTAGGAGTCTTTCTTCTGTTGACCATCTTCTTGACCAGGTGATGCTTAGGCCTCCTTTGAAGACTATCGCCCCTGCTGCTTCGTGTGAAGCGTCTGTCTCCACTCTGACTGAGCAGTTCTTGTTGATGCTGATCGGGGATGCCATCGGCCTGGTTAGCTTCTCGCTCCACCACTGAAGGTCTAGTAGAGCTTCCTTGCTCAGCTCTGTCCTCTTGCGGCGTGTTCTTGCTCTTCCTGGGGTCGCGAGAGCCTTCAGAGCGATGGAAAGTTCTCGAACTCGGACGAGAGCTATTGGTCCGCAGCATATTCTGGTAAACGTTAAGCGCCCTACTAGCTTCGATAGATCCGCTAGATGGAACCTCCTCTGTAAAAGAAGTTCGTCTACTTGATGTTTGTATTTCATCCGCTTCTCTTCCGTCAGTTTGATGACCATTTCTTCGGAATCTACGATAGCTCCGAGATACTCCACCTGTTTTGCTGGTTTCCATGTGGTTTTCTTGCAATTGAGCACAATTCCCAGCGATGATGCCAAATTGACCCAGTCCGGGAGTTGCCTCGAAAATTTTTCGGGATCCTGGTCCATAATGATCCAATCGTCCAGATAAACGCAGATGCGTAGGTCCAGCTGCTTTGCTATGAACTTCGCTGCGTGTTTCGAAATCGATTGAAAAATCTTCGGGGCCGTTGCGAGCCCAAAAGGAAGGGCGCAGAAGACAAAGAACTCTCCTTCGAACTCGAAACCCGCTCTGGATGTGCTCTCTTCATCGAGAAGCAGCTGGTAATATCCCTTTGACATGTCCATCGTTATCATATAGTCGCCGGGCAAGACAGTCTCCCGAACCTCTTCTAGGCCCCTCATAGAGAACTTGCTGATAACAAGGCTCTTATTGACCTCTCTAAGGTCGTGGATGAGCCTGTAATTGACGCCGTCCGACTTAAGCAGCGGGAAGATGGGGCTCACCACCTCTGGTCTCTCCACAACCTTTCTAATGGCTCCGATGGCCAGAAGCTCCTTGAGCTCCTCTCTTAGGTGTTCAGAGCACCTTGACACGCCCTCTACGGGCTGAGACACCTCATCTGCGTCGATCTTAACGCCCTTAAAAGCAGCAATGACCTCTGCGGGGGGATTTGTCTTCATCCAAACGTCCGCTTGTCTTGAGATTGAGCCCACGACGGGCTGAGCGTTGAGCTCTATCGCTTTTGCTAACTGGGGCCCCCAGTTCAGTGCGGAAAGCATCTCACCTAAATCTGCTGGCTAGTGTAATGAGGAAAACAAACAAACATGGCTTAGCGCTTTATCTGGGGATGTTTCTTCCAGCAGCGCTCCTCCGGGTGACCCGTCTTACCACAGTAGTTGCACTTGGGTCTAAGTTGGCCCATCCGCTTAGGTCCACGTGTCCCGGCGCCAAGTGAGTCTCTAGCAGCCTTCATCGCAGCCCGCATGAGCTCTCTTCTTGTAGTAGCGTCTTCAGCTTCCACCAGGAAGTTTCGAGCGGTTCCTTCGTCGTACGTATCCACGACGCGGAGATATTCGAGGCGCTTCTCGACTAGGCCGCGCACAACGGCGACAATATCGTCGAATGAGGCTTCGTCAGGGAGCTCAGAAATTCTCTTGCGGTAATCGGTGAAGAAATCAATCCACGCCGTGAATTCCTTCTTCACGCTTTCGAGATTCTTCGGTGCGCGCTCCTCGAGGTGCTCGTCCTCCTCGATTCCCTCCATGCGAGCGCGAATGGCCCTGTTCTCCTCTACTGTCTCCTCCAACAGTTTCTTGAGCTCGGCAAACTGCTCCTCGGTGGGCATCGGGATCTGTACTGCTTCTGGCCTTGATCTCGTCAAGACCAATTTAGACCCAACCGGATCTAGGGGATCCCTGAGGTCGGGGAGGCTCCAGGACCTCCCCGGCCGCTGCCGGCACACACAGGCCCCATCGGGCCCGAGTGAGGGGGTTGCCGTCCCGGACACCGGACCACGCATGTCCGAGTAGCTGGCTCTGGCCATACCAGCAACGTGTTGCACACGACTACAACTGTTCTACCTTTAACAACCCCCAGAAGATGTTTCATCCCATCGCCACGCCAACGACTGTTCCCTAATCGATCGTCAGGTCCACTACAGCCGGTGACAGTCTGAGGGCTTCTTCACAATATGCAAGTACGCTCTCCTGGGAAGCCCAGGTGCCAAGCGCCTGTATAACCGTTACTGGTATCCCCTTCTTCATCATGGCAACCACTGCTCCTCGTCTGAAGGAGTGGAGTGTCACTGGCACATGAAGCAACTCCGTAAGGTCCTCCTGGACCTCCCATCTTAGTATCGCTCTCTCCAAGAGTCTTCCGCCTGCTAGTTACATCGTGACTCCAGCCAGCGGAGCGCCTCTCCACAGGGGTCCGTCTCTCACGTTACTCAGGTGCCGCAGCAACCAGGCTGTTGGACAGTGCTCCTCCCGTCGACTCTGTGGTACCATCTTGAGGACGTTCTGCCGCGTCTTTGTTCTCTCCAGTCGAATGATTAGGTGACCACCCTCCCATGTGATGTCGCTCCGTCTCAGAGCCAAGATCTCACCCATTCGGGAAACCGTCGAGAATGTCAGGGTCGCTAGGGCAATGGCCTGTGTCAACTGTGGCGTCTGCTCTCCGTCATATCGATCTATGGCATGGCATATCTGCGCCCACGAGATGGGGAGGGCACGGCCAGTCCTTCTTAGCTGCGACTCGAGCGACGCTGATGCCTCCTTGGCGATCGCCTTGATGACCTTGCTGTCATAAGGGTTCTCTCGTCTAGGGGAGCCGAGGGCTCTCAGGCCTATGGTGATGCGGGAGAACTTGGTGGTCAGTCTTCCGCCGCTCATCTCGAGCGCTTTATGGGTCATGTAGTCCCAAATGGGGTCACCTACAGCTCGGATGGCCTGTCTAATCTTCTCCAGTCCCGCCGGGAGGGTGACCTCCTCTCGTGGCTCCGTTGCCCACTTTCTGAAAGCAAAGGTCTCGCGTATGATGTCCTCCTTGGTCGTCTGTGCCTTCCCTATCAGCTCCAGGGACGGTTCTATGCGAGTTCGGAACTCTGCTGGGATGACTAGGTTCCGGTTGGGTCGTCTCTGCACTCGCGGTTGTCCGGTTCGTCTGACCAGGCCCGCGTCCCTGAAGTTGCGATCCAAAAACACGTGACGCTCATCGACTCTCTCGGACCAAGGATCTTCTCCATGGGACTCCCCAAGCACTGAGTCCTGCTGATCTTGTAGGATCTTCGCCGCTGCGACATAGCCGTCAACGTCACATAGTAGTTGGCTTTGACCTGCGGGACTATGATCCAGACCCCCTCCGTCTGCAGAGCTGGTGGTACTGTTGAGGATCGAGCTATCGTGGCAAGCCGCTGCACTGCCTGGTCTATCTGCTTCATCTGGGGCATCAACAGGAAGCGCCCAGCTGTCCAGTCTCTCGCTATCGTCTCCGTCCAGGGGGAGTCCGTCAGGACCGCCTCCACCGTGCCCCACCGGGCTGCTGTCTCCAACAGGACTGAGTCTGGTGCCATCCAGGGAGCAAACGATCCAGTGCTCCGGCGTGACAGATAGTCTGCATTCCAGTTCGTGCTGCCCTTCGAGTAGAATGTCCTCAGCGTCGCTCGTGCTCGTGTAAGACGAAGCCAGAGGGCTCTCACCTCCTGTCTGACCTCCTTCGGGGCTCTTGTTGAGCTGACCTGCACCCAGGCCTTCGCTGCTGATGTGTCTGTCACGAGCCATATGCTCCGTGCTCCCGCCTGCAGTGCTGCCTTGACCCCGCGCACTCCCATGAGTGTCTCCTTGGCGGTGATGTGTAGGTGGCGCGGAAGGGATGCTTCTATCTGGTGTGTGCCTGTCGCCGTGAAGATTACGGCCCCTCCGGCTGAGTCTGATGCGTCTGACTCCACTCTCGCGTCGAAGTTCGGTATTGTCATGGGGCTCTCGCATCTCGTCTTGAGTTTTGTCTCCCACCACGCTAGATCCGCTCTGGTGGCGCTGTTGAGGGTCTCTCGTCCGAACCTGAAGTCCTTCCTCCTCGATAGGGCTGAACTCAAAATCATCAGCTCCCGCAGCATGACGAGCGCGGCATCTCCGATGGCGAATCTGGTGAAATTCAGCTTCCCGATAAGCTTCTGAAGGTCCTTCTTGATAAAGCGCTTGGCTCTCATGAGTTGTTGCACTTCTTGCAGATACTTGTCCCGTTTGTCGTCGGGGAGCACGAAGGTCATGGATTGTGAGTTCAACATCATTCCGAGGTACTTCACTTGCTTTGATGGCGTCCATATTGACTTGTCCTGGTTCACAGCGATGCCGAAGTTTGTGAGCATCGACAAAAACTGCGGAAGAATGCTCTCAAGGTATCTCTGCGAATTGTGCGCTATCAGCCAGTCGTCTAGATAGACGACTATCCTTAGCTGCAGGGACTCCGCAATAAATCTAGCGGCATGCTTCGAGACCTGTTGGAAAGTCCGTGGGGCTGTGGAAAGCCCAAAGGGTAGGACCTTGAACTGGAAGAATCTCCCGTCAAGCTCGAAGCCGGCCCAGTTCTTGGCCTCCTCCTCTAGTAGGAGTTGGTAGTACCCTTTGCGAAAATCCATCGCTATCATCGAGTCGCCAGGTAGTATTGTCTTCGCGACCTCTCCGAGGCCCTCCATTCTGAACTTCCTTGCCTCTAGGTAGGAATTGATGCTCCTTAAGTCGTGTATGAGCCTCCATGAGACCTTGTCTGACTTAATGATGGTGAAAATGGGACAAATCCCGCTTGGTTTGGATGCTACCTCTTCTACTGCTCCGAGTTCGATCAATTTGCTGACTTCTTCGTGTAATCTGGCTTGTGCCTGTGCACTGTGCTGGGAGTATTCATGAACCTCCTTCTCTGTGTTGCAGCAGGAAACACAGAGAGTGATTTAATTGATCCGGGGTAAATCAGTCATCAATTGATTACACTTCCCCCAAGATCCGGAAATAAAAATTCGGATCTTCCAAAATCTCCAGAACCCCGAAATAAAATTCCTTGGTCCAAATCTTCAGCAGAATCTATTCCCGCAGGTTATGTCTCATTGAAGGTCCCCATGCTGAGGACGCATCAAAAACAAACCATCAACGTCGTATGCCGTGAATAACATAACTAATCAACATCAAAACCAATGGAATCCAGCTTATTGTAGCTGAACACTGCTCCTTCCCCCATGGGTCCGAAGTTTCCAGCCTTTTCAGCGACTACCGCCTTAGTTCGCTTTGAACTGCAGCATCTTCCGCTGTGCAGGCAACTTCTTCGCCAAATGAGGTACTTTCTCCAAGTATCTGTCAAGTGCTTCGAGTTTGTCTAGCTCCAATGTGAATGGCTCCCACGTGGCTTCCTCAGGAAGGTACCCTTCCCAAATAACATGCAGTAGCAGCTTCCGTCCCTCGAACTTGTGCTCGTTGATCTCCACCACGTATTCGTCGTCTCGCTCCGCAGCAACCTGCTTCAGCTGATCGAGCGTCAAGCTTGTCTCGAACACCCTGAGCCTGTCAGCGTGGATGCTGTGGGTCTTCCCGGACGTCAGGTTACGGACACGATAAACGTTCGGGGACTTGTCTGGGCCTATGCATCACATCGGCCCGAGCAGAGTAGATCTCCTACCGGAGTTCGACGCCACCAGGACTGCGGTGTCTTGTAGCTCGATGTGATCGCGACTTGGCGACTCTCCATCACACAGTTGTTGCTGAACCACACGATTAACTTCAATCCTACGCCTAAAAAGCTCCAACGAGACTGTATCGTCACTCAACTCGTCAAGCGTCGAGTCTTGCTCCTGGTCGTACAGTACCGTCCACGGGGACATGCCCGTGGTACTATTCTTCGTCGAGTTAAGGATGAACTGAGCGTGTGGAATCAGTTTCGTCCAGTCACGTGTCTTGCACTCCGTCATCAGGCACTTCAGATGCTTCTTCAGTTCCGCGTTCTGACGTTCGACGACGCCTTGCGATGCCGGTCGGTACGGCGTACCGATATGATGTTTCATCGATAGCTTCTCCACCATGGTGTCGACGAGCTGATTTCGGTATTGGGACCCACCGCCTGAATGGATTAAACGGGGTATACCGTAGTGGGCGACCCATTGTAATAGGGCCTCAGCTGCCTCTGCCGCAGTCGTGGAGTGGGTGGGGTATAACATCGTAAGCTTGGAGAACGTGTCGATGGCCACCACGATGTGGCGGTAACCGCCGTCAGATTCAGGTAGGGGTCCAACAGTGTCTACTTGTACTACGTCAAATGGAAGGCGTCCCATCGTCGAATGCCGGTCCTGCGGCACTCGCTCAGCTGTCTGCCGATGGACTTGGCAGACCGGGCAGGCCTTGACGAACTGTTTCACCTCGTTGTACATCCCCTTCCACGTCTCTCCTCTTTCAATCAGGCGTTGTAGGGTAGCCCGAATGCCCAGATGTCCTTGTAAACCCCCATGTATGCTTTCGATCAGGTCAGTATGGCTCGTATCGGCACTTTGTAGGTGTACTAGACGGGACAAGCCGTCTGCACCGCCGTTGGCCACTCCTGGTACGTGTTCCACGGAATAGTTGAACCGTGCCATGGCCAGATGCCACCTAACCACCTTAGCGTTGGCAGAGGTGGCCAGGTAGAGCAGATTTTTGTGGTCAGTGCGCACAACGAACTCTCGTCCGATCAGTAGTCGCTCTGCCTTCTGCATTGCGAAATAAATCGCGAACGCCTCCTTCTCATACGTAGACCATCGGCGTTGGGTAGCGTCGAATGTCTTCGAGTAAAATGCGATCGGACTAGGACCTGACGCGGATTCTTGCATCAGTACGGCACCTGCTGCGAAATCACTTGCGTCGGTCTGCAATATCAGCTTCGACCCAGGCTTGGGGTGTACGAGCATTCTGTTGTCCAGCAGGCAGGTCTTGACGCGCTCAAATGCGTCTTGTTGGTCTGGTCCCCACTCAAACTTCCTGTTGGCCCGGGTGAGGGCCGCAAGGGGCTCAGTTATGTCCGCGTAGCGCTCAATCATGGGGCGGAAGTAGTTAACAGTCCCCAAGAGCGTACGAAGCGTCGACAGGTCACGGGGGGGTGCAAGATCGTGAATTCCTTGCAGGCGATCCTCTGCGATCCTCTTGCCGTCGGCGCTAACAGTCCATCCTAGATAATCGATCTCGGACGCAGCGAAGATGCACTTCTTCGCATTGAGACGGAGTCCTCGAGTGTGGAGTTTTCCGAGAACGGTCTCCAGGCGACGTAGAAATTCGGTTTTGTCCCGGCCGTAGACCACTACGTCGTCCACGTACACCAAACAGTCGGTGTACACGCTGCTTCCTAGCGCTGCCTCCAGGGCCCGTTGGCAGTACGCTGCAGCATTTTTTAGCCCAAAGGGCATCCTCGTATAACAGTATTTGACACCGTCAACGATAAAGGCCGTCATATCCTGGCATTCGTGTTTCAACGGGATTTGAAGAAACGCCTTGCTCAAATCAAGGGCTGCAAAGTATGAGTTGCCCTGCAGCCTCTCTACGAGGTCGTCTATTAGAGGCAAGGGGTGGGTCAGGTCAGTCGTGATCTCGTTCAGACGTCTAAAGTCAAGGCACATGCGACGTGTACGGTCCCGCTTCCAAGCTAACACAACCGGGTTGTTGTACTGGCTCTCGGAACGTCTTATAACCGCCATGTTGCAAAGCTCCTCGACCTGTCGCTTCATCTCTTCCACTTCGCCCTCGCCGTAGCGGTAGGGCGGTACGTTGACCACTCTGTCATGTCGAAGGTCCAACCCGAATGGCTCCACATCGGCCGGCTCATCAATACCTCCGAACAACCCCCCTAGCTTCGCTAACACCTCTTCGACCTCCACGGTCAGGTCCATTATCACCGGCTTGGCATCATTGGTCTTCTGCGCGCTCGACAGGTAGACTTCTTCGTCAAACTCATCGCCCTCCAGCTCCAGGAACGTCTTGGTCCCTTCTCCAGCTGTTGGTAGGTGGATTTCCACCAAGCCCAAGGCCGTTAGCGTCGGGAATCCGAACACTATCTGCGGCTTAAGCCTCGGTAGGATGTAGAGTACTAGCTTCGCCGTAGTACGGCGTCCTGTCTTCGGAATAACTCCTAGATCGATGTTGACTTCGATCTTCTCATGCACGTTGTAAACCGTCCCGCCTTGCAATCGAACCTTCACGTTTGTGGGGATAATTTCATCCGCGAACCCCAACTCGTCGATCAACGTCTTGTCGACAAAATCTGCGTCGGCCCCGGTGTCTAGCAATGTGTTAACGTCGCGACCGTCTACACACACCACGGCTTCAGGACGCTTCGCGGTCCCCTGGGCGACCAAAGAGGAAGAAGACAGAGAGAAACAAGCCTGAGTATTTACACCCTTCTTGCGTTCGTCCCTCTGCTTCTTCCAGCACTTTGTGGCATCGTGGCCCACCTTGTTGCAGTAGGGGCACTTGGTAGACGCCTTGTCTTCATGCTTCTTCTTGGTCTTCTCGCCCTTCGACTCAACTGACTGACGCTGCGCCTCACGTCTACCCTTCTCAGCCTCCAGGGCTTGCTCAAAAGCCACCTTCATGGTCTCCTCCAGATCCTTGCTCTTCTTCTTGGCGCCGATTCGCTCTCTCAGGACTTGATAGCGGACTCCAGCGACGAACGCCTCCACGAGTTGTTTGGCTTGAGGCTGCAGCTCGCCGAAGTAGGAACACGTCTCCTTGAATGTCAGCACGTAATCGGCCATGTTCTCGACGAGATTGCCCGACTCGGGGCAATTCAGCTTCTTCAGCCATTCGATGGCCTCTAGCTCGTCGAGAGGTTGGAACATCTTGTTAATCAGGTCGATAAACTCCTCGTTCCACTCCGTCTCACGATCGGGGTCATGCTCATCCATCGGTTCATCCACCACCTGGAGAAAAGAGCCCAGCATGGGAGAACGGCACTTAAACGTTTCGAGCACTTCGTTTGACACCAGGTCGAAAATAGCAATCGGATCACGGCACCTAGCGGCATAAGCACGCCAGGACTTAACCATATGGCGCCACTCCGCCACAGAGACCTTATTAAGGTAGGGTGCGTAGTTCAGTACTGTTTCCGGTACTACCATGGCAATATATATTGTTGCAGCAGGAAACACAGAGAGTGATTTAATTGATCCGGGGTAAATCAGTCATCAATTGATTACACTCTGGAGATCGCGACTCCTTTGACAGCTTCTAAAACCTCTGCTGGAGGGCGCGTGCGCCGCCATGTCTCCAACCGGGACGAGATAGAACCTACAGTAGGTAAACTTGCGTTCAATGATAGGGCTTCTTGAAGCTCACGCTCCGTCATCGCCTTCTCTTCTCGTCCTTAACCTGCGTAAGACAAAAAACAGAGCCAACCTTTACTTCTGGTTGGACGACTGGCTGCGCCAGCACTCGTGAGCGGAGTGTCCTCTGCGTCTGCACACCGTGCAGAACTTAGAGCTACCGCCGTGAGGTCTCTTGGTGATCGGTCTGGCGTTGAGGTTCTTGGCGGCCTTCATCGCGGCACGCGCGAAGTCCTTCTTGCCTGTCAGACCTTCGGCCTCGACAAGGTACACTGCAGCCACAGCATCTCCGAAAGTGTCGACTGTTCTCAGGTACTCGAGGCGCTTGTCGATCATCGCCTTAGCGGTGTCGAATACGTCTCCAACAGACGGTTTCTCTGTACGGCCCTTAATATCCGCCTTAAAATCAGCAAAGAACTGCTTCCAAGCGCGGTACTCCTTGATAACACCATCAAGTCTCTTAGGTTCTCTTAGATCTTCTTGATTCTCCTCCTGCTCCGCCATTCTGGCGGTTAAAGCTTTAATAAGCTTGTCCTGCTTGTCAATCTTCGCAATAAGCTCCTCGTTGGCGTTGGCCATTTTGGCGCGAATTCTGAGGCGTTTTAAGGCCTCGCATTTTAAGGCACCAGATGGCCAACACCAGGATGGCGCGCCTCCGAGACAGATGCGCGTCCATCGGGCTGGGAAACGGGGCTCCAAGCCCCAAGTGCTCCCGCACGTCCGGGCACCCTTGTGCCGTGCCTTTGGGGCGTGCTAGCAAAACCTGGTGAGGAAGTATTTAATAGATTGCGATACGGTGCCGCGGGCCAGCCGGGACCGTATCGTATCGGCTAAAAATAAATACTGATCGAGCCTAGAGTGGCATCAGCCATGACACTACCCCTCCCAGAGCGTCAGCTCGCATGTGCATTGGCATCTCTGGGCGCGTTGGGCTGTTACATGTTTTGTCAGGTTAGGCTAAAGTGCAGGCTAAGGTTTCGCAACGGGGGGCATACGAAGGTGGGGACAAAAAAAATGAACAGCAGGGCAATCCGTCTAGGCTTGTGTTGTAGTGCTGTGGTGACGTAGATGGTTCTTGGTTGGGCCTGTAGCTCGAGTGAGTGACGCTAGCGTCGTCGATGATGAGTGAGGTGAACTCCTAGAAACCTCGTGGAAGTTGAAGTAGATAGTTCTAGTAAAGGTACTGTATCTAGTTGCGTTGTTGTTCTCGTGATCCGAAGGGTATTTGCTGAGATATTCGACGTTTTGTCAAATTTTGCTGAGAAAATGGGAAGATGAGGTCGCTATGAGGTTGGTGATGGAGATAGGGGAAATGTGATCGTGGATTTGAGAAGTAATTACTTTGTTGTACGGTTCTCCATGACCTTTTCCGCGTCAAAGGGCGTATAGCTTGTGGGGTGATGATCGTTCGATTCTGGAAATGAGCTCGTCATGCGTCAGAGTCGATTCACGATGAGAGCAGTAAGAGACCGGGGCATACGAGCTGATTGCCGGTCCTGGACCGGTTGAGTGCCCCTTTGGGGGGTATTTTGACCAAGTCGGAAAGCTTCGAAATGGTTCAATGACGGTGGTGTAGTGCGGTAATGTGGCTTAGAAACCGTTGTTGAAGGTGAAACGTCTTGATTAAATGACATTTGTTGTGTTTGTCTGCTTCTGGATGGTTCTTCAGCTCCAGAAATAAAGTGTTGTGTGAGTGAGAATAAACGAGGGCCTTTGGGGCCGTTTCATGAGTGATTTGTGATTGTTTTGGCGGCTTTATGTACACTTACGCTTGCCAGCCTTTCTTTTTGATGTATCTGTTGATCTTTGGTGCCTCTGAGGGGTAGGACTTGAGATATGAGTCAAGGGCCTCGAGACGTGAGTTTGCGTTGTTGAGCGGGATGTCACTGTCCTCGGCCGTCTCGTAGCCGAGCCAGTGGACTCGCAGGTTGTAACCGCGGCTCGTCTTGATCACATCCACAATGCTTTCGACAATGTACTCGTCCTCGCCCTCGGCTTGGAGTTGGAGTAGCTCGGCGTCGCTGAGCGTGCCGCGTATGAATGGCTTCAGGCGATGAGTGGCGACTGTCATGGCGGCCTCAGGGTCAGATAGGGCCTCAATCGTCGTGGTGTTCGAGACAGTGCCCGGGCCACGTACCTTGAAGGGGCCGCGGTAAGGCCGTTGGAGCTTGCTGAACTTGATTCGTTTGAGCAGGACGAGGGAGCCAGCCTGGGGTGCCCAGTGTCCCGTGGGTGCCTTGCGCTTGGCTGCTGTGGTGTATTGAGCGATGTTGTCGCGTACCGCACGCAGTATGCCCGTCAAATCCTCTCTTCTGGCCTCATAGTGCGTGTGTTCGAGGTGGGGGAAAAGGATATTGAGTGGAGTGCGTCCCGTCGTCGATGATGCGGTGTTGTTGATGATGAGCTCGACTTGGGGAAGTAAATCAACCCAGTCGCCGTGGTTGAGCAGTGGTGTGAGGTGCTTGACGATCTCTGCGTTCATTCGCTCTACTATGCCATTGGCTTGCGGCCTGTATGGAACTGAGAAGCGGTGGTTGAGCGTGAGCCTCTTCGTCAACTCGGCAACGAGCTTATTGTCATACTGCGGGCCGTGATCGGTCTGGATGGCGCTCGGGACGCCAAAACGGCCGCAGAACTGGTAAATGCTCTTCGCGGCGCTCGCAGCATTCGTAGTGTGTGCCGGAAATAGTGAGACGTGCTTGCTGAAGCCATCTACTGCTGCGATGATGTATTTTAACCCGTCGGCCGACTCAGGAAGCGGCCCGAGTGTGTCGATAAAGACGACCTCGAACGGGTTGGTGGGCTGAGTGCTATGGTATGGGACGTCTGTATCAGCGGTGTGTCTCAGCTGGCATGTGGGGCACGCTTGGATGAACTTCTTTGCGTCTGACTGCATCCCCGACCAGTTGTGTCCACCGGCGCGGATGGCCTGTACGGTCCGCCGGATGCCATGGTGACCGACAGCGTCGTTGTGCGCACCTTGCAGGATGTGCTGGTGGCTGTCGTCGAGCGCGGAGACCTCTGCGTCGGTCTGAGGAAGGGCGCGGGAGAGAGTGTCCGCAACGACGTTCGACGCGCCCTCAATGTGGACGATCGTGGGGTTGTAGTCGCTCAGGATCATCTTCCATCGCGCGATCTTCGCGTTCGAGGCTGACTTTCGGAACAGGTAAGTGAGGTTCCTGTGGTCCGTGAAGACCTTCCAGTCTTGTTTCAACCGTAGGATAGCGGAGAAGTCCGGACGCGTGAGTGTATATAGGATCGCATAGAGTTCCTTCTCGTACGTCGTCCAGCGTGTTTGCGGGCCCGTCAGCTTTTTGCTAACGAACGTGAGGATCTGACGAGTCTCGCCCTTGAGTTGGAAAATGACGCCGCCAATCCCGTAATCACTCGCATCGGTATAAACCTCCCAGGGGAGCGACGGGTCGGGATGTGTGAGTTCGATGTGCTTGGTAATGGCGGCTTTCAGGGCCTGCAGTGCGGCGTCTTGCTCGTCAGTCCACGTGAGGCGGGCGTTTTTCGCACCGGTCATGAGTCGGGTGAGGGGCTCCATCAGCGTTGCGCTAAAGGGGATGAATGACCGCAGGTAGTTGAATTTTCCCACGATTCGGCGTAGCTCCGTGACGGTCTGGGGGACCGTGAGCTCCTTGAGGGCGGCGATCCTGTCCGGGTCGATGCGGATGCCGTCAGCGGAGAGGATGAAGCCCACGACCTTGACGGATCGGCTGCCGATCGTGCACTTCTCGGCGCTGAGGCGTAGGTTCGCGTCCTTGAGGAGTTGTAGTGTCTTTTGGAGACAAGCGAGGAATTCAGCCTTTGTGCGGCCATATAGCAGTATGTCGTCGATGTAAACCGCCGCGCCTCGGTGGAGTACGGGTGCGAGGACTTTCTGCATAGCTCGCTGGAAGGCCGCGGGGGCTGTTTTGATTCCGAAGGGTACGCGGCAGAATTCCACGTAGTCGTCCGGGGTGACAGTTGCTGTGAGTGCGATATCATCAGGGTGGACTCGCATCTGGTGATAACCTGAGCGCAGGTCTAACGAGGCGAAATACTGAGCGCCGGCCGCCTCCCTGGCAAACAGTCGTAAGTCGGGGAGGGGGAAATGATCATCCTGGATGTACGCATTGATTCGGGTGTAGTCAACGCACACGCGGATCTTCCCAGACTTGTGGCCGTGCTTAACGATCACGATGGGGGCAGAGAAAGGGCCTTCGGAGTCTCGAACGATACCTTGCGAGCGCCAGCGCTGGATTTCAGCATGTACTTGCGCTCTGAGAGCTGGATCAGCGATAGGGCGTGGCTTCGCCTGTATGAGGACGTCATCCGTGAGCCTGATGTGGAGAGGATCGAGCTTGGAACCTTCTGAGGGCAGCTCAGGCTCGAATACTTGTGAATGCTCTCGGAGAAGGGGCAGAATGTCCTCCTTGAGCTCCGGGACTGTTACTGCTTCATATCCTCGGGGTGCAACGTTGTCGACGGCTATATCGTCATCGTCGTCGGCTGAAACAGCGGTATCGGATGGGAACGACAGGCTCAGGGAATCTTCGGTGAGGATCCCAAGTCTGCGGAGTACGTCCGTTCCTAATAGGAACTTTGGCACATCTCCTGGAATAATGAGGGCCAGTAGCGAGATCTCAGTGTCGTAGCCCGCGGGCCTGGGCAGGGCAACGGTAACTCGGAGGTATCTGTCGCTAGTGAATGAGTCGCCGGTTGCGACAGCTGCGGAGGTCTTTCTGCCTGTGACGACTTCGCAGCTCGTGCGTTGGTATAAATGCTCTGCTAAACCACTCGAAACGCATGTGACTCCCGCCCCCGTATCAATAACAATCGGATACTCCAGGCCATTTATATGGCCGTTCAGGGTGAGCGGGCCCTGCTGGGGGGTGTGCGCGTCGACTGTGTCTACACGCTCCTTACGGGGAGAATTGGGGCGCAGACGGCCGTTGTCACGCGTGAACTTGGGTTTGAAGGCAGGCTTCTCGGCAGTCGGACACTCGGAATTCCAGTGGTTGCCACCGCACTTCTCACAGGGAGCAGGAGGGGCGCGGTTGCCCGGATTGACGTCGTTTGCTCGGGCTGGGGGTGCGGTGTTCTTCTTGACAGCAGGCTTCTTAGGCTTGGAAGGGGCCTCATCGTCGTTGTCCGCGTCCTTCTTCTGCTTGATGGGAACGAGCTCGTAGCCCTTGATCAGGGCAGTCTGGGCAAGCTCGTCTTCTTCATCGGCGGCCTCGAGGGCGAGAGTGATGGTGTCTTCGAGCGAGAGGGTGGTGGCGACCGCTAATTCGGTCTTCAGGCGTACGGCGCGTTGTAGGGGGTACGGGCGCAGGTTGTTGATGAAGATCTTGGCGGCCTTCTTCTCAGGCTTGTCGACCTTCTCGTCGTCATCGTCATCGGTGTCGTCCTCCTCCGGTTGTTCCTCATCGGGGAAATCTACCTCAGTGCGGGAGGCGTAGACGGCGCGGAATTGCGTGGCAAATAAACGGACGGTGCCTCGACGAGTGACTTTGGGCGGAGCGAGCGTGGGCATGGTGCAGCGAGTGTGCTGGAGTTCTCTGACCCACTCGTCGGCGTTGCGGGGAGCAACAAGAGCGTCGAGGGCTTCGGAGACCTGGTCATCAGAGAGGTCTTGGATTTTTGCGTCAGTCTGTCTCTCAACGGCGTCAATATACGTCTCATCAAGGAAGACTCGGTAGTTCGCATTGGGGAAGAAGACTTTCAGTCTGTCAACTTCTTGGCGATAGGCTTTCACCCCGGAGCGGGTGAGCTCGCGGAGCTTAGGGAAATTGCTGGTGCTGATATTGCTGAACATGGTGGTTGTTGTGGACTAGTTTTAAAACTGTGCCGTGCCTTTGGGGCGTGCTAGCAAAACCTGGTGAGGAAGTATTTAATAGATTGCGATACGGTGCCGCGGGCCAGCCGGGACCGTATCGTATCGGCTAAAAATAAATACTGATCGAGCCTAGAGTGGCATCAGCCATGACACCCTTGCCCGCTTCTTGGACAGTGGTCCGCAGGGCGTGTAGCTCATGAAGTTTGCCAAAAGCGCAATCCAGGACGCTTTAGCTTCAGGAGGCGTTGTAAGCACCCTTCAAGAGCCGTCAGACGCGATTTTCGCGTTCCTCCGTGCGACTTTGCTTCGATATGTGCCGCCGTCGCTAATGCGGGAACATGCGTCGACAAGACAGCGTTTCAAACGAGCATTGTGCTCGAAGAACGTTATCTCGATGCTATTTACTGCTGATGCCAGCGCTAAGAGCAAGCGTTTCAACGTCGCCGTCGCGAACGAAATCGTGTACTTCCTGTCGCCGCTATTCAACGCTCATCCTGTCCTGTTCGACAAAAAGGACTCCATTGACCGGATATCCGCTGGTCTGGAGCGCATCTGCCTTCACGTTGAACAGATGAAGCTTTCTCCGACATCTCTTCGTCTCCTTATTCTCAAGCTCGACACGCGAGTGCTGCTGGACTCCTCTGGCACACAGAGCGTTCTTCATGAGAGTAAAAGAGACGATTTGATCGACGAGTTGCTTTCCATGGGGTGCCCAATCAACACAATGGGCCTCCTGCCGTCGGATAGTCCGACTGATGTCAGCGGAACTCAGGCCGAACCGGTTAGTGTGCCTCAGGAGGCATCGTTGGCTGTGACGGACTCCCCATTCCCGCCGAGGAGGCCGAGTTCGAGTCTGCCTCGCCCAACCCGCCCCCGACGAGGTCATCCGCAGTGATTGTACTCCCCGGAGTCACCACGTGCAGGTAGCCAGACATCTGAGGCGGGTGGTGCCGTCGCCCTGGTCGACAGAGTTGTAGGTGTTGAGTCACCTTACGGCACCGGGGGCGAGGCCTCTAGTCAGGATACCTCGGCACCCACGCAACCGAGCTCGAGCTCGGACAGCAGCCCTGCTGCTGTCATCAGGGCCACCTTTGACGAGTGGGTCCCCGACGCCATGCGCGCCGACCACTGGACCACTCCAGAGCAGGTGACGGCCACCCTGTGCGACCCAGCCCTCGTCCGGGCCCTTATGGACGAGTCCAACCGTGGGTCGGCCACGGGTCGATTCAGCCAGAGTCGGCTCCGGCAGCTCTGTGAGGCATTGAGGGGCTTTGTCCCCGAGACCGTCAGGTCGACACTGCCAGTCCTGCCCAACGGCGGTAGGATCTTCACCAAGCTGCCCCCGGTGGTTGCCAAGATCGCCCAGGCCTGCTTCGGGTCAGTCCCGCAGCCGGCGCCCCGGGTGACCTGGGTACCTGATGGGGCCGCACGCCAGCGCAGTGTCCCCGAGCCGTTCTTGCCAGCTCACAGCGCCATGTTTGTGGGGAAGTTGCTCCCCACGAAGAGGGCCAGACTGGCATGGGCGAAGAGCTTTGTCGCGCTGCTCAATGAGTACGCCGCAGCCCCGGCCCACGGGAAGCCCGACGTTGTCCGCCGCATCTTGACCTTCGCGCAGGGTCTCTATGCTCCTCCGGAGCGGACCACCGAGCAGCCCCGGCTGAAAGCCAGTGCGCGCGCACTCAGGTTGGGACAACGAGGCTTCTATTCTCGCGCCACGCAAGCTCTCTCCGCCGGAGAGTTCGCTGGGGATCGCGCGTGGGTGGAGGCCAGGCTCTGTGAGAGCCAGGTGCAGCCGTCTGGTAGTCGGCTGGCAGCAGTGTCGGGTCCCGCGTCCACACTGAACCACTGCCAAATGACTGTCCCTGCGGTGAAGAAGGCACTTAAGAGCCTCAACGCCGAGTCCGCACCGGGTCCTTCAGGCCTATCTTACCTTCATCTGAAGGCGATGGGCCGGGCCATCGGGTGGAATGAACTCGCCGCGGCTCTTGTGCCCCTGCTCGAGGATATGCTCGAGGGCGTCGCCTGCCTGGAGCCATTTTCCCACTGCATACTTGTGCTGATCCCGAAGAAGGATGGCAAGCCGCGCCCCGTCTCAATAGGCGACAGCCTTCGTCGTCTCGCAGCGAAGGTGGCAGTTCGTCAGGCTGCTGCCCGGCTGCGGGACGACAAGGCGTTGCCGGGTCAGTATGGCCTCGGCGAGAAGTGCGGGCTCGAGGAGCTAACCAATCTTGTGAGGGAGCATCATCGTGGCGGTGGTCAGGTGATCGCTTTGGATCTTACCAACGCATATGGATGCATGAGTAGATCTCACCTTCGCGATGCGACAGCTGCATACAGCCCGTCGCTTTCCGAGTACCTCGAACTGATGTTGCTTAATCCAATGCTGTTCTCAGCAACCGGGATGGTCCTCAGATCACTCGAAGGAATTCCGCAAGGAGATCCTACGAGCCCGCTGCTGTTCAGTTGCGGCATGAAGCCCCTTTTGGACGATCTTCGGACCGAGTTTCCAAACTACGCATTTTATGCCTATCAGGATGATGTCTACTGCCTGATGCCCAAGGACGCTACAGAGAGTGAGACGAACACGGTCATCATGACCGCGACGTCCAATTTCGCCAGAGTCGGGTTGAAGGTCAACGAGAAGAAGACTGTCATCGCCGGGCTGGGTCTAGTGGCCAGTGAATCCTCGCTTGCGCCGCGCGGCGAGGCTTTCAAGGTCCTGGGCACGCCGGTGGGGCCGGCTGCGTACGTCAAGGAGCAGGTCTGCAGGCAGTTCGAAGGCGTCAGCGAGCAGGCTGGACGCGTGAGCGACATGGTGGCAGACGTAGGGCCCACGTCTATCATCGTCGCTAACAACATGACGCGTGCGTGCCTGCTGCCCAAACTGTCGCACCTCTACCGCAATGTGTGCCCGACGTCCGACCTCGTCGGCGTTGGGCGTCGCTTTGAGGAGGAGACGCTCGTTCCATTGCTCTCCAACCTCGTTGGTGCCGATGCAGTGATTGGTACGCTCGAAAGAGCGGGCCTTAGCATCACGCAGGGAGGTCTTGGATGGGGATAACCGTCCATCGTGTGGCCGGCGGCATATCTCGGTGCCGTGAAGCAGCTCTTTGACCAAAACATCTCACTGAACGTGCCCAATGAGGCATTTCAGGCGGTTGGTGCTGCTGGTGGTCCGCAGGACGTGGATGCCCTGAAGAAGTGGAAGACTTCGACTCCGCAGTTTGAACTGACGACGAAAGTGCGGGAGTTCAAGCAGAAGGAGCTTACGGCGAAGAGATCGTTTATTTCTGAGCCTTATGTGCGTGCAGTGTCCACATTGACGCCGTTCGATCCCGTTCTTTCGGGTTCCGATTTGGCAACTGCAATTCTCCGCCTACACCTGTCTCTTGACCCCTACGTGATAGACAAAGCCAAACCATGCCCCCTGTGCGGCAGATCTGTTGCGGATTGGTCTCATGGACTCTCTTGTGTTCGCCTCAAGGGCGGTGCCCGGATCGAGCGTCATAACGGCGTCAGAGACGCCATCTACGACGTTTGCTCGGAGCAGTTCGTCCCCAAACGGCGCGAGGTTCCGCTGGATCACACCAGTATGGCCTACATGCCCAACGGGACGGGCCCGACGGAGGTGAAGGCCGATCTGCTCATGCTAGCGGCAACGTCAGCTGATGGAACGCCCCTCCACGGCGATATGATCGTCGATGTGGTCGTCTCACAGTCGATCAAGGATGGGATCCGTGACAAGGCCGCTCAGTACTCGAGGTTCGACTGCGAGCTCATCGCGGCCAGCTGTGACCTCGTTGGCAACACGAGAGCTGACCCCGAGGACCGCAAGTCGTGCTGGGTGTGGCGTCTGTGCGAGAGGCTCGGTCTGAGCGCGGAGGTCCGTCGGGACCTGCGCAGTCGGGTCGTCTTGGCTGTGTGGGCTGGGAACGCGGCGGTCATCCGTGACTACCGCGAGCAGTGCCGCGTGGCACAGCTCTAACTGTGGTGTGCCCTTCGCGTGTGAGAGAGGCGTCGTAGTCGAGCCAGTCGAGACATCCGAGATTTTTGCACATGTGCAAAATTTCGATTTCCCGAAAGCGACCCCGCCGAGGCTTACGACTCCGACTACATAACCCACGAGCTCTACTAGGGACCCCCACCCTGCTGACCCTCTGCGCGCGGTAAGAACGTTCTTTCAGATGATTAAAGGGCGTGTAGCTCATGAAGTTTGCCAAAAGCGCAATCCAGGACGCTTTAGCTTCCGGAGGCGTTGTAAGCACCCTTCAAGAGCCGTCAGACGCGATTTTCGCGTTCCTCCGTGCGACTTTGCTTCGATATGTGCCGCCGTCGCTAATGCGGGAACATGCGTCGACAAGACAGCGTTTCAAACGAGCATTGTGCTCGAAGAACGTTATCTCGATGCTATTTACTGCTGATGCCAGCGCTAAGAGCAAGCGTTTCAACGTCGCCGTCGCGAACGAAATCGTGTACTTCCTGTCGCCGCTATTCAACGCTCATCCTGTCCTGTTCGACAAAAAGGACTCCATTGACCGGATATCCGCTGGTCTGGAGCGCATCTGCCTTCACGTTGAACAGATGAAGCTTTCTCCGACATCTCTTCGTCTCCTTATTCTCAAGCTCGACACGCGAGTGCTGCTGGACTCCTCTGGCACACAGAGCGTTCTTCATGAGAGTAAAAGAGACGATTTGATCGACGAGTTGCTTTCCATGGGGTGCCCAATCAACACAATGGGCCTCCTGCCGTCGGATAGTCCGACTGATGCCAGCGGAACTCAGGCCGAACCGGTTAGTGTGCCCCAGGAGGCATCGTTGGCCGTGCCGGACTCCCCGCCGTCCGTTCCCGCCGAGTTGGCCGGGCCGGAGAATGCCTCGCCCAGCCCGTCTCAGACGAGGCCAGCCGCAGTGATTGTGCGCTCTCCGGAGCCACCACGTGCAGGTAGCCAGACATCTGAGGCGGGTGGTGCCGTTGCCCTGGTCGACAGAGTTGTAGGTGTTGAGTCACCTTACGGCACCGGGGGCGAGGCCTCTAGTCAGGATACCTCGGCACCCACGCAACCGAGCTCGAGCTCGGACAGCAGCCCTGCTGCTGTCATCAGGGCCACCTTTGACGAGTGGGTCCCCGACGCCATGCGCGCCGACCACTGGACCACTCCAGAGCAGGTGACGGCCACCCTGTGCGACCCAGCCCTCGTCCGGGCCCTTATGGACGAGTCCAACCGTGGGTCGGCCACGGGTCGATTCAGCCAGAGTCGGCTCCGGCAGCTCTGTGAGGCATTGAGGGGCTTTGTCCCCGAGACCGTCAGGTCGACACTGCCAGTCCTGCCCAACGGCGGTAGGATCTTCACCAAGCTGCCCCCGGTGGTTGCCAAGATCGCCCAGGCCTGCTTCGGGTCAGTCCCGCAGCCGGCGCCCCGGGTGACCTGGGTACCTGATGGGGCCGCACGCCAGCGCAGTGTCCCCGAGCCGTTCTTGCCAGCTCACAGCGCCATGTTTGTGGGGAAGTTGCTCCCCACGAAGAGGGCCAGACTGGCATGGGCGAAGAGCTTTGTCGCGCTGCTCAATGAGTACGCCGCAGCCCCGGCCCACGGGAAGCCCGACGTTGTCCGCCGCATCTTGACCTTCGCGCAGGGTCTCTATGCTCCTCCGGAGCGGACCACCGAGCAGCCCCGGCTGAAAGCCAGTGCGCGCGCACTCAGGTTGGGACAACGAGGCTTCTATTCTCGCGCCACGCAAGCTCTCTCCGCCGGAGAGTTCGCTGGGGATCGCGCGTGGGTGGAGGCCAGGCTCTGTGAGAGCCAGGTGCAGCCGTCTGGTAGTCGGCTGGCAGCAGTGTCGGGTCCCGCGTCCACACTGAACCACTGCCAAATGACTGTCCCTGCGGTGAAGAAGGCACTTAAGAGCCTCAACGCCGAGTCCGCACCGGGTCCTTCAGGCCTATCTTACCTTCATCTGAAGGCGATGGGCCGGGCCATCGGGTGGAATGAACTCGCCGCGGCTCTTGTGCCCCTGCTCGAGGATATGCTCGAGGGCGTCGCCTGCCTGGAGCCATTTTCCCACTGCATCCTTGTGCCGATCCCGAAGAAGGATGGCAAGCCGCGCCCCGTCTCAATAGGCGACAGCCTTCGTCGTCTCGCAGCGAAGGTGGCAGTTCGTCAGGCTGCTGCCCGGCTGCGGGACGACAAGGCGTTGCCGGGTCAGTATGGCCTCGGCGAGAAGTGCGGGCTCGAGGAGCTAACCAATCTTGTGAGGGAGCATCATCGTGGCGGCGGTCAGGTGATCGCTTTGGATCTTACCAACGCATATGGATGCATGAGTAGATCTCACCTTCGCGATGCGACAGCTGCATACTGCCCGTCGCTTTCCGAGTACCTCGAACTGATGTTGCTTAATCCAATGCTGTTCTCAGCAACCGGGATGGTCCTCAGATCACTCGAAGGAATTCCGCAAGGGGATCCTACGAGCCCGCTGCTGTTCAGTTGCGGCATGAAGCCCCTTTTGGACGATCTTCGGACCGAGTTTCCAAACTACGCATTTTATGCCTATCAGGATGATGTCTACTGCCTGATGCCCAAGGACGCTACAGAGAGTGAGACGAACACGGTCATCATGACCGCGACGTCCAATTTCGCCAGAGTCGGGTTGAAGGTCAACGAGAAGAAGACTGTCATCGCCGGGCTGGGTCTAGTGGCCAGTGAATCCTCGCTTGCGCCGCGCGGCGAGGCTTTCAAGGTCCTGGGCACGCCGGTGGGGCCGGCTGCGTACGTCAAGGAGCAGGTCTGCAGGCAGTTCGAAGGCGTCAGCGAGCAGGCTGGACGCGTGAGCGACATGGTGGCAGACGTAGGGCCCACGTCTATCATCGTCGCTAACAACATGACGCGTGCGTGCCTGCTGCCCAAACTGTCGCACCTCTACCGCAATGTGTGCCCGACGTCCGACCTCGTCGGCGTTGGGCGTCGCTTTCTGAGGAGGAGACGCTCGTTCCATTGCTCTCCAACCTCGTTGGTGCCGATGCAGTGATTGGTACGCTCGAAAGAGCGGGCCTTAGCATCACGCAGGGAGGTCTTGGATGGGGAATTCCGTCCATCGTGTGGCCGGCGGCATATCTCGGTGCCGTGAAGCAGCTCTTTGACCAAAACATCTCACTGAACGTGCCCAATGAGGCATTTCAGGCGGTTGGTGCTGCTGGTGGTCCGCAGGACGTGGATGCCCTGAAGAAGTGGAAGACTTCGACTCCGCAGTTTGAACTGACGACGAAAGTGCGGGAGTTCAAGCAGAAGGAGCTTACGGCGAAGAGATCGTTTATTTCTGAGCCTTATGTGCGTGCAGTGTCCACATTGACGCCGTTCGATCCCGTTCTTTCGGGTTCCGATTTGGCAACTGCAATTCTCCGCCTACACCTGTCTCTTGACCCCTACGTGATAGACAAAGCCAAACCATGCCCCCTGTGCGGCAGATCTGTTGCGGATTGGTCTCATGGACTCTCTTGTGTTCGCCTCAAGGGCGGTGCCCGGATCGAGCGTCATAACGGCGTCAGAGACGCCATCTACGACGTTTGCTCGGAGCAGTTCGTCCCCAAACGGCGCGAGGTTCCGCTGGATCACACCAGTATGGCCTACATGCCCAACGGGACGGGCCCGACGGAGGTGAAGGCCGATCTGCTCATGCTAGCGGCAACGTCAGCTGATGGAACGCCCCTCCACGGCGATATGATCGTCGATGTGGTCGTCTCACAGTCGATCAAGGATGGGATCCGTGACAAGGCCGCTCAGTACTCGAGGTTCGACTGCGAGCTCATCGCGGCCAGCTGTGACCTCGTTGGCAACACGAGAGCTGACCCCGAGGACCGCAAGTCGTGCTGGGTGTGGCGTCTGTGCGAGAGGCTCGGTCTGAGCGCGGAGGTCCGTCGGGACCTGCGCAGTCGGGTCGTCTTGGCTGTGTGGGCTGGGAACGCGGCGGTCATCCGTGACTACCGCGAGCAGTGCCGCGTGGCACAGCTCTAACTGTGGTGTGCCCTTCGCGTGTGAGAGAGGCGTCGTAGTCGAGCCAGTCGAGACATCCGAGATTTTTGCACATGTGCAAAATTTCGATTTCCCGAAAGCGACCCCGCCGAGGCTTACGACTCCGACTACATAACCCACGAGCTCTACTAGGGACCCCCACCCTGCTGACCCTCTGCGCGCGGTAAGAACGTTCTTTCTGATGATTAAAGGGCGTGTAGCTCAGTTGGTAGAGCGCGTGCTTAGCATGCACGAGGCCCTGGGTTCAAATCCCAGCTCGTCCACATTTTGCCAGCGCCTAACGCTAGACTAGGCTAGCCACCTAACTCATACTTCCACAAAGTGTGGCTCTATAACAGAGAGCCCTCCTCTTAAATCCAACCAAAATGGGACAATCCCGCAAGACGTCCCTGTGGGACTAAAGCTTTGGGCCGGCGAGTCTATCTCGCCTCGACCGTTCCCCTCGAACGCGGATGTTTAATGGAGGGGGTGGTTAAAAGTGGGGCCCGAGAAGGCTGAGGTTCATCCTCCTGGTGAGGTCCTCGTTTGTTCTGATGGCGTCAGCGACATAGCTGCGGAGGGAGGTGACGTCCTTCCATGTGCCCATTGAGAGGATCACCTCCAGCGGGACTCCTGATAGAGCCATCTCCGACGCTGCCCCCTTACGGAAGCTGTGGAGACCCGTCCGTGGACCGAACAACGCCTTCACGACTCGTCGGAGGTGTGCGGCTGTGAGCGGTTTGTCTCTGCTCAGGCGCCCGTTGATTATGACTCGCCAGATGGGGGTGTCATCAGCCAGGTAGTGTGTGCCCTCGACCCAGCGTCTAAGTGCCAAGGCCGGGTTGAAGGCGGCTGATAGCCATACGTATGGTACGCGCTTCTTAACTCCCGTTAGGATGGTCTTGGTCCGCTGAATGTGTAGGAGAATGTCGCCGTTCTTGAGTAGCTCCAGGTCGGCCGGGCATAGGGAGAGTATCTCGATGCCTCTGGACACCGTCAGATAGGCGACTGCCCCAAAGAGACATGCCTGATATGACTCAAAGTCGTCACTCCGGCGCCCCAGTGCCTCGATCATCTCAGCCTTGGTGATGGCGCGCGAGCCGCCGGTAGTTCCCGCCGTGCTGGCGCCCTTAGCCGCCTGCTTAACGATGTACTTGGAGTTGGCGGGCGGATGCCAGTCTTTGAGGAACTCCTGTAGCTGAACAATCCAGTAGCCCTTCCTCGCCACGTTCGATGGCCCGCAGAAGGAGCCTTCGTCCTTGAGGAAGGCTACAAGCTGGTCTCGATCCGACAGGCTGCGATCGCGAGAGCCTTCGAACCTGGCCACCCAGCCGGCCACCGTCCGAGCAGACGCGTGATTAAGGTGAATCACTCTGTCCGACCTGAGGACTCTGTGGAAAACGTCCTGAACGCCATCACATTGAACCGTAGGCGTCCTCTGTCCTGTAGGTGAAGTAGGTGGGCCAGATCTGAGCTCGAAGCCGGGACGGAGAGACGGAGTTTCCAGGACGTCCAACTCTTGAGGAGTCTCATCTCCGGCGCTTGAACCTCTGGGTAGAGGAGAAAGACTGCTGAGGTCCAAGACCTCGGGTGTCCAGTCTGAGTCTGAACTCTCGCTGTCGCTATCTTCTGGACTATGGCTGCCATAGACGAATTGGGGGCCCAGAGGACGCGACATCCAAGCCTTACGTCTACGTCCGCTGAGACTGTCTGGACTGGACCCCACTCCGCGAGGACAGATTCCATGCTGGACTCCAGAGAGGAAGGGAGTCGTGAGAAGCCTCTGGACAGCCGATCTGCTGCCAGGTTGATGATGCCCGGAGTGTGTAGTCCACGGAGTGTCAGGTTCCGGTCCTCCGCCTCCTTCTGGATCTGGGCTAGAATGTGCAGGGCCTGAGGTGGAGCCTTCGTAGACCCCGCCTTGTTGAGCCAGGCCAGAGCTGATGTGTTGTCTGAGAAGATCGATAGCTCGCGTTGGGAACTCTGTCTGCCGATCAGACGGATGCCCTGTAGGATTCCCGCGAGCTCCTTCACGTTGATAGATTCTGCTCTTAGTTCTGGAGTGAACGTGCCCGAGGCTGAGGTCCCATACTCGCCGTGCACGGCTGCTCCCCACTTGACTCCAGATGCGTCTGTCGATACGACGAGGTCTAAGGAGGGGTGAGCGCCCCAAAGCGACTGAAGTTCTCTGATGTCTCGGACTGGGCGCTCTCTTAGCAGTAGCAGCCACTCTTGCAGTAGCTCCTTGGAGAGTGGGTCCTGTTGAAGGTGTCTCAGCCGGAGGAAAGCCCCGTGGGCGGTTGTAGCGAAGTAAGTCAGTCTCCCGAGGATCTTGGCCCAAGTCTCCTGATCGATGGTCTTGCCTGCCAGAGCCTGATGAATGTGAGAGGAGTAACGTTTGGCCTTGTCCGCCGGGAGGCGTATTGTAAAACTCGCGGAGTCTATCACGAGCCCCAGATAGACCAATGACTGAGTCGGTGCCCATTCTGACTTCTCCTCTGAGGTGAGGACACAGAGGTCGGCTAGAGTCCGCCTGATGCGCGGCACCGCCCTCCTCAGGATTTCTCGGTCGCGGTGAAATAAGAGGAAGTCGTCGAGGTAGACAACGATGGTAAGACCCGTCCGAAGGGCTAGTATCTTGGCGAGTTGGTTGGTGATCGTCTGAAACACGAACGGCGATGCGCGCCAGCCGAAGCCTAGCACTCTGTACTGAAACGCTCGTCCGTCTGGAAGATAGACTCCTAGCAGCTTGCGGTCCTCCTTCCGTACTGGTACTTGATGGTACCCGGACTTGAGGTCGAACTTGACCATCCAGTCGCCCCTCTGGAGAAGGGAGAGAGCTCTGCGCAGACCGTAGAGCCGGAAGGATGAGCGCTCTGCCGAGCAGTCGTTCAGTATCGTGAGGTTGTGAATGATCCTCTTCGACTCGCCCTTCGGCACAGTAAACAGCGAGGCGGTGTGTCGCAGGGAAGAGGGATTCACTTGCTCTATGACGCCTGTCTCTATCAAGGAAGGAATCTGCTGGACAATGAATGGGTCGACTGTCGGCTGTTGCCTTGGTGCTGGTGGTTGACTTCTCAGACGGATCTCGACCCCGTATCGTAACCAGTTGATCACCCGTTGTGATGCTCCCAACCTCTGCCACTCCCTCCACGCCGCGTTCATGCATGGAAAGAGGGTTAGGTGTGGGCTCTCTTGCCGGAGGATCCTGTCTGAGTGCGACCTCGGTCCTGAGCGCGGCCACCGCGGCGAAAATTAGCGTCGCGCTTATCGCCCTTAGACTTGGCGCGGGCCGCCAGTTCCAGGACCTCGTCGCGATCAGGCACGCCCTTCGCCTTGCAATAGTTCTCGAACCGCTCTGCAGTAGCGTCAGTGTACACGTCCTTGATTAGAAGGTACTGGATTCTTGCAAAGAGAATGTTCCCGATCTCCTTCATCTTTGCGCCGTTCTCGATCCTATTCATGGTCTTGTATACGAATCTGGCCTCATCTTCGAGGCCGAACCTCTTTGGCATCTCCAGGAACAGTGGACGGCGAGCTGCTTCTGCTTGCTGCTCCAAAATTGCTTCCGATTGTATCTTAACCAAGCGCTCCAGCTTCTCGATACGCTTGTTAAGCTCATCGGGACTGTCTTGCGGCGGCAGGTCTTCGTTATCAGACATCCTGCCGATGCGTTTCGAAGTGTGACCTAAAGTGCACATTGATCGGCGCGCGCAGGTGCCAGTGATGGTCCTGTGACAGGAGTAAAGGATTTATTCTTCTCGGGCTCCTTTAGGCCCGATGTGCCTTCGGGCATTCGAAATTCTGATGCCATAAACTGCACGTTTCCGTGCGCCCTCTCGGGCGTCTCAGCACCCCGGGTGCCAATGGGCTCGAGTGGTGCTCGCTAGACTAGGCTAGCCACCTAACTCATACTCCCAAAGGGGAACACCGTCCGCAGCTCTGAGGTAAGTAGAGTAATTACAGTGGAGTATGGCGGCTCCATGCCTGCCTCAAGTGCCAGCAGCTCCTTGCTGCTTTCGGCTGGACCGGGCGTCTCCTTGACGGCCTCCGGTGCGATGGTTTATGGTGTTAGAATGGGAACAGGGTGTTTGCAGTTTGTCGGGTTTGACGAGGGTGGTTGCGGATAGCCTCCCCGATGTAAGGCCGGAGAGAGTTGCCGTTAGCCCAGGTTCCGAGTTGGAGTAAGGTCTCTATCGGTGTGCCTGCTAGTGCCAGTTCAGAAGCCGCTCCCTTGCGGAAGCTGTGTAGGCCAATCCTGTTGTCGTGGAAGACTGTGCGTAGCTCCTCTCGCATACGTCGCATTGTGCACGGGGTCTTACGGCTGACCTTCGATGAGGATGTGATCGCGCGCCAGATGCAGGCGTCCGGTGGAAGGTTCAAGCCTCGTACCCATCTCTTCAGGGCCAGCGCTGGGTTGAATGGGCCTAGTAGGGTGTTGGGGTACACAAAATTTTCCGCACCATGGGCAAAAGTAGTTCTGGCTACAGAGGCCCAATCTTAGCGAAAGACACTGGTCCGCAACCACAAAGTACCACTGCTGCTCAAAGCAGTATCGCCGACCAACGCTTCCTGACGAGGAAGCACCTCAAATATGTTTCATCCGCCCCTCCTGTCCTCAAAAGACAACTACTAGCAGGCATTGCCTTTATTGGGGACCCCGTAATCATCCATCCCTTCAAAACTGAGCTTGCAACACACTCATCGACGGGCAATTTCGTCTCGGTGGCAATCCCAAACCTAAAACGGGACAACGCCCGCTATAAGCGGGCTAAGGATGCCTGTAATGACCTACTCCAAGATGCTGAGCACCTTGCAGCTGCATTTGGGCTCTCCATCCGGGAAGGTATCCTCAAACTCTTTCCCCTCATTGCCTATGATCTTGTCCACACGGTTGGAACGCTTAAGGCTGCCCTAATCCACTGCAGGTTCACGGGACTCCCCCCAGCTAGCAGCATGGACTGGAGCAAGTTCGCAGATTTCATCTCCGCCAGATGCCCTACAGTGTTAGACCAACGGAACGATCCTTGGCCTCCAACCATATCCACTGTCCCGAACTCTCCGAGCCTGACATGGCAGGCAGTCGGTCAAAGAGAGCCTCTTGGTCCCCGCATCGCTCACTCCGGCCGGCCCGGCCCCATTGTATCTCCGGATGGTCTCAACCTCACGCCGTTCATGGGCCTCGAGGTAATCCACTTACTGTATGGCGCCTCTCCCGTGTTGGGAGGACATGCGATGACTGAGCTTTATGCCGAATGGGGTGGAGCCACAGCGGCCGACCTTCAGTCTTCCTTATCGAATACCTTATCAGACAGCCTTATCTCTCCCATTCGCCGGAAGGCCTATCCAGTCGATGACTCTACTATATCCATAAGTTCCTGTTCAAACTCTGATGTTGAGCTCGCAAGCCCGATCCCTGTTAGCGTGGAAGAGGTTGCGCGGCAGATTCGGAAAGAAATATCGTCTTGCGAAGAGAACAGCATTTATCCATCATCCCCGATCGTAGCTGAGGAGCCTAACGCCCGTTGGGGCCCTCTCATGAGCATCCCAGTTCACGCCGACGGCAACTGTGGCCTTCACTCACTTGCTGTCTCTCTGGGTATGACGGGCCTGACGAGACGAGAAGCCGTGTCGAAACTTGCCTCCGCCATCCAGAATGGTACAGTGGATCTTAACTCCTCGTGGAGATCCACGGTGCGCACTTTAACCACACACACCACCGCTAGCGACATTGGTAGTGCCTTCCTATCCACCACAGACCTCCGCAATATTGCATCGCTCTTCGGAAAAAATGTGCTTATTGCTCATCGATATGATGCCAACACAGTCTCAGTAACCATCCCAGCATTATCCGAGTTCTCTACACTTCCTCTCAATATTGACGCGCTCAAAACGATGCTCAAAACCGATTACATCCTCATTAGACTGAGTGCTCTGCACTTCACGCCTCTTTTTCCGTCTGTGAGGAGCGCAGAAGCAAGGCGCCTGCAATATGCTGAATATCGTCCAAGAAGAGCCCCCTCTAGTGTGGCTCGCAACAACATCGCCGCTGAAGGCCTCGATAGCGCCCCCCTCTAGTGTGGCCCGCAACAACATCGCCGCTGAAGGCCTCGATAGCGCCCCCCTCTAGTGTGGCTCGCAACAACATCGCCGCTGAAGGCCTCGATAGCGCCCCCTCTAGTGTGGCCCGCAACAACATCGCCGCTGAAGGCCTCGATAGCGCCCCCTCTAGTGTGGCCCGCAACAACCGTGATGGCGTCCATGGCGCTCTCATAGGCTTGTCTGGCAAGAGAGAGGGTCCTGTTTCTCATATCCTAGTGGTCGACTTTGAAGGACTAGGAACTGCCGTAGACCGCAGAGCCACCAAACAGAGTCGCGTCTCATATCCCGTAGAGGCCGGCGCCACACTCCTAGCCTGCGTCAAGGATCCTGAAACGGGGATAATGATGTGGGACGTCGCAGGGGTCCACTGGGGCGGCTTAGAAGTTGATATCCCAGCGCAGTTAATGCAGACAGCTTTATACCAAGCGGCAGTTGTTCATGGGTGTCCTCCCATGAGCTTCAGAGTACACCCCGACCACCCCGGGATCTCATTCCCCAGCCCGACCGACTGGCTTCACCACCTCACGGTCATAGTGAGCTCCCTCCCGAACTGCATCATGGTCGCCAAAGACCCGAGACTTGAGAACTCCGTCCTAGAGTCATGGGTCTCGGAAAGCGATGCCCCCTTCCTTGACAAGGTCTATGACATAAGTGATCTAGAGTCCATAGACAAAAGATCCTTTGGGCATATCCATGACTACTGCCGTTCACCCGAGTTCTCTGAGGCGATGTCGATAGCCCAATGTCTCACAATGGTGAAGTGCCCCTGCCCGTACCACATTGGAACAGATCCAGGCTACCATTGTGCTCTCAGTGACACTGTAGCTTTCGCGGCGGTACTGCACACAGTCTCATGTCTCGACCGAACATCTAGGGGAGCTATCACATCCACGTACTCTGAAATCACTGATGCATGGAGGAAAGACTTGGATGTCCTCATCGGCAACTGGTCCTCTCTCCTGCCCGACCTGGCCGTGCTACTACTCCAAGACCTCCACCTGCCAACGCTTGAGGAGCTGCACCACATCCTCAAGGAGTACGTAATAGCACCTAAGGGTGGCTGCTCCTTCCCCACAGGTGATAGGGCCAGACAGGCTATGACGCGCCGTCAATTTATTGCAGTGCGGAGCCCAGCTCGGCGAGGGTGGGAATGGTTTGATCCTCTTGCCAAGATGATAGCGGTGGCGGATGCGGCAGGCATAGTCCCTCCAAACAGCCTAGAACAGCCATTCATCAGGATAGCGACGGTGAATAACGACAGCTCCTTCAGCAATCAGTTGACGGCTCAGCAAGTTTACTGGGAGTGCCCTCCTCACCGAGACCTACCGCAATCTGCTGCAGAGCTTCTGGCTCTCAACGTTCCTCCCTCGGCAGACAACTCCAAAGGAGTAGTCAAGAGGTCCTACAGAGCGCCGGATCATTGGTTTCTAGTCCCGAGAATCCCCAACAAGCCAGTGCGAGGGCTCCGCAAAGTCAGACTGAGAGGGCCCATGACTCGAGGAGACATGGATGCCCTCATACAGAAGGCAGAAACAGCATGGGTCAGCGAAGCGTGGGACCTTTCTCCGGTGTTCAAAGCTCTCCAGAGTGCCCGAGCTCACGACGGTAACTGGAGTAAGGTTGAGCCACCGGCTTCTTCCATGCCAGCTCCAAGCTTAGCCACGCGAGTCTCGCCTGCGACCTTCAGGAATCAGAGAGGGCGAAGTCAAGCAGGTAGACGACCAGTAAATGGTCACCTCTACTCGTGGAATTGCACATCACTCAACATCACCAAGATGACTCTTGCTCTAGTACAAGACGTGGACATCATGGCCATTCAGGAGCTATGGTGGTGGGCCCAGTCCCCGGAGCTGCCCACAACGAATGACAAGGTCCTGCTATACCACGGAGTGATCAAGTCAGAGTCCGAGACAAAGCATCTAGGCGTAGGCATCATGCTGAGGAAGGAATTAGCTGAGCTCTGCACATACGTCGAGAACCAACCCCACTCTCCAAGGTTGATTCAAGCTGACCTAGGCTGCGTGTTTGTAACAGCTGGCAAACTGAAGGTCCGTGTCATGTCCATCTATAGTCCATGCACGGGAGCACAAGCCAAGAAAGAGTTCCACACTCTACTGTCCTCCGAGGTGAAGAAAGCTATTGAGCAAGGGCTCCAAGTTCTTGTCATGGGAGACTTCAACACGAACCTACTAGATCCATCGACGCTGTGGGCTACCACCCTAAAGGAGTGTGGCTTGAGACTGGTAGTGCCCGACGGCCCGACCTTCATGGACAGAGTAATTGATGGCATCGCAGCAACACCTAAGCTGGCTGATCTCATCGAGAAGCCGCTCACAGTATCCCCTTGAACCCAAAGGACACAGAGCGGTTGTAGCAAGATCAGGCATAACGGGTTACTTTCGCACGAGGAGCAAGGCAACAGCAGTCCTCAACGAAAGACATGTGGCTAACGTACTTGAATGCAGCAAGGATCATCGAAAGGCGAGGACTCTCCTGAGGAACATCAGCCACCTTGATGTCGACCAAGCCTTTCAAAGCCTGACGTCGACTATCAACCGATGGGCGTTGGTGGACACTGCGGCCTCACATGAAGTGAGAGAAGTCGAGAGAGCAGAAGACTACGACCACTGGTTTGTCGCCGGAGAGCAGATCGGTATTTCCCCTGAACGGCTCTATGAGCTCATCATTGAGGATCATCGCCACCAACATCAGCTCAAGGAGAGGACGAGCAGAGGCCCCAAAGCTCTCGTGTGCTCTGAGCTATCATCAGCAATGCTATCAGTAGCGTTAGCATCCTCGGAGAGCCACGCCCACTCAACACTCAAAGCCTACCATGCCCGAGCCAAGCGAGTCTCTGAGAGCATGGATGTCATGTCCCCTGAATTCTTTAGATACGTCCATTGGAAGCTTTTTGAAGGGGCAGGCCAGAGTGTCTGGTCTTCGCAGAGACCTGGAAGGCTTACTCAGAGGACCCGGCCTTCCTGCTACCACCACAGTAGGAGGCAGAGTGATCACCAACCGAGAAGAAGTAGCCAAGGCCTTCGAGGAGTGGTATGCGTCAGTATCATATGTGGCAGGAGCAGTAGAACCATCCATCTCTCGCCCCGATATAGAGCTCGAAATCACGGACACTCTCCTGGAAGGGGCTCTCAAATCTGCCAAGAATAGATCAGCCCCAGGCAGTGATGGACTAACCCCGGCAATTTTCAAATATAGCCCAGTCCTCAAGGAGGCGCTCAAGACTCTGCTACAGAAGTGCATTGACCAACTCAAGACCCCAGCAGAGTGGCATACCGCCGTGGTAATTCCATTGAAAAAGCCCGGCTCTACTAGCGATGCTCCTGTGGCGTTCAGACCTATCTCCCTACTTTCCACAGCCCACAAGGTGCTCGGCACAATGATGATCCGCACGATTGACCGAGACAACCCTCTTCCCCCCTGAACAATACGGTGCAAGGCCGGGTGTTTCATCGGTTGATGCACTATGGGCTATTGAGCACGCGAGACGTGGGTTCAAAGCGACCCACATTGGGACTCTGGACGTGGCTAAGGCCTTTGACTGTGTCCCGAGGAGAGATGCATTGGACTCGTTGAGGGGGGAACAGAAGGGCCATTGAGATGTTGAAGGAGATGCATTTGCACACAAGGATCTCTATGCGAGGTAGCAGCACTAGCGCCGCTACCAACACAGGAGTACGGCAAGGATGCACCACTGCTCCCTTCATCTTCACAAGATACCTTGCGGAAGTCCCTCACATCATTGCAAGCTTAACCGCTCTAGGGAAGGAAGCAATTGAGAAGCTTCCTCCCGACATAGAGACCCTGAGACGAGTGGCAGCAAGGCCGTGCGTTCCCTGGATTGTCACAGTCCTGTTCGTTGATGACATTACAATAGTAGCTCCCTCCCTTAAGTGGTTGGAGGCAGCACTTACGGCGGCATGGACATGCATGCTAGCGCTATCCTTGGAGCCCAACGATAAGACCACCTATGTCTCAGAGGACGACACCCCCTCCCTCACCATCCATGGCAATCCAGTCATTAAGAGAGACGCGGTCAAGCTCCTAGGGGTCCTCTTCGATACGTCCCGAGACTTCTCCACCCAGAATAGGACTATGGGCGAAAGGATAGACAGAGAGCTACGACTACTGAGAGCTAGCGGCGTGATGCACTCCAAGTTCTGTCCTCGCATTGTAGAGGTCTACACCCTCCCCAAGCTGCTGTACGGGTGGAGCGTCTGGGCTAATCATAAGGCTGTCTCCCAGGTAGGCAAGCTTGCATCGGCAGCCCTAAGGATCAGCCCAACTGCATCGGAGGCGAAGTACCTGGAGCTAGGCTGGCTGCATCCAGAGGCAATGCTCCTGCTGGACAGATTCAAGCAAGGGGTGAGATGGGCGAGAATCCATCCGGGCAAGGATCTCCCAGACTGCATTGCTGAGGCACAAGGCAGCCTTGGCCTGTCCCACTCCGACAGCCTTGACCTAGCAGCCTGTCGAGCAGCCCAGCTCTCTCACGACATAATCTGCCGTGGTAACAAAGTGGCTGTCAGGAGATACGTCACGGAGTCGGCACTCACCCGCCCTTTTACCCGCTCTAACTACCCGGCCAGGCAGCCATACCTCGACCATCTAACGGCTGGGCCAGCGAAGCGCCTCGCGATGCTACGGCTATCGTGTCTACCAATGCCAACGAGAGGGGCTCTTCCTGACGCGTGGCAGCCGGTCAGGGGAATCCTACAGGACCTGAAGGATGAACCGGAAGCCGCCGCAGCTCTTGAGGCATGTCCTCTCTGTCAGGGTGAGGCCATCGCCGCGGCTGTGATTGAGATCCTGACGTCCCCTACCAAGACCTTAGCAGTGCTGAGATCCAGGACGTGGGTTGTCCTGAACCAGACCCACTTGGCTAAGTGCGACCACTTCAAGATTAACCCCATCCTCCTTTTCAAGGACCCCCTGACCCTGAGCAGGCGTGACGACGCCAAGCTCACACATATGTTGAGTGTACTTTGTGACGCGTGACTGGTAGGTTCCCTCGCTTACATAGGAAAACGCCACCGTCCTCCCCCGGTCTCAGGACCTCCTCGATCATCGTCCTGAGGGAGCCCCATCGGGCTCGGAGCACAGAGTCCCGCAGCGCCAAGAGCTGGAAGTTGTGAGCTGGCCGACCCGCGTGGGTCATCTTTTTACCCTTCTTCGAAGGGGTTTTAGGCCCTCCTCTCCCTGCAGCTTCAGAACAGTACTCTTGGGCGCCGCAGCTCTGGCTTCCAATGTTATGAGAACCGTTGCCCTCCTGCGGCTGATCACCGCTCGTCTGGCTCGGGTTGTGGCCAGTGCCTGGAGGTGGACACCCCGGCACTGTATCAAAAAATAAACTCAAAAACTCAAAAACTCAAGTGTTGGGGTAGTGACTTAGTGACCTTTGCAAGCGTCTTTGTGCGACCAAGGAGCAGCTGGGCGTCCCCGTTTGCCTTGAACACGATGTCAGCGCTCGTCAGGTTGAAGATTTCAGCTCCGCGGCTCACGGTCAGGTAAGCAATCGCGGCGAATAGTGTCGCTTGGTACGTCGCGATGTCGCTGTTCCTGGACTTGATGGCCCTGATCATGTCCTCCCTTGTGACTGGGGCTGACCCGCCTGTCATGCCGGTGGTGTTGGCGTTGTCTGCTATGCCTCTTCTGATTTGTGGACAGTAGGTGCTGGGGGTCCAGTCGGAAAAGAGTGGGGCGGCCTTCTCGATCCAGTATCCCTTTCGATCGACCGTGGCTGGTGCATTATACTCGGCCTCGTCCTCCAGGAAGGCTCGGTACTCATCGGTGTCGTCCTCGTGTGGGTCGCGGTACTCAAGGAATGCTGTAATCCATCCGGCTACTGAGCGCTTGGACTCGTCTCGGCGCATGTGAGACAGTATTGGGTGCTGCAGGATTCTGGAGAACGTGTCCTGAAGGCGAGAGCTATGAAGCGGATGGTCCCGTTTGGCCTGGAGAGACGGTCTAGGAGTTGTTGGTCCTCTGATGCGAAGTCGTCTTTCGGTACTGAGAAGGGAATCTTGCATGTCGCGTGCGCCTTGAGTTGTTGGAGTTCGGGGCTCGTAATGTCTGGCACGACGAGGAAGCATGCTGAGGTCCACGAGTTCGGAGGGGATGTAGTCGGGGTCGTTAAGATCGGTAGGAGGGTCTGCCATGTCCGTCCCAAGGTCATCGGGGACGGGTGTGGCGCGGCATAAACGCGGTGTCCGCGCCAGTCCCTGAACAGGCCGTCCGGCCAGTGTTCGATGGTAAACCCTGGGAGGCGTAGAGTGCGGTCTGGGTGTGCTGTAGCGTCCACGTCGACGGGGCCCCAAGTCTCGAGAATTGTCTCCAGCACGTGGGGTGGGGTGGACAACCCGCGTGACAGTCGGTCTGCGGCGAGATTGAGGTGGCCTGGGGTGTGTCGAGCGTGTATGAGGAGCTTCTTGCGTTCCATCTCCTTGTAGAGTATCCTGAGTGTCTGTAGCGCCATCGGGGGGCCTTTGAGCTGCCCTCCTTGTTGATCCAGGCGACGCACGAGCTGTTGTCTGAGAAGACCGTGAGATTGCGCTCTGAGTCCTGTGCTGGTATGATGCGTGAGCCAAAGAGGACTGCGGCGAGCTCCTTCACGTTGATAGATTGTTCCGCCAGTGCGCCCTTGAAAGAACCGTGGGAGTTCGCGGACGTGTTGGTCCACTGGGCTCCCCAGCCTGTGCCCGACGCATCTGTGGAAATAATCAGCTCTAGTTGCTGGTCCTGAGACCATAGGTTCTTCAACTCGGCGAAGGAGCGGGTTGGTCGGACGGCCAGGAGCTGCAGCCACTCCTTGAGGTCTGCTGTGTAGGGGTGGATGTCGACCCAGTTCTCCGTGGCAGAGGGGAGCGTGCGGAGCTTCAGGGTAGCCCGTCTTGCAGAGGTGGCGAAGAAGGAGAGCTTGCCTACGATCTTCGCCCAGTCTTTCGCGCGGATGCGCTTCTTGACGAGTGCTTCTGATAGGGCCTCTGCGTACCTCTTGGCCTTGTCGGCGGGGAGACGGATGGTGTTGGACGTGGTGTTCAGGAGCAGGCCAAGGAATTCTATGCACTGGCACGGTGTTAAGATGCACTTCTCCAGCGACGGGATGAGGCCCAGTGCCTCCATCGTCTTGATGATCTTGGGTATTTCCTTGCTGAGGTGGTCTCTGCTGTCGGCTGACAGTAAGAAGTCGTCGAGGTAGACGTTGACGATTACCTTGTGGCGGAGGGCGATGACCTTTGCTACCTGGACCATAGCGGACTGGAAGAAATAAGGCGCGGCGGTCCAACCGAAGCCTAGCGTGCGGTATTGGAACGCCCGACCGTCGGGCAGAGCGATGCCCAGGAGCGGTTTGTCCGAGTCTCTGATGGCCAGCTGTGAGTAGCCGGATCTTAGGTCTATCTTGGCCATCCAGGCCTGGCTGGAGAGTGTGTTGATGGCACGACGTATGCCGAACAGACGGAAGGAGCGGCGTTCGCGTGTGACCGTGTTCAGCCGCCTCAGGTCGTGGATCACTCTTATGTCTTCCCCCTTGGGGACAGCAAACAGCGGGGCGCTGTGCTTGAGCTGACTGAGGGGCGTCGGCTCGATGATTCCTTGTTGTGTCATTGATTCGAGCTTCGGAAGTATCCTCGGGTCGATGGTCCTCTGTGGGGCTGCCGGTGGTGGAGGCGCTGTGATCTCGACGGGGATTCCGTCTCGTACCCGCGCTACTACTGCTGGAGCTACCCTGAATTGTTCCCACACCCGCCATCGCGAACGGGTTGATGGGAATATTAGGAGCGGGCCCGGCGGCCGACGCTGCTGGAGCCCTGCTCCTGAAAATTCCGACGCTTACGCTTGCCCTTAGTCTTGGCCTTAGCGAGGATCGTCTCGATCTCCATCTCAGACTTCGGGGGCGTGGCTCGCAGGGCTGCAGTGGCGTAGTCACAGACGTTGTCGTCGTAGTCGTCCTTGAGGAGAAGGACCTTGAACCGGCTCAGGAGACGGAGCAGTAGATCGTTCACGTCGAGTGAGTGCGGGTCCGCGGTCGTCAGGAGACGCATGATCTCGCGTAGGAACTTGGCTTCGTCGCGGGGCCCGTACCTCTTGGGGAGCTCCAAATCGAACAAGAAGGACGGAAAGCCTTGGAAGGTTCCCTGGGTTGCTTGCTCATCGGTTTCTAGCTCGTACTCTTCTTGTTCTACCTCCCTCTGGATGGATCTTTCCTCGATGTTCTCCATCTTCGTTTTCATGAACTCCAATGTGGCAGTTACGTTGTTGGTAAACTTTCGGAACTCTTCCTGGGATACAGGAGGTTCTGCGGACGTGCCCGATGTGCCTTCGGGCATTCGAAATTCTGATGCCATAAACTGCACGTTTCCGTGCGCCCTCTCGGGCGTCTCAGCACCCCGGGTGCCAATGGGCTCGAGTGGTGCTCCTTCATCAGCTCGACGATGGCCGCTTCGGAGCACAGCGTATCAAACACTGTCTCTACATTGCACCAACGTGCGTCAATGAACTCAGCATTGACGAATTTCGCGTAGTCGGTACGAACAGTCTGCAGCAGAAGCTGTACGTCCCGAGCAAGTTTTCGCGCCAATCGGACGTTATGGAAACTCTCATCGCCATCTGGCCTCCAGGATCAGCCTGGGGCGCAGAAAATGACGACATTTCCATTTTCGGGAGGGAGCAAACTTTTATGTAATCAACGACAAACTGTCTAGCGAGCGGCGAGGCGCAGCCGCTAGCTGTCCTAGCCTCTAGACATACTTGCTCTACCCAACGGGGATATCCCACCGGCAACGAGCATAGTGGAATGGCTTGCAGGCACGCTTGCGAGCCCAAACCGACCGTCTCCTCGAGAGACCGCGTCAAAGAATGTCTGTTGTGGCTTACATCTGCCGTTGTAACGCGTGTCAGCCCCACCCTACCTAGCTCTCCCAGCCACTAGCTCCCGTCAGAGATTTAAAGTGGTGGTTGGAGAAGGATGGAGGCCAGGTGTCCCTGGACCCCCGGGTGTGTGCGGACCCCGTCGCCCATATATCTCAGCATGCTTTTCGTGGAGGCCCACGTCCCCATGGACAGGAGGACTTCGGTACTCGTGTGGGCTACCGCCAACTCCGTGGTGGCGCCCTTGCGGAATGAGTGCCACGAAATGTCGGTGCCGTACGCCTGGTGGATCCAGTGGCGGAGGGTTGACGCCGGTAGCGGATTCGATAGTGAAATACCACCGGTTGAGGTGATCGCCCGCCAGATGAGGTCGTCGTCGCGGCGCGTTGCCGTGGGGACCCATGCCTTCAGGGCCCTTGCTGGGTTAAAGCGGGCCCACGATTGGTTTGGTACCAGCTTGCGGACGCCTGTGGCAGTCTTAGTTCTCGCGAACAGAAGGAGGGCATTGCCATCAGCGTCGAACTCGACGTCTCTTCGTCTGAGCCCAAAGATCTCTGCGCCTCTACTCACGGTGATAAAGCAGAGAGCAGAAAAAGAGGGCGGCCTGGAAGGCTTGGGGTGACTTCCGACGTCTGTCTATGACCCTGCGGACTCTCGCGGACGTGACAGGCTTCGCACCCCCGGTCAGGCCTTCTACAGAGGCGACGTTCCGGGCGGCGGCGATTATCTGCTTGGCAGCGGTCGGGGGGCGCCAGTCAGACACGAGTGGGGCGGCCTCGCAAATCCAGTAGCCTTTCCTGTGTATCGACTGTGGGCCCGACGTGGTACCCTCGGTCAGAAGGAACTCTTTGAGCTGTTGCGCGTGTGAGTGGCTCGCGTTGCGGGATTGGAGGAATTTGGCGACCCAGCCCGCTGCTGTGCGGCGCGACGATTCGTTTCTGAAATGTGATAGTCGGTCGTCAGCGAGGAGGGCTTGGAACGGGTCCTCAGGATAAGCGCCACGAAGCGGATCTTGCCCTTGTCTGTCGCTGTCCAGGCTAGCTCGGACTGCAGGAGGTGTTTCGCCTGGACTCTGAGGTACAACTTGAGGGGTGTCAAACGTTTGATGGCTCGGACCTCGGGCGAGTTGAGGTCCGGGCACAGGAATATCGCCGCTGATCTCCAGTGTCGAGGGTTCCCAGTCTGGGTCGAGGCGCGTATTGTCTGGAGGCGACGACACGTCACTCCAAGAAGGGCTATAGGAGGAGCTATATAAATCCTGACTCCCCTCCAGTCCATCTGGAAGCCGTTGTCGTGGATTGACCAGGCTATTTCTGCAAAGCCTGGTAAGGCCAGAACCTTGTCGGGGCGTGTTGTGACGTCGATCTCGACCGGCCCCCACTTGCGCATGATGGTTTCCAAGACTTCTCGGGGTGACGACCAGTCGAGCTTGGCGAACCTGGAGAGCCTGTCCGCCTGGACGTTCAGGTGTCCGGCAATATGGAAGCAGTGGACGTCGAGGCGCTTGGTTTCTGCCGTGTTGTAGATGTCCTGTAGGATCTGGTGTGCGGCTGGGGGGAGGTTCGGCGATCCCCGTCTGTTTACCCAGCTGATGGCAGCTGAGTTGTCGGCAAAGACTGTGAGAGAGGAGCGTGACTCCTGCTGGGGCACGAGATTGATCGCCTGAGCGATCGCGAAGAGCTCCTTGACGCCAATGTGTTCCCCCTTGAGATGAGGGGGGAAGGCACCCTGTGATGCCGCTCCCTTCTCCCCATTGAACAGGCATGCTCCCCAGCCGGACGTTGATGCGTCTGAGGTGACAGAAATCTGGAGCGTATCGCGTATTTCCCAGTCCGCTCTTGCTTCGGCGAACCTCTTGGGTGGGCGATCGCGGAGGAGGACTTGCCACGCCGCCAGCTGCCTGCGGATTTGGCTGGAGAGGTGGACGGTCTCCGTTGTAGGGGTGGCCTGCAGTGGTCTGAGTGCGAGGCGGGCGAACTGTGTGGTCCCTGCGAAGAATGACAGACGGCCTAGGAGCTTCTGCCAGTCTGAAGCTGTGATGGACCCGACCCGGAGGGCCTTGGAGATCGTGGCCGTGTAGGCCTCGGCCTTGTCTTTTGAGATTCTTAGGGACTCGCTTGCGGTGTCTATGTGGACACCTAGGTAGTCTACCTGCTGGGTCGGCGTGAGGACGCACTTGTTGAGGCCCGGTATCGCCCCCAGCGATAGCATGAGGTCGATGATCTGCGGGGTGACCGAAGCTAGGTACGATGGGGAGGCATGGGACACTAAGAAGTCGTCGAGATAGACCGCGATGGTCACCCCGAACCTGTGTGCGATGATCTTTGCAAGCTGTATGGTCGTGCTCTGGAACACGTACGGCGCCGCTGTCCATCCGAAGCCGAGTGTGTTGTACCTGAATGCGCGGCCGTCCGGTAGGACCACGCCTAGGAGGGGGAGTCTCGCGAGGCGACGCCAAGTTGGTGGTATCCCGATGCTAGGTCTATCTTGATCATGTAGTCGTTCTTGTGCAGATTGCGGACCGCCCGTCTGATGCCGAACAGACGAAACACCCTCAGCTCTGCTGTCAACTCGTTCAGGGCTCGGAGGTCGTGCACGGGGCGGACATCGTCTTTGCCCTTCGACACCGCGAACAGGGGTGCGCTGTGACGCAGTTCGTCTATCGGGCACGGGGAGAGGACGCCCTTGGCGACTAGCTCTTCGATCTTCGGGAGTAGGCGGGGGTCCACTCGCCTTTGCGGTTCTGGTGGAGGGGGCGCAGAGGTGAGGTGGATAGGGACGCCATCCCGCAGCCAGCTTACTACCTCGGGGGAGGCACCGAGTCTTGCCCACACCGGCCACTTTTTGTTCATTGACGGGAACTGAACATCTGTGGCAAGGGCTACTTCTTGTGCTTCTTGTGAAACCCCCCTTTGTTCTGGGGCTGGTCCTTTCTCTTACCCTTGGCTCTGGCTTTGGCTGCGCAGTAGGAGATGGCACGGGGGGTTTTGGTCTGGGACGTGTTGAACAAGTCGAGAAACAGTTCGCAGGTTGCGTCCGACCAGTTGTCGTCCTTGAGGTCCAGAAGGGTACGGCGTGCTTGGAGTTCCACCAGGAGTCTTGCTTTGAGCGGCTCGTCGTCGAGGGCGTTGACGATCACCATCACGCGGCGAAGCCACTTTGCTTCCGCCTTAAGTGGTCTCTTTGTCGGAAGCTCGCCGTATGCATCCATCTCTGCCAGTGTTTGGTCAATATCCGCTTCATCTTGTTCAGGGAAGAAATCAATTTGGGATTCCTTCGGCGGCTCGGTCTCGGGCGGCGGAGGAGGCGGATTAAGCTTTGCAAGCTGTTGCGAGATGGTAGCGATTGAGGCTTCTAGGTTATTGAGCCTCGTTGCCGTCGGATCTGGATGTTCCGAATTTTCTACCATTCTACCCGCATAAACTGCGCGGCTCGCCTGGTCGGCGCATCACCATGCCGGAGCGAGGCGATCTCATTGCCCTCCGCTCACGGCCCGTTACCCGAGGTAACCTGTCAGCGCGATGTAACGCCAGCGCGATGTCTGACACATCCGCACTAGCTCATCCGCTGTGCAAACCAATGGGGAGGTCCCGCCCGTCACGAGCGACTCGAGGCTATCTCCACCCGAGATTGAAAGAAAATGAAAGAGACAAAAGAATGAGCATGGGCGTCCTAACATAGCCGATGTAGCGGTTGTGGCTGATCTAGGCACCGCTTTGTGTGTTATCGCAGTTTCGCAGGATATGCTCAATGACGATGCGCGAATGGGGAAACTGCGGTTCTTCGCAGTGTTCTCGCGAACGGAGACAACAAAGGCAAAGCTGGCGAAGAGTGATTTAAAATTCGACACAAGGGTGTCGAATTTGACCGGGCGAGACCAAATCACAGGAGCGAATCAACCCCGGGGAATTACATATTGCATATGTAACACGTAAACACCCCGGGCAACAGCTCGATACTCCTCGCTTATAACACTACTCGCTTAGAGCTGGAGACCGGGATGGTCCGCCAGGTAGGCGTCGAGCGCGGCGAGGTCGCGGACCTCGGCATACGGGAGCCATTCATCAAAGTCGGCGGAATACCCTGCCCAGCGGACGAGGAACCGGTGTTGGCGGCGGCGACGGCCGAGACGGTGGTCGACAATGGCCTCAACGGTGTACTCCTGGGGGTCGCGTGCGGCGATGTCGCGGAGGTCGGCGTTGGAGTATTGGCCGTTAAAGGGGAAGACCCTGGACAGATGGAATGTCTCCAACTTGTCTTGTGAGTTGCTTGGTGAGCTTGGCCGTGAAGTGTGATCCCTGGTCAGAGCGGAGGTGGACTGGGCAACCGTACCGTCCGGCCAGGGCGATGATGCCGTCTGCGGCAGACTCGGCGGTGCAGTTTGGTGTGGCGTATAGCTCGACGAAGCGGCTGAAGCAATCGATCATGACGAGCACGTACCGAGCACCGTGGTCTCCCTCGGGCAAGGGCCCGAGGAAATCGATGGCCCAGGTATGCATCGGGTGAGGCGCGATGGTGACCTGCGGCTTAAAGGCGTATCCTCTCTTATGAGTGTCGCGAGTGGTCTGGCAGGTTGCGCATGTACGGACGGCGCTGCGGCAGAAGTTCATGACCTCCCGGTCCGACACAAGCGAAGGGACGAGGGGGCGCATGCGCTCATACGTCTGCGTTACGCCACTGTGTCCAACCACGATGTTGTGGGCGCGGTCAAACGCAGCCCTGAGGTCCGGATCCGTTGATTGGGAGCGAAGGCAGCGTGACAGGCAGTCGGCAACAACATTCTGCACCCCAGGGATGTGGGTCTGTGGTATGGATAGAACAGCTAGCGAAAGAGGTTTAATCAATTGATTGGGACACTACCCCTCTCCTCGAGGTGACGGCGCACGACGGACGTGCGGGCGGCGTCAGAGTTGGGACCCTCCCACGTGGCCTTAGCCTCAGGGAAGCCGAGCCACTTAATGAGGAGGTCGCCAGTCTCGTCGTCGACCTCTAGGACTTTCTCGACGTAATACTTCTCGTCGTCGGTAGCCGCGATGCGCAACAGTTCGGCGTCGCTGAGGGGGCCTTGGCAGATGCGGATTAACTGGCTCAGGTGGACCCGGCGGCTCTTGCCGCCAGTGAGCGGCGTGATCTCCGCTGCGTAACCGTCGGCGGCTGTGATGCGGAATGGGCCGCGGTGGCCGTGTAGCTTCGTGGGGCTCTCGTTCTTACGAAGGACCAGAGTGCCCGGCTCGATCGGGGGCGTCGGCTCTGCGGTCCTTGTCATTGCCTGCTGGCGGTTGAGGGCCTGGTCGGCGAGGATCTGGAGGTGCTCGGTGAGCGCGTCGATGTAGGAGGCTATGTCGTCCAGGGGAGTATGAACTCTACCCTCCTCCTTGGGTGCGATCGTGAAGTCGCGAGCGGAGGCATGCTTGCCCATCAAGAGAGCAATGGGTTCGACGCCGGTGACGGAGTGGACCGTAGTGTTCAGGATGTACTGGACGTATGGGACCACGGAGGCCCAGGCGTCGTAACGGTCAAACATCAGACAGAGCACACGTAAGTGTCGCTTGACTTCCTGGTTGCGTCTCTCGGCCAGGCCGTTTGACTGAGGGTGGAAAGGGATTGTCCGGTGGTACGTGACCTGCAAGCGATCAAGGAAAGCTTCTATCATCCGATTGCGGTACTCGGGGCCGTTGTCCGAAAGGAACTCGCGAGGCACACCGTAGCGTCCGATGATGGACCAAAGTGCCAGCCCGACCGTCGTCGCGTTGTTGGAAGCTGTGGGGATGAGCTCCGTGAAGCGGGTAAACATGTCGGTTGCCACCACGATGTATCTGAAACCCTCGGAGTCGACAGGGAAAGGACCCATGGTGTCTACAGCGATGGTCTGGAAGGGTCGGTCGCGCAGAGAAGACTGCGTTGTGATCTTAATGAAAGCGGAGAGGCGTGCCTTAGCGCAGTACACGCAGGTTGACACGACTGCGTGCACGTCGGAGTGGAGGCCTGGCCAATCGTGCCCAAGCTGGCGGACGTTCCTGATGGTGGCCTGCTCGCCCTCGTGGTATCGGTGAGCTTCTTGCACGATCTTGCGCTTGGCGTCTTCGTCGAGCTCGGCCTCTGAGACGTTGTTGACCTGCGTGACTGTGGCCTGCGGGTTGTATCGACTGAGTGCGTCGGCCAGTGTGTTCTGCGCGCCTGCGATGTGTCTGATGACGAACTCGAACTCTTGGATCATAAGCAGCCAGCGGAGGTGCTTACGGTTTTCCTGGCCAGCCTTGGAGTGCAGGTAGACCAAGTTGCGGTGGTCCGTCCAGATCGTCAGGTCCTGGTGGACTCTAAAGATGGGCGAGAGGTCAGGCCGAGTGAGGCAGTAGATGATCGCGAACAGCTCCTGGTCGTACGTGCACCAACGCGACTGTGTGTCGTTGAAGACCTTTGAGAAGAATGACACGACGCGCCATGTGTTGTCCGAGTCAAGCTGCAGTAAGACACCGCCGATGCCTTCGAGAGAGGCGTCGGTCTCGAGGCGCCAGGGCCTGCTCTGGTCCGGATGGGCGAGGACCTCTTCGTCTGTCACGGCCTGCTTGAGCTGATCAAACAGAGCCTGAAGCGTGTCGTCCCAGTCGTTGAAGGTGTAGGGTGGGACCTTGCTGACCAAGGCCTGGAGCGGCTTGAGGCGTGTCTGGCAGTCGGGGATATAGTCACTGAGGTATGTGAACATACCGATGATCATGCGTAGGTCCTTGACCGAGTGAGGTGCGGCGAGGTCCTGCATGGATCTGACACGAGTAGGGCTCATGCGGCGGCCCTTGCCATCGACGATATCGCCGAGGATCTCGATAGACGTCGCCCCGAAGACACACTTGTCGCCGCGGAGGCGGACGTTGCGTTCCTCTGCGATACAGAGTAGGCGGTCGACGTGGTCTAGAAGCTCCTGAGGTGTCTTGGCTCGACCAAAGATGTCGTCGATGTAGTTCTTCGTACCGTCGGCGCGCACAGGGGCAAGGATTGCCTGGATGGCCCGCTGGAACTGTGACGGTAGGTTACGAAGACCAAAGGGTGCAAAGTTGTACTCTTTGAACCGGCCTGGCAGCGTTATAGCGGTGAGGTACTTGTGGTCTTCGCGTACTGGCATTTGATGAAAACCTGACCGGAGGTCACAAGCGAAGAAGTACTTGGCACCGATGAAGTCGTTGGTGAAGGTGCGGATATCTGCGAGGGGGAACCTGTCTGGTGTAGTTACCGAGTTAAGCTCGCGGTAGTCGGCGCAAAGTCGTAACTCGCTTGACTTCTTCACTACGATGACGGCTGCGGATGCCACGTGGCTGTAGGAATCGCGTACGATGCCCTGTCTGTCCATGTCGTCGATAATCTCGTGCACTCTTTCGGCGGTGGATGCCGTGAGCGGTCGAGGGGCATGGTTGGGTAGGGGTGCGCCTGGCACGATGTCAATCGTTGCGGCGGCGATATGGGCGCCGTCAGGGTGCAGCTCGCCGAATACCGGTGCGTGCCGGCGGATGACATCAGCCATCTCGGCTTTGAGCGGGAAGTCGCTTGCGATGCGTGTGCCAAGTGGGCCCGCGTCGTCGCTGACGATGTTGTTGACTGCGTGGAAGTCATCGGTCTGGTCGTCGGGGAGGCCTTCGTCCTCGCCGTCGTGAACTTGCGGGCGGAGGCGAAGCATGATGCCCTCGTCGGACATGAGGCCTAAGAACCACAATATATCCGAGCCGATGAGGACCTTATCGGCCCTGCCGCTGATGACGTGCAGGGGCCAATCGATGATCGTTCGGCGGTCGCCCAAGCGGTCCGCGACCAGCGTTGTCTCGAAGGTGCCGTGTTGCTGGAGACCTTGGTCGTCAGGGCCCGTCAGCTGGACCATGTCGGGGCCCCTCCTGCCAAACTGGGCGAGTGCGTTGGCGAGGTCCAGCGAGATGGTGGACACTACGGAGCCAGGGTCGACCGTCGCTGAGATAAGCGTGTCACCTATCGTCACTGGAATCCGGAGAAGCCGGCCCGGCGAGTAAGCGTGCTCGGCATGCTCTACGTTCTGAACGCTGCCTTGTTGGGGCTTGTTGGGGGGTGTCGGTGTGAATGGTGTGGCCTGCTTGGGGTTCTGCCTGAACTGCCAAGGACCCTTCGACGTCGATGGTTGCTGGGGCTGCTGTGGTTGTCCAGCGGCCTGTCGTTGGGGACCAACTGCCTGCGGCTGGCGTAACTGGTTCTGCTGGGCGGCTGAGGCTTGGTGTGGTGTGCGTTGAGAGGCCTGGCCCTGGCGGGGATCTTGAGGTTGGCGGCCCGCCGGTGTGGCTCTGTTAGCCTGACTCTGGCGCTTCAGCAGCCGGCACTCTTCAGTAGAGTGGCCGCCGGGACCGTGGACGCGGCAGGTCTTGCGGCCGTTGCCCGGTGTAGCGGGGACCTTGGCGCCTGCCATGGGACCGGAGGTCCTCTGGCAGAAGGACCAAGGCGTGACGATCGTCCCATCGGAGTTAGTTGGCAAAGCCAGGATGCGGTGCTGGACGTCATCGATGGTGGTGGCGCCGTCGGCGAAATCCTCGAAGGCGAGGGCGGCTTCGGTGACGTCAAAACCGCGGGTCAGCACGCGGAAAAGCGTGGATATCAGCCTCTTCTCGGTGAGGGGCGTGTAACCGTTTTCTTCTGTCGGGAACTTGGGGTTCAGCTGGCGACAGTGCTTGCCGAAAGCTAGGAACATCTTCTGCATAGAGGTGATGTCTCCACCTGTGAGCGTGGTCCTTTCCAGGATCGCCGCCGCGCGAGCGGCTGGGTTGGCCCGCTGGGCGGGTGTCAGCTCGAAGTACGCGGTGTAGGTGAGCAAGAGGTCCGCCCGCTCGCGGAGCTCCTCCCTCGAGAGGCGCTCTGAGGCGTTGGTCGAGGTGTCTGGGGCCGTCGGTGGCGGACTGACCGCCTTGAGGGCTGCGGTGATGAAGGCCTGCTTCAGCTCGTCTGAAGCGATCGAGGCCGCTTGGGTGTCTATATCCTTGAGCTTGGCCAGGAGAGCGCTGAGCTCCTCGGCCGATTTGTCGTCGTCGTTCTTCTCGGGTTCATTCTGCTCGGAAGGCTTATGAATGGGAGGACGGATCTCTGTCTCAAAGAAGCATTGGAAATCCTCGAATGTTGGGAATCTCGTTGTCGGGATGAACGCCGCGCGGATTTCGGCTAGTTTCTCGCTCCCGAGGAAAAAGAGGATGCTAGACGGCTGCTTTTTGCTTGCAACGTGAAGACGATACTCGTCTAAACGGCTGTTGCTGACTAAAACCATGACAGTGATCACTGTGGTATGGATAGAACAGCTAGCGAAAGAGGTTTAATCAATTGATTGGGACAGGGTCACCTCGTAATCGTACTCCGCGAGGCGAAGGCGCCAGCGGAAGATCTTTGCAGATGTCGAGGTGCGTAGGTAGACCAGATTCCGGTGATCGGTCTCGACACGGAACCTGTGTCCTAGGATGAAGTGCTCGAACGACGTGATTGTGTGGTAGATGCCGTATAGCTCTTGCTCTATCGTTGACCAGCGCGACTCGGTGTCCGTAAACCGGCGGCTGCAGAACGCCACGATCTGCTCCTGACCGTCGTTATCGGCCTGGACGAGGACCCCGCCGCACCCTGCATTCGAAGCGTCGGTGCGTACTATGAGCTGCTTCGTATAGTCGGGCGTTGCCAGGAGAGGCAAGTGAAGAAGGTCCTCTTTGATCTTCTGGAAAGCCGCTTGTCGGTCGTCGGTCCACTCCCACGGCGTGTTCTTCTTAGTCAGGTCTGTGAGCGGTGCGACCGTGATCGAATAGTTCTTGATGAACTCCCTCAGGTAGTTTGTCATTCCGAGGAAGCTGCGGAGTTGACCAACATCCTTAGGCGGGGCTAGCTGAAGGAGGGCCTGGACTCGGCCGGACGAGACGCTGACACCGGCAGCTGACAGGATGTGGCCCACGTATTCCACGCTAGGCCGTAAGAAGACGCACTTGGAGACCTTGAGACGGAGGCGGTGCTCGTCTAGGCGCGCGAGGACGGTGCGCAGGTTGTCCAGGCCTCCTGCTCCGTGTCACCATAAACGATGATATCATCCAGGTAAACCTCGCAGATGCGTCCTACGAGACCGTTCAGGATGATGGTCATGGCCCGCTGGAAGTGTGCAGGCGGGTTGCGGAGCCCAAATGGGATGCGGATGAACTCGAATAGGCCAGCTGGGGTTGCGAAGGCCGTGTAGGGGATGGACTCCTCTGCGATTGGGAGCTGATGGTACCCTTGGGTGAGGTCTAGGGTGCTATAGTAGCGGTGTCCGGCTAGGCGACGGTGCAGCTCAGCTGGGTTGCTGAGGGGGAATGCCAGTGGAATGGTGGCCTCATTGATTCTGCGGTAATCAATAACCATACGTCTCTGGCCGCCCTTCTTGGGTACCGTGAAGGCGGGGCTAGCGTAAGGCGATGAGGAAGGTCGGATGACGCCTTGGTCGAGGAGGCTCTCGACTTCACGCTGGATTACCTCTGCGAGGGCGGGTGAGAGACGGCGAGGAGGGAAAGGGGCGATATCTCGGCCCTCCATCAGCTCGATCTTGAATTCGTCGACGTCGATGGCACCGGGAGGTCGTCCCTGAAGAGTTCAGGGAACGCGTTGACGACATTGGCCACGGCGCGAGGAAGCAGAGGCGTATCCTCGGGGTCGTCATGGAGGGGTGACGCGTTGTCGCCCACCTCCTCGGGGGCGGGCTTGAGGTTGCCCAGCATGTTGATGAGGCCCGTCTCATGAAGGGTCTGCACGCCCAAAATAGCTTCCTCGCCGGTGGCGTGCACCAAGAAGTCCGCTGTAATCGTCAGCGGGCTGTCGAGGAACAGTGTCAGTGTGACGTTGCGAGCGACACGAGTGCATCGGGCGGGACCTCCTGCGGTGTCTAGATCGACATCCATGGGGACCGTTTTGAGTCCTAGGTCCTCGACCGTCGTTGGGTCGACGAAGTTGTGCGTAGCGCCTGTGTCGAGCAGGACTGTGGAGATCGGGTTGTCATCACCGATAGTCGCTTCGACGCGTGGGGGTGCGATGGCATCGGTAGTGTCAGAGTGGACTGTGTCAGAGTGGGGCTCGACCAAATCTGGAGATACGATATCGCGAGATACGATATCGCGAGATTCGATATCGCGGGATCCGATCTTCTTTGCCTCAGCCTTGATCGGCGTAAGACGGATGGGGTTGCGGCGCATCCCCGTAGGGAAGAAATGGGGATGGCGGCTGTTCGGGCAGTTCGGGCGCATGTGGCCTCGTGGCCGCATCCGTGGCACTTGACGGGTCCATGGTGCGGTGCGGTAGGGCGCTCGCGTCGGGCGGCGGGCGCCGCCGTGGCGCGTTCGGCGGAGGTAGCATGGTTGTCCTGCAAGCCGAGCTGTTCGCGGGCGGCGATAAGCTCGTCGAGCTCAGTGATGGCATGGTTGCAGGCGTCATCGAAGCTGCCGGGCTCCATGAGCTTAACGCGGCTCTGTAGAAGCGGAGGCAGCGAGCGCACGAATAGCTTGCGCTGTTGAGCGGCGGATGGACGGGTGTCGTCGTCGCACAGCTCGAGGTTACGTTGGAAAGCGGCGATGTGCTGAAGAAGCGCTATGGGCGTCTTGGTGTGGAGATGGAGGCGCTCTAGGGCGCGGTGGGCTTCGATTTGCGTGTTGAATCGGAAGAACTCGTCCGTAATACGGCCGAAGATGTCGGCGTCGTCGAGTTCATTGAGATCGACGCGGATGCCGATGATGCGGGCTACAGTGGGGCTGATGAAGGTAATACGCGGTGGAATGGCTAGATTAAGGGCGGTGGCTTGTGCGACATAGAGGTCGTAAGCATCGAGGAAGCGGAAAAAGGAAATCCTGTCCAAAGAGGACAAGAAAGGGACTTGCAAGTGTGCGTTGTTCATTTGAGAGAGTATTAATACTGTTCTCGCGAACGAAGACAACAAAGGCAAAGCTGGCGAAGAGTGATTTAAAATTCGACACAAGGGTGTCGAATTTGACCGGGCGAGACCAAAACACAGGAGCGAATCAACCCCAGGGAATTACATATTGCATATGTAACACGTAAACACCCCGGGCAACAGCTCGATACTCCTCGCTTATAACAGCAGCAAAGGGACAAACCGATGCGAATGTCGCAACAATAATCGTTTGCGATGGCAATTCCACTAGTTCTGTACAACTTCCGCCTCTTCTGGAAGGATGGAGAACGTTTCGCTTAGCGAAACCTTAATCTTGCCACCAACCAGTGACAGAACCATCCTAGTGGATCCTCTTGCTCTATAAAGCGACTATCTGCTGATCATCTCTAGTACCGAGACTGGCATCAGCCTCGGACAACTAGCCCTTCCTTGAGGGGATGACGGGGCTCCCGTACCCGTCGTGGCTTCTAATGCCTATTTTCATGGGAGCTTTACTTGCTGGGTTCTGTACCCATAGTTAGTCGTTTCAGTCTGTCTGCGGCCAACTGGCGGTCCTTGCGCACAGCCTGGGCAATGTAGGGTCTAAGGCTAGCCGCCGAGGCCCATCCTCCGAGGAAGGCAATGCTCTCAAGCGGCGTGCCGTGTAGAGCCTCAGAAGAGGCTCCGCCCTTACGGAATGAGTGGAAAGTGACACCTGGCCCAAAGGCCGACGTGATGTATCGTCTCATCTCTCTCTCGGAACACTCGTGCTTAAGGCTTAGACCCTTAGGTGTGACTCGGCGCCACAGCCGATCACTGGGGCTCTTCAGGCGCGCTGCGAGCCACTTCAAAGCCGTTGCGACGTCAAAGTGGTCTGATGCCAGCTCCGAAAAGGCTATGAACCTGTCGAAGTTGATCTGGCCGACCTTAGTTGTCTTAGCGCGCACAGTCACTCCAGAGTCATTTGCAGAGATGTCCTCCTTTGTCAGAGAGAGTACTTCGATGCCTCTGGCAACACATAAGAAGCAAGTGGAACCAAAGACAACCGCCTGCCAGTTCTCTACTGATCTTGCATCATAAACAGATGCAATTGCCGCCCGCATCTCCTCAGAAGATATTGGTCTTGCCCCACCGGTAGCCCGCGTGTTGTTAGAGACCTTCTTTGCCGCTCTTCAGGAGAAGCTCGGTGAGCTCGGGGTTCAGCGGAATCATGGGATTCTGAGGGCTCAACTGCTGCTGTAGTCGTCTGAGGGCCAACCTTCCTCCCTCGCAGGTGTCGGAGAAGTACTGGAGCTGGCCTAGGATCCTTAGTGCTTCGTCGGCATCGACTGAGCCTCTTTGCAGAGCCTGTACTATCTTTGCCTCGTACTTCTCCGCCTTCGTAACGTCCAGTGAGATGAGGTTGGCTGTCGCAGAGCGTCTATGATGAGACCGAGGTACGATAGGCGAGTTGTTGGGCTGAGGACAGACTTCTCCATGTTGACGATTATGCCCATTCTCCGGAGGAGGAGCAGCATGGGCCTGACCTGGCTCTGAAGGTGATACCGACTCTGGCAGTGAATGAGGAGGTCGTCGAGATATACGACCACCATCACATTGAACTGCGAGGCAATCACCTTCGCCACCTGCACCATCGTTGTCTGGAAGACGAAAGGGGCGGGGCGCCACCCAAAGGGCAGGGCGCGAAACATGTAAGCGGCGCCTGGGACAACGATGCCCAGCAGTTTCTGGTCTGCCTCCCGTATCGGCAACTGATGGCAACCGGACTTGAGATCTAGCTTGATCATCCAGCTGTCGGGGGCAAGTGATGATACGGCCCTCCGCACTCCGTAGAGGCGGAATGTCCTGTTCTCCTGTGAGACTGTATTGAGGCGCCTGAGATCGTGGATGGGGCGAACATCCTCCAGCCCCTTCGGCACGACAAAGAGGGGTGCGGCATGCTGTAGAGTCTCCCTCGACACACGTTGGAGTACCCCGGATTGCTGAAGCTTGTGGATCTGCTCCATCACATGTGGACCGACCCGGGTCTTGATGATCGGCAGAGACTGGCGGTCTGACGCACGTACGTCTATCGGAACTCCGTGTCTCACCCACTCCACGACTTCTGATGAGACACCCAGCTGCTCCCATAGCTGGGCGTCTCCTATTGTTGGGAATTGTTGTTGCCGCTGGGGCGGCGAAACCCCCGGCCCGACTGGCTGCCTTGACTGTTCTGGCTCTGAATGCTGTGGTGCACTCTCTTGAGTTTCTTCTTAGCCTGCCCCCTCATGTCCACCTCGACCTGCAACGACTTGGCCCGGATGTCTTCGAGGTTTGAGAAGTTCGCCATATTTCTCTTGAGAGCCGCCTCCATGTAAGTGGCAGTGGAGTGCTCGTATACATCCTTGCAGCGTAGGACTTCGAAGCGTGTAGCCACAGCAATCATGATCTCGTCCACGTCTGTAAGAGCACCGAGCGCCATCTTCTGGTACAGCTCACGAAGGAACTTAGCTTCATCAGCGAGACCATGACCCTTGGGCATGTCCCAATAGCCGTCGAACGTAGCGTCGCGCATCACATCTAGCTCCTCCTGGAGCTCGGCGTTCTTCTCTTCCGCCTGCTTGAGTGAGAGGCGCATAGCACTGAGCTCCTTGCTCAGATCAGCCTTAAATGCCTCGAGTTGTTCGGCCACGGCCTCGTTCATGAGCACTGACGTCTCGACACCATTGTGTCGAATTTGGACGGATACATAGCCTAAATAAAATCTGGTCGGTTGCTTCCGACACACGCCGGAACCTGCCAGCTGCGCTCCCTAGCGCCACTTAACTTCGAGCACGAAGCTAGGTACACTAGGACATGATGTGGGGTACGAGCACGAAGATCCCCGAGATCCAAGTCCTCGGATGGGCAGTAGGTTGCGTCGGAGTCACAGCTCTGAGGACTATCGGGACTATCTGGCGAATAGTAGCAGGATCCATCGTCAGTACTCGTCGACCCATCCAGTCCTTGGGCCCCGCTCCCTGCCACACCGAAGTGACGGGACCCCACTCCTGAAGGAGTTGCTCTGTGATCTGGGAGCTGTCCTCCACGGCAGGTATGCCACGAGAGAGACGATCGGCGGTGATGTTCGTCTCTCCTGGGGTATGCTCCGCCTTGATAACGAGATTTCTTGTCTTGGCGAGACACTCGAGCTCCTGAAGGAGCCTCATTGCCGCGCCTGGAGCCCGAGCGGAACCATGCTTGTTGATCCATCCTTTTGCAGAAGTATTGTCTGTGAAGAGGGTCAAGACCCTGCAGGTGTCGGAAGGCGGAAGGTGCTCGACGGCTCTGACCAGGGCGTACAACTCTCGGACATTGATGGACTCGGCAGAGATGTCGGGTGGGAATGAGCCTTCCAAGAGCTTGTCCACTGGGGACCCATAGATGATAGCACCCCACCCCCAGTCGGAGGCGTCGGTTGCTACGCACAGATCGAGGCTCCAAAAGAAAGAGGGCTGCGAATGGTCGAGTCGGTGAAGAGTCGAGCAGAGTGAGCCAGTCCTCCAACTCGCTTTGGGAATCGTCGTCCAGCTTGATGGCATGGCCGGGGTTGAAGGTTTGTAGCTTTCGCAGCTTCAGCATGGTGTTGAAGGTGTAAGCGAAGAACCCCAGACGACCGATGATGCTTGCCCAGTCCTTGGCAGTGACAACCTTCGTGGCTAAGGCATTGGTGATTATCTCTCGATACTTGACTGCCTTGTCCTCTGGGAGACTGTGTCGAGAATCACACCGAGGTACTGCATTGACTGCACGGGAGTAAGGCAGGACTTTTCCAAGTTTGGGATGATGCCTAATAGCTGTAGTGTACGTATGATCTCGGGGCCGACTTGACTCAGGTGAGCAGCGCTGGCGTGGGCAAAGATGAAGTCGTCTAGGTAGACAGACACTTTGACGCTGAACCTTAGTGCTAAGATCCTTGCAGCCTGGATCATGACGAGCTGGAAATAGTAAGGCGCGGCTGTCCAACCGAACGAGAGACCTGTGTAGTGGTAATCCTGGCCATTGGGTAGCACGACCCCCAGCAGCGGAGCATCGGATGGTCGAACACCGAGCTGGTGATAGCCGTCGCTTAGGTCGACCTTGATCATGTAGTCTCCATGCTCGAGCAGTCCAACTGCACGCCGCACTCCGAACAGGCGGAAGACCGAGCGGTTTCTGGTCTTGGCGTTGAGGCACCTGAGGTCGTGGATAACCCGAATGTCTTCCGGACCTTTTGGCACAGAGAACAATGGCGCTGAGTGACAGAGCTGACCTATGGAGGACTTGACGAGAGCGCCGGATGCGAGCTGGAGCTTGATCTTGGCTAAGATCTTGCGATCGATGCGAGCTTGCGGACGTGGAGGAGGTGGCTTGCCAGTGAGATGTATCGGCACGCCGTGACGGAGGAGAGCAACAACCTCTGCAGAGGCCTTGAAACTTTTCCAGACATACCACCTTGCGTTCATAGATGGGAGCCTGTGAGTTACTGGTTGAGACGACGGCGCTCTCTCTGGCCCCCACGCTGGTAGTTTGGGCGGCGCATAGTACCCTTGACCTTGGCTTTTGCGACCAGGCGATCGACTGAGGCACGGCTCTTGGGCGGTGAGGAGTTGAAGAGGTTCTTACAACGCTCGGCTGTGGCGTCATCCCAAGAGTCCTTGAGCTGTAGGAGCTGTTGGCGCGCATAGATCTTGATTCGTATGGCTGGTATTGAGGACAAACGGCCAGCAACGAGGTCTCTTTCGAGCGTATATAGCCAGCGAGCCTCATCGCGGAGACCGAAGCGTGACGGGAGGCTTGTGAGAGCTTCGAATGGGTTGAAGAAGTCGATGTCGTCTTCAAGGTGGTCGTTGTCCTGAGATTGGGGTTCCTCTTCGCTCTCTTGCGGGTTGTCGTCTTCTTCGCCTTCGTCGCAGGCGATCTGGCCGTTGAGGCGATCAGTAAGTGCCTGCACTTGTTCTTGGAGTGTCTTGAGTGCTTCTGGAGTGACCGCGGCTGCATCTGCCTGCGGATCACTCATTCTCTCTACTCTGCAATAGTCCTGATTTGTCTGAGATCTAAATTCCGAATCACCCTGACCATATCAAATCCAATCAACTCGCCACGCCTAGGTGGCACTGGAAGACCAATGTGGTCCCCAACTCATACTCTCAAAGGGGAACACCGTCCGCAGATCTGAGGTAAGTAGAGTAATTACAGTAGCGTATGGCGGCTCCATGCCTGCCTCAAGTGCCAGCAGCTCCTTGCTGCTTTCGGCTGGACCGGGCGTCTCCTTGACGGCCTCCGGTGCGATGGTTTATGGTGTTAGAATGGGAACAGGGTGTTTGCAGTTTGTCGGGTTTGACGAGGGTGGTTGCGGATAGCCTCCCCGATGTAAGGCCGGAGAGAGTTGCCGTTAGCCCAGGTTCCGAGTTGGAGTAAGGTCTCTATCGGTGTGCCTGCTAGTGCCAGTTCAGAAGCCGCTCCCTTGCGGAAGCTGTGTAGGCCAATCCTGTTGTCGTGGAAGACTGTGCGTAGCTCCTCTCGCATACGTCGCATTGTGCACGGGGTCTTACGGCTGACCTTCGATGAGGATGTGATCGCGCGCCAGATGCAGGCGTCCGGTGGAAGGTTCAAGCCTCGTACCCATCTCTTCAGGGCCAGCGCTGGGTTGAATGGGCCTAGTAGGGTGTTGGGGTAGTGACTTAGTGACCTTTGCAAGCGTCTTTGTGCGACCAAGGAGCAGCTGGGCGTCCCCGTGTTGGTTCATCAATAGATTATTTAATAGTCTTGAGTCGTCCAGCTCGACACATGGGTGTCGAGCTCTATTCTTTGTAAAGCTTTGTTCTCACGAACCCACAGTAACGTTACTTACAATGACTGAGGACAAGGGTCCGTTATGTACTCAACCAGAGATTAATGCTCTGCTTTCGTTTAAGGAGAAACTCGATCGCCATGTCCGAACGGGCGGAAAACGCCGACTTATCAAGCGTTTGGGTCCGGCTGTCACCTCATACTGTGCAGCAGTTGGTGTAGACGTAGCCAAGACGTACAAGAGCGCGAAGCACAACACAGTGACGGGCGAGAAGCGTAAGAAACATGAGAGAGAGGACCTCGTTTTTCAGAGCGATTGCTAACGCAATTAAGCCCACTGATCCGATCCTAGAGCGCCGTCTTTTCCAGCTAACGACCCAGGGTATTGACGTGGGACGTCTCTCACTCTATGCCGACAGATTCATCAGCCGCAAGGCCGTCTTGGCTCCCTCTTTCTCCGACGCCGTGATGCGCAGCATGTTCGTGAAGGGAATCCAGGACGAGGACCTCCGTAGGGAGGTCAAGGAGGCGGCTACAGGGCTTGACCTTAACAGCACCATCCAGGTCGCTCTCCAGACGTGCAAGCGTCTCCAAGAGGCTGCGATGATTACTTCCAGGACCATCAAGTCCGATTCTCAGCCTCGAAACCGCCCTCCTAAGGACCAGCGCGCAAGCCATTCTCGAGGTCTGCGCCGACAGGGCGGCCCGCCTCACCCGGGTGAGCACCAGTCTCATGGCAAGCACCAGTACCGGGGAGCCCAGTCTGAAATGCAGAGAAGTCAGCAGACCGGCTCAAGCACCGATCATCAGAGCACCAGCCGTACCATCGTGTGCTACAACTGCGGCAAGTCCGGTCACACATCGCGCCAGTGTCGGAACCCGAAGACTGTCTGCAGCAAGTGCGGTAAGCAGGGACATCAAGACAAGTTCTGTCGGGGTACTTCAGTAAACCCCCAGGCTTGTTCATCCTTTTCTCGTGCACCCGCTCATGTCCTGACATCGTTGAGTCAGACACACAGCAACGCGCTCCCGATAGTAACAGCAGAGGTTCCGGTCGGTAATGATCACAGTGTGCAATGGGAGCGTGTACTTTTCGACTGCGGGGCGGATATTTGCTTGGTGAACCCCCAGTCGGCAACCGCTGCTGAACTTATTCCGACGAAGCTCAGTCAACCTATCGTCATCAAGACTCCAGGGGGATCTATTGAGTCCGACGTTTGCTATGAGATTCCCCTTCTCATGCATAAGTCACCTTTCACTCCAAAGGCACTGTCGACTACTGTCGCCGCATACGGAGTTGAATGCATCTACGACCTTCTATTGTCGTACCCAACGATGGTTGAGTGGGGCATACTGCCCAGTGTCGCGGAATCTCAAGCGAGCCGGGACTCTGACGATATGGAACCGTCCGTCCCCCCAATGGACGCGATGCAGTCCTACATTATTCAACAGATTTTACAGCGATGCATGCGCGAATCATCGCCAAGTTCAGCCGTTGCTTCGAGGAGCGTGAGGGGTTTTCTGCCTTAGAGCCTTATGACCTGATCTTGAAGGAGGACCGAGTAGTAGCGTCCAGGTCAAATTACATCCCTCACCAGAAGCAGGGTCTGTTTGATGAGCACGTCCGGGAGCTGTTAGCCAAGAAGTATATTGAGGCGAGTTTCTCTCCGTACTCGTCTCCAGCTCTCCTCGTCCCGAAGGGCCGAGACAGAACTCGTATGGTTGTCGATTTCAGAAGGATCAACGACCTTACTGAGCCGTTTGATTACCCGATCCCAGAGGTTCAAGCGTGCCTCGCACGGTTGGCAGGAGCTAAGATCTTCGCCACGATTGACCTTTCGAAGGGTTATCATCAAGTCAAGTTGTCCGAAAGGTCGAGACAATACACTGCGTTCCAGACCCCACGAGGCAAGTTCCAGTATACGGGCATGCCGTTTGGATTGAAAAACGCTGGGGCGCATTTCCAGTTTGCAATTGAACGGGGATTCCACGATCTACTTGGTACCGCGTGTATCATATATATTGACGACATTATAATTTTCGGCCGCACAGAGCAAGAGTACTTGTCCAACTTGAACAAGGTGTTGGCGAGGGCCGAAGAGTTGAAACTCAGCCTCAACAAGGAGAAGTCACACTTTGGACTCGCAGAAGTCGAGTTCTTAGGCTGGGTGGTGTCGGGTACAGGATTTAGAATTGCGCCAGACCGCATTCGGGATGTTGAGACGCTGCGTGTCCCGAAGACGAAGAAGGCCGCTCAAGCCCTAATGGGATTCTTGAACTTCATGAGAGATTTTGTGCCAGGTTTTTCGAGGATCGTGCACCCTTTAGCTCAAGCCGCGTGTGGCAAGGCACCTCCCGACGGCAGCGATCAGGTCGAGGCTTTGGCGCAGGTCAAAGATCTGCTGTGACAGGCTCCCGCCCTCGAACACTTCGATGTTACCCGTGAGCACGTCGTCATGACTGACGCGTCAGACCTTGGAATTGGCGGAGTGTTGCTACAAGACGGTAAGCCGGTGTCATACATGTCCAAGTCTTTCAACGATGTACAGACGAGATGGAGCACAATTGAACAGGAGGCGTATGCAATCGTTTCCGCGTTGCAGAGGTGGCGCAGGTTCTTGTGTTGGACACCATTCACATTGCTGACTGACCATCGCAATCTTGTGTTTATGTCGCGTTCTTCCAACTCCAAGGTTCAACGGTGGTACGAATCAATATCTGATCTTGATTTCACGATCAAACATGTGGCCGGAGTGGATAACAGTGCAGCCGATGGTCTCAGTCGCGTGTTTGCGGCATCGGCAGATCGGTTGCCAGTGGCGTCTGAGACGGAGATAGCTGAGGCACACAGACACGGGCAAGCTCACCTGCCACTGCATACCACGATACAATTCTTGAGGACACATGGCAAGAGGGCGCCCGTGGATCAGGTGGCGAGGGTGATCGACAGATGTCCGGTATGTCAACTCACAGCAAAACCAGCTGAAGCCGCCAGGGCATACTTACATACAGCCGGACTCAGGCCGTTCATGAAGGTAGCAATGGACACTATCGGTCCGTTGCCCGAGTCGCTCGGATACAAGTTCATTTTAGTAGTAGTCGATATGGCTTCGAGGTGGACCGAGCTCATTCCGCTGAAGACAACGAGAGCCGACGAAGCTGTCAGAGCATTTGCTGACCAGTGGATACTCAGGTATGGAGTCCCTCGAGTCCTCCAAACAGACGGAGGCAAGCAGTTTGTCAACAAGCTGTTCAAGGACTTGTCCGTCCGAGTTGGCTTTTTCAATCCATACAACCACTCCATATCATCCACAGTCAAATGGAGTGGTCGAACGAGCGAACAGCAGAGTCGAGCGTATTCTGAGGGCGCGGCAGTACGAGCTGAGGTCGGAGCTGTGGTCGGAGTCGTTGCCAGTTGCACAGTACATTGTCAACGCGACACCACACTCAGCAACGCGTTTAACCCCAGCAGAGGTGATTTTTGGTAGTGATCTGCGCGTACCGGCCGACATGCTAATCGTCAAAGAACTGGGTGAGAAGGCGGTCAGCCAACCAGCGAGCAACGTAGCTGCTGCCAAACTCGCTCGAGAGCTCGCTGAAGCACGTATTAAGGCAATGCACGCTGACGCTCTCAGCAAGCTGCCCCCTCCTGAACCAATTACGTCTGAGTTTGTATTGGTCAAATACCCGAATGGGCCACCATCAAAGTTGGCTGCAGGGTGGCGAGGCCCCATGCAACTGATCCAGCCTATCATGAGGAATGACTTTCCTGTTGGTTACTGGGTTAGAGATGTCAATACGAGGACCGAATTCCAGGTCGCGTCCGAGAGGGTCAGACCATTTTCAGGCGAACTGTCCATGCAACATGCCCAAGAGCTAGCAGCAATGACGATCGGCGAGTATGTCGTGGAGTCGATATACGAAGCAACGCATGAGCGCAGACTCAGCGATCGGCAGTTCCACGTCCGATGGGCAGGGTACGAGCCTTCGGAAGATACGCAAGTCCACCAATGTTTTCAGCTAAGTGTTCTCACTTACAACAGGGGTGGATGAAGACCAACAGGCCTGTACTAGAATAGATAGAACAGTGCCCCATCGAGCTCAAAAGGAGCGACTATGGCCCCTGTCCAACGAACCAGAAGGTTACATTCAGGGTGCACCGCCGGTTATGAGTGGGAGCTCCATAGCCACAGGGACTAGAGAACGAACAATATGGAGCTTAGATTTACAGGGAAAGAGACGGAGAGCGCAGGGAAGGATGTCGGAGCATCGATGGAATGGAATTTTCGCCAGCTCAGAGGGAAGGAAGGATCACCGGCGAACAACAGCAGGGGGCCCAGATAGAGGCCGCGAACACACTACGAATGGCGTAACAACGGCCAAAATCCAGGGACGGTGTGGCATGAAAATGGCGATGCATTTTTAGAACCGCGCCATTTCGCCGCGAGCCCCAAAACAAACGATCAGGGAAAAATGAGAAAACAGGGAGGTCCGTGCGGGGACAGTACCTGCGCAGGGCCATGCTGACCGATTTTCGCGTCGATGCATTTGCCAAGCTTTTTTCATGCAGGGAAAAGAGAACAACCAGATGAGAGTGGAGATACCAGATAAGATCAGGGAATCCGCTCAAAAAGAGTGGGACACGATTAGAGAGCTACTAACGGACTACTTGATGGAAGAGAAGGGCACCAGAACGCTACTACTGCGTCGCGCAGAAGATTTTTCAGGGAGATCGTTCGGAGCTAGCTCCAGAGCACGAAAAGAGGTGATACTGAATGCGAGGAGAGTGCTACGTGCCGCAGGGATCACCAACAACAGAGACGAGATCCTCCGTAACCCCAACGGAATCCTAGGGCTTCGAGACATCTTCTACGCAATGACAGAGGCCTTAGACCCGAGAGAGGACGAAGAACGGCGCCTAGCAGAGGCCAAGGAGAACGTCACCATCCAACCAGGGCACAGGGACATGAGCAAGTGGCCTTCCGACCACAAGATCGAAGAGGCCATCCTCCAACCGAGAGAACAGAGCAACATCGAGTGGGACAGTGAGAGAGACAGCATTGAGGGCAGAGAGACGGGCACATTCACGCTCACATCAGGGTATGGAGATGAGAAAGCCGTCGAGGCCATCGCAGGAGAGGAGGTGTGGGACCCCACTAACCAGGGCCTGGTCACCAGGATCGCTATGGAGCAGGACGATGGCACCTACAAGGTCCTCATCGACATCAGAGATTGCAGAGCATGGCAGATCACCAGATTCATGGAGGAAGGCAGGGACATCCTCAGGTTGCAGGCCCCGGAGGCGCCGGCGGTCTGGCAGGCAGCTTGGTGCAAGACAGGAGTCAACACGGAGGGCAGAGGCGCAATAAGGGCACAAGGACAGGAGACGCCGCTCAGCAACAAGCTCGTCTTCTCTGACGTCAGGGCCAGGGTGATCAATGCCACCAGCCGCCGCCAAAAGAGGGACAGGGAAGAAGAGTCAGACAACGAGAGCGGCGCACAGACCAGCCAAGAGGAAGACCCCAAACCCAAGGTCGTGTTGACACAAGCGGAAGGAGTGAGCGCCAGAAGGGGCCTTGGAGCCGAGCTTGATCAGCAGGAAGAAGAGAGCATACCCCGAGCATCAGAGGGAAGTGCATCAGCAGGGAGCCTACCGGAGGCATTGCAGAGTCAGGGTCAGAAGAAGCTCATCCTCGGTTCTATCGACTTCGAGTGTGGAGATCCTGGGAGTGAGAGGGCAGGGATCAGTGCGGTGCCGACAGAGGGGGGCTCGTGCTAGTGGACGTCGAGACGGGGGAGGTCGTTGGCCATGGCCACGGCCTCTTCTATGAGCCCAACCTGCCGGCCAACAAGGTGGACCAGAGCAGATACGCGACGTGGGCAGTGACGGGGATTCCCCCAGCGACGTTCGTGGAAGTGGACACAGGGGAGGTGCCGATGGACTATCAGCAGCACTTCAGCAGATTTAGAGAGTGGGCCACGCGGCTCGCAGCCAAGCTGAGAGACAGAGAGACCAGGGAGAACTGGAAGCTAGTCCTTCATGCCAAGGGCGTCCACATGGAGAAGTTCCTCCCTGACGAACGAGGTCAACGGGCTCAACAGGGACACCAGGGACTTCTTTAGAATGAGGCTGGTGGACGATAGCGAGCTGGCCGACGCCATCGAGGAGCTCGCCCCGGATAAGGCAAGAGAGTACAGGGCAAACTACGAGATCAAGAACTACAGGGAGATGGCAGATATATGGGCCAGCCAATGGCAGCGCAGGGAGCTCCCGAAGGGGGCCTGTCCGTACCACAGGCACACTGCAGGGTGCTACCATTGTGCGCTGGCAGATGCAACGTTGTTCGCGGCGAAGGTGTGGGGCATGATGCTGAAGAAGATGAGCACGCCGGATCTGGAGAGTGCGATGGGTAACGCTTTCAACAGCATGCATGACACGGTCAGGGACGCAGGGATCAGAGACGACCTCTGCGGAGGCAACGGAGTAGCGTACAGGCGTGAGACCTTCAACATCTTCGGAGGGCACCCGTACGGCAACAGCAGGGACCTAAGCAGGGAAGAGGGCGACCGCATCCTAGTGGTCCCGGACAACGATCACTGCTATGGGATCGGCTTCGGATTCAGCGAGGTCATTAAGGGTATGAAGGGCATCTATTGGCCCCAACCACGGTCATGGAGAGAGGAGTCATCACGAGAGTCCCCATATGGTCGATCCATGAGAACACGACCCACATTCAGAGACTGATGTTGCAGGGAAGAGCTGGCAGGGCAGTTACTAGGGACGAGGACATCGTCACCATCGCGATGGTCTACAGCTGGTGGCCCTCAAGGGAGGATACTGCTCATCAGGGTCAGCCGGGAGTCCACGACCTGGCAGAGAGCGTCAGACGCGAGGAGAAAGCCATAGCGAACGTCAGGGCACCCCCAGGGTATAGCGCAACCATCAGAGCGGCCTTCATCCCGAGAGACTGGGGCTGTATCAGGGTCAGAGAGGCAGGGACGACACTGGGACGGATGAAGAAGGTGGGGACCCGTATGGTGTCCACGACCATCCCGCCAGAGGATAACTGCAAGATCACCCAGAGGCCGACGGTTAAGTACATCCCGTCAAGAGATGGAAAGGAGGAGAGACCCTACACGGTCGATTACTCAGACATGGGCATAGAGGGATCTATCAGACGGCTCACCGAGATGATTGGCACGCCGGTCGGGCCAGTAGGCCGAGATGACCTCTATACCAACAACCGCCGAGCCGACGGAACCCTCAGAGACGAGAGAGAGCCCAGAAACAACGGCGTCCATCGGTGCGACAGAGAGCGCAGGGACGTCAGGCCTCATCATGAGGACAGAGAGCGCAGGGACGACGGGCCTCGCCGCGAGGTCAGAGGACGCTGGGAAGACGGGCCTCACCATGAGGACAGAGAGCGCAGGGACGATCAGGGCAGAGACTCCGGAGAGAGCAGACGCCGCTCACCCCCTCATGGGACCGGCAAGAGGAGTGGCAAGGACAGGGCGGTGAGCTACACAGGGGCTGGAAAGAGGGGCAAGCTCGACGGCGACGCCCGTTACGAGGCTGGAAGCAGACAGTCGAGTGACAGCGACGCGGAGAGGGACGAACTCAGGAAGGAACTTGATGAAGCCAAGAAGCTGATTCTCGCACTCAGGGCCAGGGACAGCAGGGGAGGAGGAGCAGGCGACGCCAACCCCAGCACCGGCTGACACCCAGGGAAACCAGGGTACCGGCAAGGAGCACAGGGTAGTCCGCCACAAGAAGAGGACTCGGACAAAGAGGTCTCGCAAGCCGAGACAGCTAAACCAGATGGAGCTAGTGGCCCAGATCGTGTCAACGGTGATGAAGACCATGCAGCAACAACAGGGGATGGCAACCGAGAACCAGAGCGATGATGGCAGTGACAGTGGCAACTCAACGGAGACCGATTAAGCAGGGTAAAGTGGTATTCTTTGAGAGTGATAGTGACAGTTGTGAGTTCTTTTCTTTTAATCCAACCCTGGCTCCCACCCAGGGTCCGGCATTAGCTGAAATGCACTGCCGGTGGGCTGTGGCGGCAGCCAAAGGGGGGTCACGCCAATGCGCCCCCTCCTAAGTATCCCTGCCCGAAGGTAAGGATGGTCACCAGGGTAACCCATAGTTGGCCCGCCATGGGTAACCGGAGCCGGCACGAAGGCCCCGTGACGGGACAAGGGCAGATTGCAGGGAATTTCCGAAAATTCGCAGGATAGGAAAGACGGAGTACAAGAATGGAAACGATCAAGATAGCGAGCCTGAACACTGAGGGACACATCGGGAAGGGAAAGGACTTCACGGCCTCAATGGCAACGGCTATAAGGATGAAACTGAGCGACACAGATGCAGTATGCATCCAAGAAACGTGGAGGACGGCGAATACGAGGGTACACAACTTCATAGACTTCGACTACGCAATGGCAGGGAAGGAAACAGAGGAGGAGCTAGCTATGGACAACGAGAGGAGGAAGAAAGAAGCCCAAAGCCAGCGCCGAATAGATGCCCAGCTGGGCATAGCAGGGAGCAGTAGCCGGACGCCCAGGACGAGGGGTACTAGAGAAGGAGTGGGCACAATCATCAACCCAAGAGCAAGAGGGAGCTGGGACGTAGGCATCACAGATAGCTTATCAGGGAGGATACAGGTGAGCATACTCAGAACCCATAGGGACATCCTGGTGATCAACGTGTATGGCCCACCGGTCGGCCACGGAAGGGAGGAGAAGGACGAGTTCAGGGACGGAATAAGGAGCATTATGGAGATGAAAGGAGAGATGGAAACAATCATCATAGGGGACTGGAACCTCGACCCCAAAAGGATAGCCACAATGGCAAGATGGAAGGACCTGATCAGGGACTATAAGCTGGGAGCAGTGATCCCCATGGAAGGTACCCTCACCAAGGGAACTACCACTCCGGACTTCGCGCTGGTATCATCAGGGATCAGAGGAGCAAGGATAGAAGTACTGGATGCTAGTCGACTCGGAGTCTGGGGGTCAGCCCACAACATGATAAGACTGGAATGGAGGGAACAACGGATCCAACGGACTACAAAGAGAGAGGAAGTCCTAGACATACCGGGCGTCAGAGTGTGGAACATGAGGAAGAAGGCTGAACGCACATCAGTCAGAAGACTGCACCGTTTTAAGAGCCTGGATGAGTGGGAGGAGGATATCAGGAAGGATATGGGCGAGCCGTCAGGTCACCCAGGCAGTGGAGACAGGGAAGAGGTCATCAAAGAAAAGGTGTGGTCGGAACTCCGGCACACACCATGGACAGAAGAGGGAAACAAGACCAGAAGTGAGATCATGAAGCGTGAGCTACAGGCCTTCTGGGGAAAACGCAGGGAAGAGTGGATCCAGGACCTCAGCCGGAGCGCGAAGGAAGGATACAAAGCATCCAGGTCCATGGTGGAAGCAGCGGTAAGAAGATGGTGGTGTGAAAACCAGTTCAAGGGCATGCCAGAGAGCATACTGAAGGACGGGAAGATTACCACCAACAAGGAAGAAATAGGTAAGATCCTCCTACAACAGTATGCAGGAGTGAGCAGGGGCAGGGAACCGGAGTGGAAGGATAGAGGCAATGGAAAGAGGGAGGACGAATTTAAGGAGAGAGAAATACGAGAAGCGATCAGAAGGACAAAGAGGGACACTGCACCGGGACCGGACCACACTACAGGGGACATGCTCAGGGACACAGATGACCAGGGGATCGCTCAGATAACTAGGCTCATGAACAGGGTATACAGGGAGGGCAAGATCCCGACAACATGGAAGTATGCTACAGTCTCGGCCATCCACAAGACAGGGAAGCCCAGAGTGAAGCCGGAGTCGTACAGACCCATCTCGCTAACACCACTACTGTATAGGGTGTATGGTAGGCTCCTGAAGAGAAGATTAGAAGCAGCCACATGGCACCTCATCCCAAGAGAGCAAGCAGGGTTCCAATCGGATAAGGACGTAATACAACAGATACAATACATCGTGCAGAGACACCAGGAAGGGGGGGAGACCACGTCGATCTTCCTAGACATAGAGAAAGCCTATGACACCGTCCCGAGGGACATCCTCATGGATAAGCTGCAGGGAATGGGGGTCGAAGACCACCTCATCAGGGCAATACAGAGTACACTAGAAGAGACATGGATCTCGGTGAAGGGGGCAGGGTCATGGGAGAGAACAAACAGGGGAGTGAAGCAAGGATGTGTCCTAGCGCCGACCCTGTTCGTTTTGTTCATGGCAAACTGGCCTCACCTGGTCAGGAAGAAGCATCAGGGACAAGAGTACGATATCAGGGAACCACCAACGGAGTTACCAAGAGTCCGGGACACGCTGCCGGCCACCCTAACCATGTTCGTGGACGATACAGCGGTCACAGGGGAGAACACCGGAAAAGAGTAAGATAGTGGCGAACCTAGTCATAGAAGTTATCAAGGAGCACCTCATGAGGGCAAATGCACAAAAGAGTGAGATGATCAGTGTAGACAGGGCAGCAGTGGCGAGAGTGGGGGAGTTACCCTAATGGCAAAAGAGGAAGCTAAGTACCTAGGTCTCTGGATAGCCAGCGGAAAAGACCCACTGGCAGCCTGTATCAGAAAGAAGCGGGAGCAGAGCGAAAGGTACAAGAAGCTAGTGAGAAGAGTGGGATGGACCAGAGGCAACATGCCGGCGCTAGCCAGCAGGCTCCTCCTCGAAGTTTACATATGGCCGAGGATAATGTTTGGAGTGGAGGTGTGGGGCTACGCAGCAGGGGGGAACAAGATATGGACGGATTGGCAGGGCATCATGGCCGGAACAGGCCCAGGTGGGGGCTCGGTCATGCGCATCTTGAACGGATGGATGGACCTGCAAGCCCACCTGGAGATGCTAGCAGTCAAGAGGATCGTGACAAGCAGGGGCCAGGATATACCAATCAGAGACAGGGTCTGGAAGGAGGGATCGATTATGTGGAAAGCCAGGGACTCAGTGAACGCACTCCTCAGAGGAACAAGAGAGGGAGCAACGAATGCAGGGAAGATAGACTTTGGTAGGGAGATGGTAAGAATGAACTGGACCAGGAGGTGCAAGAGCAAGACAGCGGTGGGGCTCATGGAAGTCCTAGGACCCAAACGTATGGGAAAGTGCATGGCGGGGAAACCGGCCATAAGTAGGAAGACAGGGAAGTGGCAGTCAAGGGCAGAGTGGAAAAGGATAGTGTCGGTGGCAGCGAATGTCAGCCCGTCTCCATCATCAGCGGAAAGGGGAGAAGGCCCAGAGCGAGCGCTGGCGGACCTGGCGATGGGTGAGGAACTCAAACACAAGATACAAAGGAGGTGCCCCCTGTGCACAAAGGAGAGCGAGATAGAGTTACTGTGGCAAATAGCGAGAGAGCAGCCAAACCAAGCCAGGAAGCAGGCACTAATCAGGGGAGTGGGTAAGGGGTCAGCCGCTGGGATCGGCGGCCCACATTATGTGTGAGTGCCCAGAGGTTGAAAGAGGAGATGACTGGGAAAAGATATGGAAGACAGCTAAGGAGAGGACCAGGGAATTGCAAGTCAGAAGAGGCCCGAATGGGAGGTGGTATGAGAAGAGGCCAATCTTAGAGGTGCAACAACTAGTGTTAACAGGGTCGGAAGAGATATGGGAAGGACTGCGAGCTGGGCTGAGAGCCCTGGCAAAGGTCTATGATAGCTATAGAATAGATGGATAGATAAGGAACACCACATCCAGAAAGGGGGCAGGGAAGCATAGACTCTGGGATCAAGGGGAGACCCCCATGTTTCCCAGGGAGAGGGCAGGGCCAGGGACAGAGGAAATCCATCAATTGGATGGTTGCACCACTCGCGGTGAACCTAAGGAAACTGCAGGGACTGAGCATGGGATACGGGGGGACATGACGTCCCCGCCGCCCTTGTGAACGATAGAGGGACGCTGGGAAGTGTAGCACAAGAGAACTATCATAAGGGGTACTAGGCCTTGCAGATCTAGAGTCTGTGTTAGCCCTAGCCCACGCCGCCTAACAGGGGTAGATGAGAGGGACTTAGTTGCTTTCCCCGCCCACGGGTAGGCCACTTAACAGGGTCGTGGGGGCACTGAACAGGGAATCTGGAAAGAGGAGAGGGTGCCATGCTTGAACGACCCCGTAGGGACTGCAGGGAATCAGGGAGTGCTATAGAGAAGGTCTTGCAGGACAAACCTGCCTGTGGAAGCACCGAGGACAGACCCCCAGGCTCCCTGGAAGCTGCCGGGTTTACAGGGAGACAGGAAAGCGCTCAGCGCACGGAGATGGCGAAGGCCTATGGGGGGAAGTGAAATCGGGAGTGAGCGGAAGCAGTAGCACCGAATCGCTCGTTGGACGCAGCTGACAAGTTCAATCGCAGGGAGGAGGCAGCGCCCCGGGGAACTCGGCTCCAGTAATAAGGGAGATCAGCCTAAGTAACCGGGGCCCGATACCAGGCACCATAAATTTTCTTTCTTTCTTTCTTCGGAAGATACGTGGGAGCCGTACCAGAACGTTAAGGGATGCGAAGCGTTGGATATATATCTGGGGAAGGCCGAATAAATGGCCCCCAAGCATCAGAAACTGTTTATTCGCAAGTGTCACAACGGACGTTACCATCGAGGGCAACGTCGTCGGCGAGGTAAGACTCGTAAGACGGATGCTCAGTGAGGAACTGGGCAACGGCAGGGTGAGTCTGCATGCGCCGAGTAGCGATGGCAATGCTGCTCACATTGGGGCATTCCTCATAACTGACATGCAGGCGCAGAAGACCAGGGGCGTCAAAACGATAATGCCAAACACGCGAGACCGTGAAGGCTGCAGAAGTCATGTCTTGCAGAGTCAGCGACGGGGCGCGGTCAGCAGTAACCGGCATGAAGCCTGACAGAAGACTGAACTCCGCGTCGTCGAAGGAAGCGCCGCTACGCATGCGAGCGAAGTACTGACGAGCGAACTCAGCGCAATCAGCGCGGGTGAGGATACCGAGGGCCTCTCCCATGTGCAGCACAAAATATAGGTTGACATCGTGGCCGAGCATGACAGCACGGAAGACATGAGGACGCATGGTGACGATGCTGAGGCCAGAGCGATTCTCGATCTCTTGCTTGAGCGCGTTCGGCACATACGCGCGTTTGTCTCGAACAGCAGTGAGGTAGGCTGAAACGATGGCAGCATCAGTCGAATCGCGACGTATGGAGAGGTAAGCCGACATCGCCTGGAGTACGATAGCGTCACGGCAGAGATCAGCGCCGGCGTCATGCGAGTGCACTGCAGCGGAAGCGCGGGTGTAAGAGTGCAGCCGGTTGTCGGTGAGCAGCAGTAACTCAGTCCGGGGAGAGTTCCAGTTGTAGCTGACTGCCTGCCGGGTGACGAGTTCCACGTAGCCAGAGAGGGATGGCGGGGTGTCGTCCGACTCGGAGTCAGACTCACTGTCGGTTGGGTCAGGAGAAGCCGGAAGGTAGCGTAGGTCGACGGCGTTAACGCTCTCGCTGTCAGATGCAGAACTGGTTACGGCGCCAGCAAGTTCCTCTGGGACATTAGGGACGTTTTGGCGCCTAGGAGCACGTCGCGGCTGGTAAGGGGTGAACAACTCGAGGTAGGAACCAGTTTCAGAGATATGGCGACGGAGGAGACGGCAAAATTGCATTCTCGAAGTGTTAGTCGTAAGACGATTTAGAATAGTTTCCACAGCGGCGTCGAAATCCCCCATGAGCTGTGATCGTCTAGAAAGTCGACTTTCCAGAAAGCAAAAAATGCGAAATCGATGAAACGCAATGGTTACGCAACAATGCTGTTCAGAAGTGGAACATAGAGTTGTTTACATGGTGGAACTGATGTTGTTATTCAATATAGCCGCGTTTTCGGGATCCAAAAAGTGTTTCCGGCGGTGCAAAACGAAAAAGTGCCATATCTCGCGAACGAAAAGGAATTGGAGCCTCTTAACCCGTTTTTTGAACGCCGTGTAAGATTAGGCGGAATGTAACCAACCTTTGGTAAGAATTGACATGGGGACATCGATGGCACCTAAAAGTGCGCCATTTGACCCTTTCAGAATCGTCGGGTATGTTTCAAAGACTTTCAAGAGGGGCAGGACCCCAGGTAAGGATACCCATAACATAGCGCGCTAATACAGTGGTACCACGCAAGATTTGATCAGATAATATTAGGTAATTTAGATTTGGTAGTGAGGTAAGCATATCTCAGAAACGTGACTGGACATCACGCCGGGCATAAGACTCAGGGTTTTTATAGCCAGTCTGGTCAACGGGTATCCGGTGAACTCGAAAGTCCCGAGCTCACAACGGTTCAGGCAATAGGGCTTAGTCCATTGCCAACTCCGGCTCCATGGCGAGTCCCCATGGAAGCGACGGTTACTGGAGCTTGTATCTGGGCAATTCACCCGGACCAAGCACCTAGCACACCCTTCATAATAGTGTTGAGTTTTTTGATGCTCTACCGGAGCATGGGAGGGAAGTGTTGGTTCATCAATAGATTATTTAATAGTCTTGAGTCGTCCAGCTCGACACATGGGTGTCGAGCTCTATTCTTTGTAAAGCTTTGTTCTCACGAACCCACACCCGTTTGCCTTGAACACGATGTCAGCGCTCGTCAGGTTGAGGATTTCAGCTCCGCGGCTCACGGTCAGGTAAGCAATCGCGGCGAATAGTGTCGCTTGGTACGTCGCGATGTCGCTGTTCCTGGACTTGATGGCCCTGATCATGTCCTCCCTTGTGACTGGGGCTGACCCGCCTGTCATGCCGGTGGTGTTGGCGTTGTCTGCTATGCCTCTTCTGATTTGTGGACAGTAGGTGCTGGGGGTCCAGTCGGAAAAGAGTGGGGCGGCCCTCTCGATCCAGTATCCCTTTCGATCGACCGTGGCTGGTGCATTATGCTCGGCCTCGTCCTCCAGGAAGGCTCGGTACTCATCGGTGTCGTCCTCGTGTGGGTCGCGGTACTCAAGGAATGCTGTAATCCATCCGGCTACTGAGCGCTTGGACTCGTCTCGGCGCATGTGAGACAGTATTTGGTGCTGCAGGATTCTGGAGAACGTGTCCTGAAGGCGAGAGCTATGAAGCGGATGGTCCCGTTTGGCCTGGAGAGACGGTCTAGGAGTTGCTGTTCCTCTGATGCGAAGTCGTCTTTCGGTACTGAGAAGGGAATCTTGCATGTCGCGCGGGCCTTGAGTTGTTGGAGTTCGGGGCTCGTAATGTCTGGCACGACGAGGAGGCATGGCGCGTTGGAATCTCGCCGGGGCGTTCATCAGGCCGAATGGACATCTGGTGAACTCGCAGTATGCGTCTGGAGTGACAAAAGCGGTTTTGGGGATATCTTCCTCGTGCATCCGCATCTGGTAGTAGCCTTGTCTGAGGTCTAGGCCTGCAAAGTATTTGCAGCCTGATGCTCGGTCTACAAACTCGCGCGCGTTAGGCAGGGGGAAGTTATCCCTCACTGTCTTGGAGTTTAACTCCTTGTAGTCAATGCAAAGACGGATCTTGGTCGATCCTTTGTGGCCCTGCCTGACTACTACGATCGGCGAGCTGTACGGCCCAGTCGAGTCCTGGATTATCCCGTCTCGCCTGAGTTGTTCTAGCTCTGTCGACACCAGGCCTTGGGTCACTGGGTCGAGTCTGCGAGCGCGGCATTGTACAATTGACCACTCGTCTATCAGTTCAATCGACATGGGTTCCAGTCGAGACCCTTCCTTGGGTAGTTCTTCCTCGAAGATATCGTCAAATGAGTTGATTATCTCGAGAATCTCGGGTCGGATCTTCGACTCCGGGACGTTGACACCACAGGAGTCGTCGGTTGTCGCCATGTTTGCGTCCTCCGTGAGATATTCATGGTAGAACGGCAGCCAGTCCTCGTCCTCCTCAATTGAGGAGAGCTTGTGCAGGTTAAGGTTGAGTGTGCCATCGCCAATGAGTGCGAGTGACCTCAGCAAGTCACACCCGATGAGAACCTTGAAGAACTCACCGGGGAGTACGTAGTACTTCCATGTAACCTCCAACGGTGTGATACCTAGTGCTGGGAATGCTGCCTTAAATGTGACTGCTTGATCTGTCACGAGGGAGCGTCCGTCTCCTAGCGTGACCTTGATCTTTTCCTCGAGAGAGGTCTGCACTGCGTCCTTGGGTAGGGTACGTAGTGCCTTCGAACTAATGAAGCTTCGGCTTGCACCAGTGTCTACAACGAACGAGTAAGTTTTGCCTTTTACAGTAGCGGGGGTCGTCAGTGGACCCTTCCCGCCCTTCTCGTTAGTCGACGCGCTGTCGGCGTTGTTGTTCTCGCTGTAGCGGGGGTGCTTATCGCATCTGAAGTCCGTGTGGGGACCGCCACAGGGGCGCGACGGCTTCTTGGGTTCGTCGGCCGGCAGGCGCTTGGCCGCGTCCGGGCGGTACTGGGCCTTCCTGGCCTGGGCCGGGGCCTTGGGTCCGCCGGCCGGGGTTTGCGAGAGGGGTTGATCATGGTCATACGCCCTAGCAGCCTGTCCTCGAAGGTCTTGACGTTGTGGAGAGCAAGCAAGGTCTGTGCCTTCTTGCGGAATGCTGTCGGGTTCAGGGACTCCCTGAAGAGCCGTGCAGCCAGCTTATCAAAGCTTGCGAGCAGTTCGTCGGCATTGGGGTTGTCGTCGATGGGGTCCAAGAACCCTTCTGGGTCTGGCGTCTTGGAGTAGAGCTCGATGCGCTTGCGGAATGCTGCCGCTTGTAGTCTCGTGCCAGCTTCGAAGTTGCGTGCGGTGCTCGGCACCATGGGGAAACGAAGGTCTTGGAGCTCTTCGACGAGTGCTAGGATGGAGTGGGGAAGGAGCCGCTGGCGACACCATTCGGTGAAGTTCTTGAGAGTGTAGTTCTTGTCGGATGTGTCTATGCCTTCGGCCTTGAGTTCGAGGGCAAATGACTCCTCAATGAGGACGGACAGTGGGATGCTTGGGTTTTGTATAGTAAAAATCGTTGCTCGGCGCTCAAACTCCTCAAGAGTCTCTAGTGTTAGATTTGAAGGAGAAAGCTCAGGAATTTGAACAGTTACCGACATCAGCACAGCTAATACTAGTATTGTCGGTTGAAATTATTTACAGTAAACCGCAGCGCGGTAAAAGTGGTCAAAACTGGACGGAGCAGTTTATAGACCGGTGACAGGGGGACGTCCTCCAAGTCTTCGTTACACGCTGTACCTCGGCCGAGGCATTGACCCGGACAGGATCGCTGCCCTTGAGGAGCTCACGGTCCCCCAGACCGTCACGGAGTTGCGCCGGATCGTCGGGAAATTCAACTACCTGCGGTCATTCATCCCCTTTAGCGCAACGCTGATGGAGCCCCTCACCCGACTCATGACCGGTGCGAAAAACGCCCGTCTCACGTGGACCGCCGAGCAAGACGCCGCGCTGGAGGCCCTGAAAGCCACCGTTGCCAAGCACATCGAACTCACACACCCCGACACGTCACTCCCCTGGGAGGTCTACACCGACGCGAGTGACTACGGCATTGGTGGCGTTATTTTCCAACTCAAGGACAGCAAGCGCCAGATCCTCACGTTTGTCAGCAAGAAGCTGACCGGACCGCAGACCCGATGGACGAAGTACGAGAAGGAGCTCTACGCTATCCTTTATACACTCACGCGGCCGGAGTTCTCCGCCATCTTGCGATTGAAGCAGGACTGGAAGGTCTTCACAGATCACCGGAACCTCACCTACTTGTTCCGCAAGTCAGCCTCGAATGCGAAGATCGCGCGATGGAAGATGATCCTGAGCGACTACAACCCCACGATCGTCCACGTCGAAGGCGCCTCGAACGTCATCGCAGACACCCTCTCCCGCGCCCTCCCTCAGACTAGCGCAGAGGTCTCCGCCCTGGACGACAGTCACCAGCAGGTCCTACAAGATGCCCATAATGACGCCGTCGGCCACCATGGCATCCGGCGAACCGTGCAGGCCATCCGTGCTGGTGGACACAGCTGGACGGGCATGCAGCCGGACGTCAAGGCGTTCATCCGAGCGTGCCCCACATGCCAGCTGAGACACACCGCTGATACAGACGTCCCATACCATAGCACTCAGCCCACCAACCCGTTCGAGGTCGTCTTTATCGACACACTCGGGCCGCTTCCTGAGTCGGCCGACGGGTTAAAATACATCATCGCAGCAGTAGATGGCTTCAGCAAGCACGTCTCACTATTTCCGGCACACACTACGAATGCTGCGAGCGCCGCGAAGAGCATTTACCAGTTCTGCGGCCGTTTTGGCGTCCCGAGCTCCATCCAGACCGACCACGGCCCACAATACGACAACAAGCTCGTTGCCGAGCTGACGAAGAGGCTCACGCTTAACCACCGCCTCTCAGTTCCATACAGGCCGCAAGCCAATGGCATAGTAGAGCGAATGAACGCAGAGATCGCTAAGCATCTCACACCCCTGCTCAACCACGGCGACTGGGTCGAACTACTTCCCCAAGTCGAGCTCATCATCAACAACACCGCATCATCGACGACGGGACGCACTCCACTCAATATCCTCTTCCCTCACCTCGAGCACACGCACTACGAGGCCAGAAAGGGGGACTTGACGGGCATACTGCACGCGGTGCGCGACAACATCGCTCAATACACCACAGCAGCCAAGCGCAAAGCGCCCCAGGACTACTGGGCACCCCAGGCTGGCTCCCTCGTCCTACTCAAGCGAACAAAGTACAGCAAACTCCAACGGCCTTACCGCGGGCCCTTCAAGGTCCGCGGCCCAGGCGCTGTCTCGAACACCACGACGATTGAGGCCTTAGCTGACCCCGAGGCCGCCATGACAGTCGCCACCCATCGCCTGAAGCCATTCATCCGCGGCACGCTCAGCGACGCCGAACTACTCCAACTCCAAGCCGAGGGCGAGGACGAGTACGTCGTCGAAAATATTGTGGACGTGTTCAAGACACGCCGCGGGTTCAAAATGAAAGTCCATTGGCTCGGCTATGAGAGCGCAGAAGACAGCGACATCCTGCTCAACAAGGCTAATTCACGTCTCGAGGCCCTTGACTCATACCTCGAGTCGCATCCGTCAGAAGCTTCACAGACACTCACATACATCAAGAACAAAGCTGGCAGTAGAATGCATATAAAGCCGCCTAAAACTCACTAATCAACACACCATAGGCCCCAAAGGCACCTCAATTCAACTCCCCAACAAGCATCACACCAAAACCTCACTTACCCTCTTCACAAACACCCCCGCGAAGACAAGAAAGCAAATGCAATCGACGCGAACCATCTCCACACTCACTTATTTACGACAATAGTACAAGTCGCAGCAACAAGGAAGCCGCGCAAGGCTCATCTCCACATTTTCGGCAGATTTCTACCGAAAAGCCGAATATTTCGGCCCCCACAGGCCATGACAGGCGCAGAATGCAGAGACTTACTCATCAACCCATGGCCCAACTCCAGCAGAAGACTCATCCGAAACTATGATCAAGACCCCCTCATCACTTGAGCCCCCGCGCAACAGCACACCACTGGGACGCAGCTGGAGCCAACCACTCCTACCACAGGTCCTACCCACTACAGCAAGTCATATGCCCCGACCTTCAAATTTCCGAGCGTCATCGCCCTTCATCCCGTTCTCATCAACTGATCATACCTTAACCTGCATCGGACTTCTGACATCACATCAAGCGCTGACGCACTGGGAGGGGTAGTGTCAGGACCTGACGGCCCTGGTGACCACTCCGGGCTCGGCCTTTCATTTACATGTTACATATCATGATGTTAACACATATCATGATATATTTAGCCGATCCGATTTGGTCTCCCCCGGCCCGCGGCAGGGCCGTATCGTATCGTAAATACTTTCACCTCACTTTTTTCTAGCACCGCCCCAAAGGCCCGGCACACTGTGGTGGTCATAGACCACACTAATCATTTATACAGTTTAAGCCATTTATTGGCACAAGGGTTTTCTCTTCTTCTTTCCCTGTAAAAGCATTCTCCGCATTAGCGAGGCACATTAACGTTAATTCCCCTCAAATGCTGAAGAAATCCGATCCCCCGTTGCTGAAGTCGCCAGATCTGAACGAACTGTTCATCTTTGTGGACAAGTTCAACGATTACCGCGCCTTAGGGGGCAAGCGAGACATTGAGAAGCTAATCGACAGCGAGGTTCGGGAGATGGTGACAGCAATCCTACCAGCGGACGATCTTGACGACGCGGAGGAAGAGATCTCTCTCCTCCTTAATCAACATCATCGTGCCGCTCGCTCCAGAGCCCAGAAGGACCTCAAGATCATCAAGCGCCTAGGACGCGCTCTCAGACCTACTCAAGAAGTCAACAAGCTCCGTCTCTTTAGAATCACCGCCAAGGACTTCTCCCCTATCGAAGTTGCTCGAGTCAACAAGAAGTTCCGTATTACCATGGCAGTCGTCCAACCCGAGTTCCCCCTCGAGACACTACGCGACATATACGTTCGTTGTTTCAAGTTCGGATCCAACCAGACGATGTACCGCATCAAGGAGGTGATCCAGGACATGTCGCTAGAAGATGCCATGCCGCGCGTTCTAGCCCTATCCAGAACAGTCCAAGAGAGCACCGCGATCGCCAACGCGTTCCAGGACAAGCCGTCCAACGCCGAGCACCACCACACGAGCCGTAACTCCCACCGACGCAACGATCGCAAGCCTCAGTCACGTCCCACCGAAGACCGTTCGCATGCTATCAGACCTGAACACGCGTCGACTAAGCCTATCGACAAGAAGGGCAGACGTGATCATTCACAGTTCACTTGCTATAACTGTGGTGGTAAGGGTCACGCCGTCTACGAGTGTAAGAAGCCCAAGAACAAGTGTCAGAAGTGCGGGAAGAGCGGACACCTTGACAGGTTCTGTAAATCCCCACAGTACTTGTCCTTGTTCTCGATGACTTCACACAAACGCAAAGATAGCCTACCTCTGTGCAAAGTTAAGGTCGAGGGTCGAGACGTCGTTGCCTTGATTGATTCGGGAGCCAACTGCTCCACTATATCCCCCAAGCTGACCAAGGGTATGACGCGTATATCAGATGAAGAGCGAAGCGTGCGTACAGCCAAGGGAACTATACAGTCCCAAGGTTCCGTGCAAGGGAACATCAAACTCATGCCGTCAGCCTTTACACCTAAGGCAGTGTCCTTCAAGCCGGAGTTGATTGTGCTAGATACTGAGTTCGACGTCGTCCTGGGGTACCCCCACCTTGTCGAGCTGGGAATCCTCCCCGACGTGAACGTAGAGTCAGGGGAATACTCGGACGAAGTCCAGGTCCCCGAAGCTTTCAAGCACAACGCTGCCATTTTTAGTCTATCCGACCAGTCGACCAAGAGTCAAGCCGAACTGATCAAGAGGTTCTCCGATCTATTCCAAGACCGGGACGAACCTAGCAGGCTAGAGCCGTACGACCTCGTTCTGAAGGACGATCGGGTCGTGAACGCCAGACCTTACTATGTACCCCCAGCGAAGATACACGTCGTGAGAGAGCACATCGACACGCTGCTAGCCAAGAAATATATCGAGGCCTGCCAGTCACAATACGCTTCCCCAGCTATGACTGTGCCTAAGAAGGGAGGCAAGTCGCGTTTCGTAGTCGATTTCCGCCGTATTAACGAGCTTACTGAGCCGTTCGACTACCCCATCCCTCGTATCGACGAGGTGCTGTCACAGCTCGCAGGACAGAAGATCTTCGCGACTCTAGACCTGTCGTCCGGGTACCACCAGATCCCTTTGACAGAACGATCAAGACCCCTGACTGCATTTACCACCGTACTAGGGCAGTATCAATACCGACGGATGCCTTTCGGGCTGCGCAACGCAGGAGCTCACTTCCAGAAGGCCATGGAGCGCGCCTTCGCCGGGCTCGTGGGCAGCTCATGTTACATTTACATCGACGATATTATTGTCTTCGGCAGCGACGAGGCCGAATATCTCGCGAACCTCGAAAGAGTCCTGGACCGTGCGCGTAAGGTCAAGCTCCAGCTCAATCGCGAGAAATGCCAATTCGGCAGGCAGGAGGTCGAGTTCTTAGGTTGGGTTGTCAATGATGGGCAGGTGAGCATCGCACCCAGCCGTGTAGACGACATCGCAAATCTCCAGATGCCGACATCCATCAAGGGCATGCAGGGCCTAGTAGGATTCCTCAACTATTTCCGGGATCACATCCCCCATTTTGCGGAAATCGGACACCCGTTAATCAAAGCTATGTCCGGTCACACAAGTCTCGGCCTGACCGCCCAGCAGGAGGCCCTCGATAAGCTCAAGCAGAGCCTTACCTCCGCTGACGCCCTAGCAATTTTCGACGCCACGAAGGAGCATTCTATAATGACCGACGCCTCGGGAGTGGGGTACGGCGCAGTCCTATTGCAAGAGGGCAAGCCTGTCTGTTACATGTCGAAGGCCTTCAACGCCACACAGTCTCGTTGGTCAACGATTGAGAAGGAGGCGTACGCCATTGTGGCGGCCTTGCAGCGCTGGCGCAAGTTCCTTGCCTGGGGACCTTTCTCCATACTCACTGACCACCGAAACCTTACCTTCATGTACCGTAGCATCAACCCGAAAGTCAGGAGGTGGGCCGATGCCATTTCCGACTTGGACTTTGAGATTAAGCACGTCGCCGGCCTGGACAATGGAGCCGCAGATGGTCTGTCCCGTGTGTTTACTATGTTCACTCGCAAAGCTACGACCGATGAGATTGAAGAAGCACACACCACCGCCGGCGCCCATCTATCTCGACGACTAACGACCGAGAAGCTTAGAGCCGAAGGGTTGTCGGTGTCGAGAGCCGCAGTCGACCAGGTGATTGCAGCTTGCCCGGTGTGCCAAGTCCTCGAGAGACCCCACGTCGATACACCGGATGGTCTGCATACCGCCGTTGATGAACCGTTTAAGCGAGTAGCCATCGACACCTTAGGTCCGTTCCCCAAGTCGCAGGGGTTCACGCACATCTCCGTCATCATAGATATGTGTAGTAGGTGGACCGAGTTGGTTCCAGTTACAGGTACGACTGCGCAAGCCGCAGTTACGGCGTTCGTTAATAACTGGGTCTTACGCTATGGCTGCCCCGAGGTCTTACAGACTGACGGCGGGCCCGAGTTTAACAATCAGCTCATGAAGTCCCTGGCCGACGAGATGGGTTTCCACACCCATGTTACGACTCCACATCACCCGCAATCTAATGGCATCGTCGAACGGGCCAACAGTGGAGTTCTCAAAATCTTGAAGGCCAGAAAGTTCCATTTCCGGGACGCGGACTGGGTCAAGCACTTACCTGTCGCACAATTTATCGTCAATTCGACGCCCAGGATACCCACTCACCTCTCACCATCCGAGATCATACTAGGTGTCAACATCAGGATCTCGAACGAGATCATCATCTGCACCCACTCGACTAGCGCCAGAATACAGGACAGACGCGCGGCGGCTGGCCAAGCCATCCAGCTAGCGAAGGCTAGAATTCAGGCAATGAGAGAGGACGCTCTCGCAAACGCCGCATCGTCACGTCAGGAGTTACTGTGCCGGTTCGTGTTGGTCAAGTACCCAGCCAGACCTCCCAACAAGCTGATGCCAGGATGGCGAGGGCCCATGCGACGGGTCAGTGCGGTTAAGCAAGATGGCGTGACGGTCGCCTATGAAGTTCAGGACCTCAACCAGGGAAGCCAAGGCAAGATATTGAAGGTCGACGCCTCGCGCGTACGCAGATTTAACCCTGGCAATCTATCCGAGCGAGAGATCAAGGACTTGGCCGCCACGGCGAACGATGAGTGGGAAGTGGACCGTATTTCCAAATCGCGAGGGAACGGAACACGAACCAAACGCGAATACCGCGTTCACTGGTCTGGTTTCGAGGACGAGGAGGCGACATGGCAGGATTGGGACTCCGTCAAGGACCTGGAAGCATTAGATATATATTTGAAGTCTGACCAAGCCAAACTGGACGGTCTATAAATCTTCACCACATCTAATCGCTCCAGCGTCAAGTCATCAGATTTATTCGTCGTCCGACTCCTCGGTATCGGTCAGCTCGACCAACCAAGACGCGTCAGCGTGGCGCTCAAGATCGTGCTCAGCAAGATAGTCGCGCACACAACGGACGAGACAGAGATCGGCGTTCAGCCAGACGATGCTGAGGCCAGAGTAACCCTCATACTGGAGTATGAGAGCGAAGGTCCCAGGTCCACGAGTCGTTTTGAGGAATTCATGACGGACAACACACGTCACGGTGTAGTAACGGTCCGGGTCCGAGACCTGAATAGGCTCCCAGTGGACCTCGTCACCGATCGCAGGCAGGTGACCCTCGCGACACAGCTCGTCGACCAGGGTCGCCCAGAAGGCGCTGGGAGCTGAGATGCAGCGGCTGATCCCGAAGAGTGCCACTCGGAAGTAATCGGGCGAGAGGACGAGGATCAGCAGGCGGTTGAGGTATCCGCGAGCCGTGGTATCCGACGTGACACCGGCAGCAGCGCGAACTGCGGCCACGAGCCCGGCAGAGTAGCGCCCACTACCGGTCAGGCTGATGTCGCCACTCCGGAGGGCTGCTGAGACGATATCGCCATCAGTGAGCGTCGGGCACAGCTTGATCTTGAGGTGGGTCACCACCCCAGCGAGAGCGAACTGGCAGTAAGCCACGAGGTTAAGAATCTGGCGAGACTTCTTAACATCGGTGACTACCGCGGCGTCGTGGAGGCGACCCTGCTCAATGGCGTCGAAGATACGCTGAAGAGGCATTTCAATCGAGTTGCTGTAGCCATTCAGGCGCCGGGAGACCTCAGCTCTGATGTCGCGGGGAAGATTCATAGATGCCGTCACGGGTCGAGTAACACGCTCTGCGGCTTGTACACGGTGCCTGGATGAGTGGTTGATTGATATTTGTTACTTACAGGTTACCGGAGGCCAAGCGCTTGCGCTGAGTACGTGTTTGAGCACGAAGAGAACGACAGACGGCGGAATGAGCGGAAACAAGAGGCTTAGTGAGTTCCTCGTCACCAATTTCGGCGATTTTAGCGCGAATAGTATCCAGAATTGCTTCTACGGCGGCGTTGTCCGACATCAACTGAGTTGACGGCGACATATTCTGCACTTTTGGAACAATCGGTTTCAGGACGAAACCTAGAGCAGTAATAGGACGCCAAATCAAGCTAATTCATCTATTTACTAAGCGCTGTAGCCTATTAGCTCCATCGGAAGCCGATTGATGTTGTTAATGAAGTACGAGCGCGCCAGGAAAAATGAAAGGCCCAAAACTCGCCAACGAAGGCCTTTTGGAGCCTCTTTATGCCTTTTTCGGCGTCTGCGTAAGTTTCAGCGCAAATGGTACAGTACTTCTTCTTATTCTTCTAGACGCCGAGATCAACCCTCGAATTACTTAGAAGCATGCGTAACACGTAATATTTTTCGAGACACGGCCATATGAGGCCGTGGAGGGGCAGGGATAAGCCTCTATGAATACGGGTGAACCCTAGCCGTCCGTTTGACTGTCATTGACGTTGGTAAGTTCGGACCCTATATGCGGTTCATGAGGGCGGTGAAGCCCTGGTAAGACTATCTTAACACGTAACATAGCAATTGCTTACACAGTGGATCCACGTTATCATACACAGCTGTCGGGTTTTATTCCCATGTCACCGTTGGTGATACCATAATTCCGTATCGGAAGACCGCGGGTCGGGCGTTGCCCACTCCACTGCCAATGGAGTAGACCGTTGCATAGCTTGGGTGGCACCAAACTATAACACGGATGACCCTAGGCCAACCTAACCCCCGTAACTCGTTGAGTGTCATGCCTATTACCCAGGCATGGAGGGGCAGTGTGGTGGTCATAGACCACACTAATCATTTATACAGTTTAAGCCATTTATTGGCACAAGGGTTTTCTCTTCTTCTTTCCCTGTAAAAGCATTCTCCGCATTAGCGAGGCACAGTTTGATTGACTTAGGAGGGGGCGCTTTGGCGTGACCCCCCCTTTGGCTGTCGCTGCAGCCCACTGGCAGTGCCCTTCTTGGCTAATGCCAGGTCCTGGGTGGGAGCCAGGATTGTGTTTGTAAAAGAATCTGATAATTTTCTGTTGTTGAAGAAGAATCTGTTTACCTGCTTACCCCACTCAGTCCTCCTCCTTGTCCTCCACATCCTCATCGCTGTCCTCTGAGTCCAGTAGCTTGATCAGCTTCTTGATCCTCTTGAGAGTGTTTACGATAGGGTTCAAACCACCAATATACTAAAATGGTGGAAACTAAATATATCATATCTGGCGATATTGCTGGCATGGTGATGCATGGTGGCAACAGTGCCTCCCTCTTATTTACTTTTTGAACGTTTTGGAGCTTTTCTTGCAATTATACATTTGTGTAAATGCGGAGCGTACGTTTTGGGGCGTCCGAGGGTTGGAATCTGTAATGACGCTATGAAAGCTACATTAAGCGATACTTGATGCATTGTCTTCGAAAAACGTATTATTAGGGCTCAACAACGCTTCATTGGCGAGTTTCAGACAAGTTCTTCTTTGGCTGGTGAAAAATGGCGGGCGATGCTGCTAATCCTTGTCCTTTCATGCAAATAACAACATCAATGTCTTATAGAAGCTAGGTCTGTGTTGCTGCTGTGCTGTTAACGTTTAACTTCGTGTTCAAGCTCAGGATGCTGAGCGAAGTACTTATCGATGGCTTCAAGGGACCGAACGTCAGCCCACTGGAGCCACGAGGCTTCTTCAGGCTCAAAGCCCGCCCATTGTACCTCGAACTCATAGCCAGTTCTGGTCTTTCTGTGTGCTGAGACCTCTGAAACTATGTACTCGTCGCTGTCGGTGGCGGCTAGAGCCTTCAACTCCCTGAGCGTTAATTTGCCTTGCTCGAAGGGGTGGCATCTTGAAATGTGGACTCGTAGTGACTTGTGAGTGTTGAGGTCCTCTACGATGAGGGTGGCAGGGGTGTTGAACTCATTGCACTCGTACCCCGTGACTCGTAGGGGACCGCGGTAGCGTGCCACTGTAATCGTTGGTCTGAACGATGGGTAGCTCAGTAGGATAAACTCTGGTAGAGCTGGAGTGACGCGTCAGTGGCCTGGGACAACACAGCTTGTACGCGTTCAGCTTGTTTCGACTTAGCGGTGGCTATGGCGGCTTCGGCTGCTCGTCTTAGGTTGAGCGGGGTATCAGAAGCAGGGTTTCCCATGATGAGTTCGCGGCCAAACACGATTTCGTTGGGGGAGACGCCAAGTGATGAATGCCTCGCTGAATTGAGGATGGCTTGAATGAAGGGGATGTGTTGCGACCAGCGATCGAGGTGCTTGATCTCTAATCTCGCCATCATGTGGGCGTTGATTTCACGATTAACTCTCTCAACTATCCCATTGCTCTGGTGATAAAAACCAGTTGTTAAACCAGTTGTTGACTACACACAAGGCTGCTTCTTCTGCCGTCGTTGACTTGATCGGGGTTATCTCAACATATCTTGAGAATAAGTCCACCATGACCAGGACGTGTTGGAACTCACCATCGACAGGGTAGGGGCCCATCGTGTCAATGCACAGTGTGTCCATAGGGAATGGGGCCTGGAGGTTCAGGTCAAATGACGACATCGGTCTGGTCGGTACTGTCTTCTGGCAGACAGGGCAGTGTGAGATGACGTCTGCGACAGATTGTCTCATGCTGGGCCATGCATGTCCGTCGGCGCGCAGCTGCTGTACTGTTCTGTTCACGGAGAGGTGCAGGCCGCCGAGGGTGTGATGTTCCTTGATGATGGCCGCATGGGGGTTAACTTCGGCGTTCGTTAAGGCTGTGTACACACGAGATAGGCCATCAGCGGCGCCATTTGCAACACCAGGCACATGGATCACGTCGTAGCTGAACTGTTCGAGGAGGAGGCTCCATCTGGCGACTTTGGCGTTAGCACTTTGGTGCATCCGAGTGAGATTGTGGTGGTCGGTGGCAATTGTGAAGAATGCCCATCGGAGATAGCGTTCGGCCTTTGACAGACAATATACTACCGCATACATCTCTTTCTCGATAGTTGGCCAGCGCTTTTGGGGGCCGGTGAGCGCCTTCGACAGATACATTAAAGGCTTGTTGTCCTGAAGTAGAACTCCTCCCACGCCATAGTCGGAGGCGTCAGTGATGAGTTTCAGCTTTGCTCTCGGGTTATAGTGTACAAGAGTTGGAGCTGATGTGAGGCGGGCTATAATGATATCGAATGCCGACTGGGACTCGGGTGTCCACGAGAACTGCTTGTGTTTTGTGATCTCGTATAGTGGAGCTGATATGGTGGCGAAGTCGCTCCCGAGGTAGTCATGGAAGAAGTTGACGAGACCAAGGAAGGAGCGAACTCCGGATACCGTTGACGGGGGTTTCATCTTCGTGAGGGCATCAATACAGGCTGGGTCGATCTGTTTCCCCTCTGGTGTGATGAGCCACCCTAAATGTTCAAACTTCCTGAGTCCAAACTGAGACTTGTCGAGGTTGACACGGAGATTCAGCTCTCGGCAGCGTTATAGTACCTCCTTGAGATTGGCAATGAGGTCATCCTCACACTCTGCGAAGATTACAACGTCATCTTGGTAAACTAGGCACTTGGAGTAGAGGAGGTTATCCAAAGCTGTGGTTCAATGGGTGTTGAACTTTTACAGAGGAGAAGACTCGACACGAGGGTGTCGAGGAGAAACTCCTTGACTATTAAATATAACGTAAATCTGTGTAACTTTGGGTAGGACCCACAACACTGCCCCTCCATGCCTGGTATAGGCATGACAGAGAGACTTGACGTCAGCATTTCACCAAAGGCCTGGACGGTGCCACCCGACCGCCAACGGTGACTCATAGGGCTGGCAACCCCATGGCCTGAGTGCTTTCGCATCTAGCTGAACGAAATCAAAATGATGGTATCATGATCTAACTGCGGTACCGCTATGTGAGCTCTGTTTCAAAAATGGTGAAACGTGACGGAGAGGCTTACCACTGCCCCTCCACGGCCTTCCTAGGCCGTCTTCACAAACCATATACGTGTTATATGCCATGCCATGTAATTCGAAGGCCAAGAACGATTGCTCTAGCAAACACTGCCAATGCTGAGCCCTTATCGCTCATGATCACACAGACGCCGAAAAACGTACTTAGAAGCTCCAATTCGGCTCCGTTGAGGAGTTCTGAGGCTTCTAATTTTCTGCGTCCAACTGTACTTGAATAACAACATCAAACTGACCGGAAGGAGCACTAGGAAGCTCCTAATGCCTTATTACCGACAATAAATGCATGCTTGAAGACCAAGATGACCTTGTTAGTTGTTCCTTCGACCGTTTCCGAGAAAAGTGCAGGATATGTCGCCGTCAACTCATTTGATGTCGGACAACACAGCCGTAGAGGCTGTTCTGAAGGAAATTCGTGCCAAAATCACCGAACTTGGTGATGACGATCTGGCTAGGCCACTTATTGTTGCCCATACGTCCGTTTGTCGTTCCCTTCGCGCTCAGAAGTATCGTGGACGCAAGCGCATGATCACCGACAATCTGTAAGTAACAAACATCAACCGTGAGGTTATATAGTCACCGCGTGCAAGCCTCAGAACGCATCACTCGCACCCTGACGATGACGACTCTGATGCCCCACGACATCAAGGCCGAGGTTGCCCGACGCCTGGAAGGTTACACCAACTCCATCGAGCTGCCGCTCCAGCGAATCTTTGACGCTATTGAGCAAGGTCGTCTGAACGACGCAGCCGTAGTGCAGGACGTGAAGCTGACCCAGCAGGTCTTGGCTCTCGTGGCTCACTGCCAGGTCGCGCTTGCCGGTGTGAGGGCCCACCTCAAGCTCGGCAGGAAGCGCTTGACCGATGGCGACATCGTGTCGGCCGCGATCCGGGGCCGCGACATCACGCTGGGTGGGTCTTCACCCGGTAATGGTCACTACTCTGCAGCTCTCGTGGCGGCTGTGCGGACTGCCGGCGGGGTCAAGTCGGACACTACAGCGCGCGGATATCTTAACCGCCTGTTGGTCCTCGTCCTCGCACCGGACTACTTCCGTGTCGCTGTCTACGGCATCAGCCGGCGCATCCCGGCTCCCAACGACTTCTGGGCAACCCTGGTCAGCCGCTTGTGCCACGACGGCTACCTGCCCGCCATTGGCGATGAGGCTCACTGGGAGCCGCTTCAGGTCTCTGATCCGGACCGCTACTACACTGTCACGTGCGTAGTCCGTCACGAGTATCTGAAGACGACTTGTGGTCCCGGGTCTTTTGTGTTGATCCTGCAGTATGACGGATACTCGGGACTCAGCATCGTGTCCCTCAACGCTGATCTCTGCCTTGTCCGGTGTGTGCGAGAGTACTTGGCTGAGAACGCCCTTGAGCGCCACGCTGACCCGACTTGGTTGGTCGAGCTGACGGACACGGAGGAGACGGAAGACGAGGAATCTAGCTCTGAATAAATCGTTTGTTCCTCGAGGAGACAGCTTCGATGTTGAGAAGTTTTACAGACCGTCTCGCTTGGCTTGGTCAGACTTCAAATATGTATCGAGGGCTTCCAAATCTTTGACGTGCGAATAAGGTTCGAATGAAGCCTCTGAATCCTCGAATCCGACCCAGTGTACGAGGTACTCGCGCCTTGACTTGGGGCCCGAGCCTCTAGAGCGTGAGATGCGCTCGACATGCCACTCATCGACGGAAGCGGCTGCGAGGTCATAGATCTGTTGCTCCGAGAGCTTGCCTGGGTCAAATCTTCGCACACGTGCCGCGTCTACCTTGATAGTTGGACCGTCCGCTGACTGACTGAGGTCTTGGACCTCATATGCGACGACAACACCATTACGTTTGACGGCTGCGACACGCCTCATGGGGCCGCGCCAGCCCGGGGCTAGCTTGCTCGGTGGTCTTGGGTAGTATTTGACCAGCACGAAACGGCTCAATATCTCGCTTCTCGATGAGGTTGCCTTTGCGAGAGCGTCTTCGCGCATGGCTCTAATCCTTGCTTTGGCGAGTTGGATGGCGGCATCGGCTGCGGCTAGCTTCGACTGTGGCGGACCAGCCGAGGCGGCATCCGTGATATAGATCGATGACGGTATTGATAAGTTGGCGCCAAACATGATCTCGGCCGGAGTCAACCGGGTCGGGATCCTGGGCATTGAGTTGACCAAGAATTGGGCGACTGGTAGGTGTGCTACCCAATCGTTATTCCTTAACTCCAGCTTCCTGGCTCTGAGGATGCGTTCGACCTCCTTGTTCGCGCGTTCGACGACACCGTTGCTCTGGGGATGGTATGCTGTCGTTATGTGGACGTCGAACCCCATCTCTTCGGAGAGGCGTTTGAACAGAGCGTTTTTGAACTCTGAGCCCCCATCCGATTGGACGACTTCGGGGCATCCGTATCGTAGAATCCAGGTGTTGACCAATGCGTTGGCTGCGTCTTTGGCTGAGGTGCTGTTGACCGGGACTAGCTCTGTCCAGCGGGAGCACATGTCGATCATTACTGTCACGTAGGACAGGCCGTTGACCGTCGGTAGCGGACCCATGGTGTCAATGGCCACACGCCGGAACGGGAGGTCTACAGCTGTATGCAGGCCGTCGGGCGTATCAACAGGAGGGCGGGCCAAGACTTGGCACTCTGGACACGCGGTAATCACGTCGTCTACGACTTGACGGGAGACAGACAAACCGTCGGCCCTAAGTTGCTCGGTTGTCATCCGGCGAGACAGATGAGCTCCTGCTGTGAGATGAGCGCGGGATACCTGATCCCTCGACGCCTGTTGCATGGAGAATACTCGAGAGACCGTCGGCTCCACCGTTGTCCAGACCGGCGATGTGCTGTAGGGTGAAATCTAAATCGGCGATCGAATCAGCCCACCGGCGGACCTTGGCGTTGGTGGACCGGTACATATAGAGTAGGTTCCGGTGATCCGTGGGAATAGTAAAGCTCTCCCAGCACAGGAACTTGCGCCATCGTTGTAACGCTGCCACGATAGCGTAGGCTTCTTTCTCACCGGTGCACCAGCGTGACTGGACGTCGTTGAACGCACGCGACATATAGCAAACTGGTCGGCCCTCTTGGAGTAAGACTGCTCCGTACCCGACATCGGATGCGTCAGTCATGACGGTGTGAGGCTTAGTCGCGTCGAACATGGCTAGAGCGTCGGCCGAATATAAAGCTTGTTTCAGATCGTCCAGCGACTTCTGAAGAACGTCTCGAGGGGGTCTGCCGACCGGACATGGCGTCTAGCAGAGGCTTAGCTCGGACCGCGAAGTTGGGTATGTAATCGCGGAAATAGTTGAGGAATCCGTTGAGACCCTGCATGCCCTTCGTGGATGAAGACAGCTTGAGGTTCGCGATATCTTCGGTCCGCTGGGGTGAGATCTTCACGCTGCCTTGGGATATGATCCACCCGAGGAACTCGACCTCTTGCCGACCGAACTGGCACTTATCTCGGCCGAGCTGAAGGTTAAGCTTGTCAACGCGTTGCATGACTTTTTCGAGGTTTCCCAGGTACTCGTCCTCATCCGCACCCATGACGATGATGTCATCAATATATATGACACAGGCGGAGCCCACCAGACCCTTGAACCCGTCTTCCATCGCCCTCTGGAAGTACGCTCCGGCGTTACGTAAGCCGAAGGGCATCCGTGTATATTGGTATTGACCAAAAACAGTACGGAAGGCGGTTAGGTGACGGCACCGTTCAGTAAGAGGGATCTGATGGTATCCTGCTGACAAGTCTAGGGTAGCGAACACAGACTTTCCGGACAGTTGAGTGAGAACTTCGTCTATGCGAGGGATGGGGTAGTCGAATGGTTCCGTTAGTTGATTGATCTCGCGGAAGTCGACGACAAAACGCGTCTTTCCCCCCTTCTTTGGGACTATGATGGTAGGGCTCGCGTATTGAGACTGGCATGCCTCGATGTAGCGCTTTGCCAGGAGCGTATTAATGTGCTCTTGAATGATCGGGACTTTCGGCGGGGGAACATAGTACGGCCGAATGTGTACGACTCTGTCGCCCTTGAGGACCAAATCATACGGTTCGAGCCGGCTTGGCTCGGTACGGTCCACGAATGTCCGGGCGTAACGCTTGAGGATGTCGGCCTGCCTCTGAGAAAAGGAATAGGACATGGCTCTGGCTTGCGCGACGTACTTCTCGAATGTAGGTGGTTCGTCGCTGGCTGCGAGCTCGCTGGTAGGCTCAGACAACGAAGGGAGAAGGCCGATCTCCACCATCTGAGGGTAACCCAGGCATACGTCGAAAGCAGTCGACAGGACGTAGGCCTTAATAGTGATAGAGCATCCGCGCGGAGTGAATGGCGAGGGCGCTAAGACGAGGCGGAAGGATACCTGACCCTCGGCCTCTCTGACGCCGCCCACTGTCTCGATAAGTGTCTTCTCGTGTGAGATCCACTTCACTGCCTTGCCGTGGCAGAGCTTGGGGTCAATGGTTGCGCAGTCAGCGCCCGAGTCGAACAGGACGGACACGACTTGCTTAAGAATGCTAGCCTTGACGGAGGGGAGGACACTCTGACGGGAACCGAGAGAAAACACACAACGAGCTGAATTTACCTCAGAACGGCAGAATTCAGCTCGGTGGCCCGGCTTCTGGCACTTGGAACAGGTTGTCTTCGGAGCAGGGCATCGGCGAGCGGAGTGACCGACCTTACCGCAGTTGAAGCACACGAATGGCTTCTTCTCGTGCTTGGGCTTGTCGATCGGCTTGCCTTTTGAGGGGGCTACGTTCGTGCGGTCAGGCTCGCGTCGATGAGGGTTCTTCGGACCGCTCCCCGTGTGCCGTGTATGGGAGGGCGTGGTGTTGGTACGCTGTGAGTCGGAGACCCCCGCAGCGCCGAAGGAAGCGATCATCTCATTGGACTCCTTGAGGTCGCGTGACATGACGAGGACATCAGCCATTGCGTCCTTGAGATCCTTGCGCTCCGTTGATTCTCTGACTCGATACATGATGCGACTGTTGTTGGGGAACTTGAAGCAGCGGCTGTACGTCTCCTTCAAGACGTCCTCGGGATCTTCGGGTTGAACGAGCTTCAAGAGCAGATTGAATCGGCGGTTCACTCGAGCAACCTCATCAGGCTCGAAGGACTTGGCGGGGACTCGGAAGAGCTGTAGACGCATGCTCGGGCGAGAAGGTCGAAGGGCAGCACCGAGGCGCTTGAGGACTCGTTCATCTTGGGCTGCGACACGACGTTTCTTACGGAGCTTCGCGGAGAGCAGGAGAGGAGTGTCTTCAACCTCTTCGTCGTCGTTAAGGCCTGCTAGCTCTGCTATGCTAGGCTCGATGAGGTCAATAACATCATCGCGGCCGCCTAAGGCGCGATGATCGTGGAGGTTATCCGCAAAGTCCAAAAGAGCGTCCATGGAGGACTTCTTCAGGAGAGGCGGATTCTTCTTCAGGCTTCTGTAAGTTTCCGTACCCATATGTTTTGGTAGTACTAGTACTGTGGTTCAATGGGTGTTGAACTTTTACAGAGGAGAAGACTCGACACGAGGGTGTCGAGGAGAAACTCCTTGACTATTAAATATAACGTAAATCTGTGTAACTTTGGGTAGGACCCACAACAAAGCTGTCTCCATGGCATATTGGAAGTGGCTGCCAGCCTGCTTTAGGCCGAAGGGGAGCCGAGAATAGCGGAATCTACCAAGATGTGTGGTGAAGGTGGTGAAGTCGCGTGAGGAAGGGTCGACAGCGATCTGGTGATGGCCGGATGAGAGATCAATGGTGGCGAAGAAGCGCTTCCCAGCTAGATGATCGAGTGTTTCATCGATCCTAGGTAGAGGGAAGTCGAAGTCCACGGTCTCTGCGTTCAGGCGATGGTAGTCTACGCACATGCGTGTCTTGGCTGTGTCCTTCTTGCTGACTATGACAACGGGGGATCCCCATGGGCTGGAGCAGCGTTCAATGATGCCTAGGGCAAGGAGCTTGGTGACGTGTGCTTCATTCTCCTGCTGCTTCCACGTAGGGGCCGGATATGGACGTGAAGAGCATAACTTGTAGCCATCTTTGAGCTGTAGGGAAAATGGCTTCAGTTTTGACGGCTCAAGGGCTAGGTCGCCAAAAACATCGTTAAACTCCTCGATAATTGATGTGTATCGATCAGGTACCACACCAGCGCATGATATAGACCGGTCTAACGAATCAACTGAGGCTTCGATGTGTTCACGAGGTAAAGTCGGGTTAATAAGGAGATCGATGAGGCCGAGCCTGCACATTGCTGGGAAGCCAATAATGACATCGAATGGGGATTCCTCTGGGACATAACCATCGAACTTAGTGGACAGGGAGTAGTGGAATATCTCATTAGGTGGGAGTGTAAGGTCAACCGACGCAGACCCCAACGTCTCCACCCACTGGTTGTTGGCCAGTTGCAGACGATGGCTGTGGAATGAGATCTTACTGACAACGTGGCGGGCCAGTAGGTTGTGTGACGATCCTGTGTCAAGGAGTACGGTCACCTTGGTATTTCCTATCACACCGGCGCATGAAAGGACAGAGGAATTGAGAAGGGCAGAACAGCAACACGTCGCAGGATTTATACGATCCTTTGAAGTTTCGTCTGCGCGCTTCTTACGGCAATCGGTGTGTGTGTGGCCGACCTTCTTGCAGTATGCACACAAGGGGAGGCCTTTTTTCTTTGCGAAGCACTCGTCCTCGGTATGGCCCTTCTTCTGGCAGTAGGTGCATTTGGGCTGAGGCTTCGGGTCGGACTGGGTGTTGGACCTCTTAGCAGGCAGGGACTCGGCTGGGCGGGCGGATCTCATTACAGGGGCTCTCTGGGTGAAGGGAAGGGCTATCTTCAAGGCACGCTCCACGGCATGTGCGTGTTGCACCGCGAGTGCAAAGGTGTCGTTAAGAGACTTGTCCTTTGTGATGCCAGCCAGTTGGTCGTGGAAGGCGTGGATGTGGGAGAAACCACGGATGAACGCTTCGCGAACTGTGTCGGTGCCGACATCGGCCTCAGGTATGATCTCCAAGAGTGTTCTGAACAGTTGGACGAAGCTGACGACGTTGGCGGGGCTGCGGCCCTTCGCCTTACGGCTGAAGGCATCTGCCTTCGAGAACTGGTCCTCGGGGGTTACATGGGAAAAGACGGCCTCGCGAGCGGCCTTGTCCTTGTTCTTCTTGCGGAGCTTGTTTCTTGACTTTTCATCGGCGTCATCAGGGAAGTCGGGATCGGGGACCGAGGAGAGTCGGAAAGGGTTGCCTGACATTTTGAGTTCGCGGAGGACGTTCTTAGAAAGTAACTTATGAAAGTGTACTTTCGAATGACGAAGGGAATAGTCCGCGAGCTCCATCATGAACGACAGGACTGCGGTAAGCGATAGGATGCTTAAAACAGGGCCACCAGCGCTAGGAGGAGCGTTTTTGCGACCTTTCCCGTCCGGGTAGTGAAGTCCGTTGTGTCATCTCTGGTGAAGATCATGGCAACGTCCCTTGTGGGAATAACCGCATCTGCTGTGGCTCTGATGCAGTCACATTCGTCCGGTGTGGCCATTTGCTTGCCCAGTGGCGTTAACGACTCCTTGATCCCATTTGGGGTGGTGTTTGCGCAATCCAAGGCGTCTGGGACGCTTTGGGAGCTGTTCGAGGTCATTGTGTGGCGTGGTCTCGAAAAGTCCCGGTTATTGATTCGGCCGAGATCAAGGCCCTCCTTCATGGGGGGAGGTGATGGGGTGTGTTGCTCGCTAGCTGGTGCCGTCTGGCTCGTTCGGTGGGGATGTGCTACGTACTTGGAATAGTTCGCCTGGACTCTGGGGTAGAACACAAATTTGGGGGGCCCTGGGCGGAGAACCCTCCACCCTCCGCCCTTGCCAGAACCGTTCTACCAAAATCGACTCGCTCGTCTCCATGTTCCAACAGCGCGCTGAGATCATCGATGACGTCCTCACGGATGCCGTCAAAGTGAGCGCGCTGTAGAAGCTCCTCCCTCGACGGTTCCGCAACCGCGTTGCCAACCTAGAGCACAAAGAAGTTTTCGATGACTTTATTGACGGCGTCTACGATGGCATTGAAGAACTGCAAGACTTTGAAGCCGAGCAACGCGCCGAGGGCGCGGATCCCACTCCTTTTCTCGTTACAACACGCATCGCCCAAATGATCGCGTCAAAACCGAGACTCCCCTAAGCCAGACCAATCCGTCAAAAAATTAACTGATCACGGCCGCGCAGTCGCGCAAGACGTCCGACGCTCCGCCCGACTCTTACCCGGTGTCCCGGGCACAGGTGGTGGGCTCGATGAGGCGCGCATGGAGGGAGTGGGAGACCTTATGGGCCAGAAAAGAGGTCGTGAACACAGTGAGAGACAGGGTGAAGGTATCCCCGGCAACAACCACTGCCCCGAGAGCGGACGGGAGGGAGGGGCCAATCAGCGATATGCTGAAAGAACTAGTGAGCATACAAGCACTGAAGGTAGCAGAGGCGACCAACCTATCGCCGATATTCCTCATCCCGAAGAAGCTGTCGGACTGGAGGCTGATACACGATCTCCGCCCGTCAACTTCTACCAGCAGATCCGCCAGTTCCGGCTGAAAGGACTGACGGAGGTGGTGGCGAGCCTGGCCCATGGCGCTTGGATGACGTCGGTCGACCTCACGTACTGGAGGCCCTCGGCAGTCGTGCCCAGCTGTAAGGTAAGGTACCCAGCATCGGCGAGGGCCCCCACGCGGTCGAGTCAGCCACAAGACAATTCGGCGCAGCCTTCAGAAAGCGCCTGGCCTTGGTCACCGAGATTTCCGATTCGCCCGAGCTGTTCTCTGGTATCTCCAAGGAGGACAAGGCCATCAGATTCAAGGCCCAGATGGCACAGACCTTCCTCACGGGTCTTAAGCCGAAAAAGCTGAGGACCAACACCGCCTTAATGGCAAAGCTCTACAAGGCCGAAAGCTTCGACGACATCCACACTTTGGCCCTCAAGGCCGCAAAGCAATTAGACCGTATCGGCAAGCCCGTCGTTAAGCGCCTTAACAACAACATCCAACAGAGCCGTACTGGCCACAACGGTCGCGATTTCCGCCGTTCTGCATACTGTGAAAGTCGGTAGATAATCTAGGCCCTAAAAATCTTAGATTATCGATTTCTTCCGGACCGAAAATGAAGTATTCATTGAATTTAAACAATTTACGGGAAAATGAATACCTTCATTGCATACTAAAGCGCGTATGCAGAGAGCCTGTAAGAGGTCCAGTGCGGTCTAAGCGCTGATTTCGACTTCTTTGCGACGCAGGTTAAGGCAAAACGATGAAACGAGCAATATCTCAAAATTGACACGTTGGAATCGGTACGAGAGTGATTTTGCAGACTGCTGACGGGATTTACATATGCGCACCTGCTCCTTCAGAATAGTGCTCTCAAGAACCGTCTGGTTCTGACGCAATCGCACTCGACTCTCCTGATTCCCAATGAAATCACGTTCAAAGCACTCTTCGATGACTCGACCAAAGGAAGCCCGAGTCTTCGCTTGTATATCCGGCAGAGCGGCAACTGGCGAGGGGTAATTGCCTCCAATGAGTGCCCCTGTCAGGGTCTTATCCAGACTTACACAGGATATTAATAATATTTACGCCAGTCAAAGGTTTTCCAGACGACACCCATATGTCGACTTCTTTCCTTGTAAAACTTGCTAGCTCCTAAGACCACACCCCGCAAACCTTGGACATGGCTGGATGGTCAGCGATAATAAAGACACGCGTTACTCGGCAGAGGAGACCCGTGTTCCTGACTTCCAGCACCTCGCGGTGTGTGCTCTCGATGGATTGTTCAATGAAGGCAAAGTGCTCAGTGATGAGACTTTCTGGGCCGTTGTATTCAAGAATCCGGAAAGGAGGAGTCGCACCAGACGGAAAGACTTTGTGGGAGTCGTCGAGGAAACGAATCTTAACAGCGGTTGTCAGCCCTCTCCACGCATCGACCCACACCTCTAACACGAGTGGGATCGTCCCCGTCTCAGCGGAATGACTCTGTCGTCTTAATGTCCGAGCTGCACTCTTGTGCCCGGATCGTGACGTCTCCAGCGATACAGGGAATGCAACCGCATGGCGACAATACTCCATGATATCGAATGATGCATGATATATCGTGCGTTTAATCTAAAATAAGCTTAAATTAAGGCTTATTGGTTTGTTTGAGTAATTCAGAGAGGCGCTCAGGATTCATAATGGTTTATCCGCCACAGATGCTGAGCTTGATAGCTTCTATGAGCTCCGAAGGCCAAGGTCCTTCTGAAATCACCAGAACCTGCCGCCGTGTGTTCGGCCAAGGCAGCGTTTCCAATGTGCGCAAGCGTTTGTCCTTCATGGACGGCGATGAGAAGAAGGAGGAGAGGAAGAAGCGCCCACAGGAGTTCCGTGCGGCAGAGGTGAGGGAGTTTTTGCAAAGAGCAGTCCCTCAGAGAGACTACATCCTTGAAGAGATTGTGGATCTCATCCAAATTCAATTTGGGAAGAAATACCATAAGATCCGGGTCACCCAGCTGACTTACAGCCAGTACACAAGGTCTACTCTGACACCAGATGCCGCATACTGTATATGCCGCCATACTCGCCTGTCCTAAACCCGTGCGAGCAAGTGTTTGCTTGGGTCCGCCGCAACATCGCCAAGCAAAGAATAACGCCCACAGTAACCGACCTCTACTCGGTGACTGTCCGCTCGGCAGACCGACAGTGAACTTCCAGTGCGGCTACTGGTGGCTGTAAATGGTTTATTGATCCAGGCTCTCGTTGTTGAAGCGTGTCACCATCTCGAAGAAGGCTGTCATGCGTGTCTTCTTGACCATGACAGAGACATTGACGATCTCTGGGTCATTCTCCTGTCGCTGACGTCTGAAGATCTCCATGGGCATCTCCTCTACCGTGGCCCTGTCATCGGCGACCATACTGGCCCAGGCCATCAACTCCCAGTGCTCAAGCTCTCTTGCCCTCTCTCCTGAGGCTGAGATGATGCTTGCGAAAAGCTGCGTGTAGTCGGGCATCTCTATAGGTGAGGGCGTGTCCACGATCTCCTGAGACATGGGCGCAGGGGTAGATGGCAAGCGTGCCTGGGCGGCCGATAGCTCGTCTTGAACGTCTCTGAGAATGAGATCTAGCTTAGCGACATCGTAGTTCGCGTGCTGTGCTGTTCTGTGGGTGTAGAGATCAAGAGCACGCTAGACGAATGCACGAACGTAGCTGAGCTCGGAAATCTCAAGTTTTGCTGTGTTAAGGGTCTTAGATGAAGGCAGATACCGAGCATTCTTGCCATTAGCGAAGGAACACTTTCGTGCGTTGTGCTCACGGCTGTAGCAAACACTGCACTTCTTACCAGTCCATGAACATTCCTCAGAAACCTTCTTGAGCTGCTCTCGTAGCTCATTCGGCCATCCACTAAGAGTAACCAGATCCTTGAACGCTTTCTTCATCGCAGACAAAAGCAAAATTTTGTCTTTATGGACCCCGCTACATAAATCTTAATAAAGGGTAATAAGCACCATAATGTCTATTTTAGATTGGACGCACGATACATGGGTATATCTTGCACTCGTCTGCATCCGAGGGGTGAGGCCTTGCTCTTTCATGATGCTATAGTGAGTCTCACGGTCCTGCTCTGAGTCATAGAAGACGACGATCTTTCCTGCAACGTGCTCTGCATGGGCCTAGTCGCCCTGAATAGATGATCGTACAACATCAAGAGGAGCTTCGGCATGGGTGATGAGGTCGAGCTCATATTCCTGATTGGCCTGATCAGACCTTCTCGCCGTTACCCTGTGCTGAATGTTGGCGGGAACGTGACTGCGGATAAATCTCCTCCAAGCGGTGTCAGATTGGAGAAGTGATTCTATCTCCTCCATATTCTGGATATTACACACGAGAGACTTGATCTTCGAGGTAACAGGAGATATCCGCACAATATCAAGGTTAAGCCTACCTGCAAGAGAGTTCATTATGCGGATCTCGTCGTTAACGGCATTGTATCCGTTTTTGATGGACTTGAGCTGGTTCGTTAGTTGAATCAGGCGCTCCGTGTCGGCCAGGACATGTCGCTAGAAGTCTCGCTCTCCATTTGGCTGTCACTGTCACTGTCGCCTGTGCCCTGTTCCTGTTGGCCCATCTGGCTCTGCATGCTCGCCATCATGTTCATGAACTGGGCCATGGCGTCCATCATCGGGTTGGGTGGCTATCCTTTGCTTCTTGGCCTTGGCCTTCTTCTTCCGCTTCGGCACCATGGTGATCGTCTTCTCCCCTCCGGGCCCTGAGGCCACTGTCGGGGCCTCACTGCTGGTTGCCGGTCCCTGCTTCTGTGCGGCTATCTGAGCTGCCTTGAGATTGGAGATGGTCTGCTGAGCCTCAGCTAACTGCTTCTGAAGGCGGAGTCTGTCCGATTCCCAGTCAGACGCCTGTTTGCTGTGCGATTCTTCTAGAGACGGATGGGTTTATACAAGGAAGGGACGACACCCAATGTGTCGACCCGCGGCGTATCGAATCGCCAATCAAATTAATAAATTGAGTGGCGAACCGTCACACTACCTCCCCAGAGGCAAGGCCACGAAGCCTCACAAAGCAAACAGGGCTCAGCAATGCCGCTAGCGGCAAGCGCACAGTCGATCCTGCAGCAGGATCTAGCGGCAGAGGTCGGGGCTCCTCCCTTCTGAGCAATGGCGAGGAGAAAATGATGTTGCCCAAGCGATCGTTTATTTGTTAGAGCAGGACGCTGACCCAATGTCCTGCTTGATGGTGAGATTATAGCTGCCAGCCATTGCGGCGGCAGGCGGCTTCAATCGTGCGGCGCCAGGCGGGGTGGCTCTCAAGGAATGCGTCCAGGGGGGCGAGTTGGGCGGTCGAGGCGTCGAGACGGACCTCGGAGTCCTCTTCAGACTCGTAACCAGCCCAGTGGACAGTCAGCATGATGGTCTTGCTACCCGGGCTACGTCTGCGTGCGGAGACGATCGATTCGACTTCATACTCACCTTCCTGCTCGGCGATTATAGCCTTAAGGGTGTCGAGGTCTTGAGTGCCGGCCCAGGCTTTGAGGCGTCGGTCGGAGACCTCCATGTTCTTTCCAGTCGTGAGGTGTTCGATGATGGAAGAAGAGGAGTGGCTCCCGCGGCCAATGAACCTGAATGGTCCGCGCCAGTTAGCTTCGATCTTGGCAGACTTGGGGCGGAGGAGCATCGCTAGGGAGCCGGGCTCGTGTGCAGGGGGGTGAGGAGGCGCGGAAGCTGCCTTGCTGGCGGTATAGCGTGCAAGAGCGTCGCGTGCGGCCTTGAGGACTGAGGGATCAGCCATTCCTTCTGTGAACGGGAAGAGGATGTCCAGCGGAGAAGCCTTGGTTGAGGAAACATGCTTAGTGTTGAGTAGATACACGGACACGCAGCGCCCTTGGCTCCCTTGGTTGGCTTCGGCCGAGATGTTCCACGACTTCGTGGACGCCGTTCGAGCCTATTGGGCTGCTGATGCTGCTAACGATAAGCACGTCAGAGAGCTCATAGCGCCTAACGTTTCTAGCGTCATTCGCCTACGTATTCCAACCTTCGACGACCTCGAAGACGAAGAGCTGATAACACGTATCGATCAGGTATTCTTCACGCCCCGTTCTCAGCTTGCCGCTCTTAGGGCTCTTCATGCGATCCAATTCCCCCCCTATAGCGGCTCTTTGCCAACTATGCCCGAACTGCTTCAGTACGTCCAGCAGTTTAACCAGTTGGTGAATTCGCTCGATCCTGAGACTATGCCACCCGTCAAGATCGTCCGAAAGGCTTTTATGGTCTCGCTCCCCGCCACGTTGCGGGAGATGGTCGAAATGACCGAGCCCGACGACTTCGCAGCGGCGGCTGCCTCAGCCATGACCGAACTCGACGACCTCCTCGACCGCGCGAGCATTGTCCCTGACCGCGCGCCCCCTCAGGCAAGGCAGGCGCCCGTGCGAGTGGCGCCCCAGCGGCAGGCCCTCCGACAGGCCCCCCGCGAGCGGCCTGTCAAGCGGGACCCCGCCCAGATCCACTGCTTTGGCTGTGGCGAGCTTGGGCACCGTAGAGAGGACTGCCCTAATCGCCAGAGGCAGGGCTTTTATTCGACTGGCATCCATCCCGCTGCCCGCCACCAGCCGCAGGCACGGCCTCAGGCGAAGTTTATGGCCTATCAGGTCATGACTACTGATGATGCACCCACTATCAACATCTCGGTAGGCCCGGCCTCTGACGAGACTCAGCAGGTCGAGGTGGTCGCTCTTCTCGATACCGGCTCCACCGTGGACTTGATCAACGAAGGAGTGCTCGACCTCCTCCCTGGCCTTCCCATGGCGCGTACAGCCCTCGAGGTGGACACCGCCAGCGGTCCTACTGTCCTGGAACGCTGTGTTTTCCTCAAGGTCTATCTGAACGGCTTGAAGACGACAATGCCGTTCTACGTCACCGATGCCGCCAATAGTGTTGTTTTCAGTTACAACAGCATGAAGGAGCTTGACTTAGTGCACCATCTCGCCAATACGACCAAACTTGGCAACATCGATGCCGAGGAGGACATTTCCACAACGAGAATGGATGAGTGGGGAGATGACGAGGATCTTTTCATTGTAGAAAGCACCGAAACCGAGCCGGTGCCTTCTTCTCCTCCCCCTCGCGCGAATTCCGCCAAAACGTCTTTCTTCCCTCAACAGATCGAGCAGGTTAAAGACAAGTATTGTTCGCTATTTTCGACCGATATGCACCCAGACGGTGCTGATATGACCCCCATGACGATCGAACTCGTCGAAAACGCCTCTCCAGTTGCTGTCCCCCCGCGCCGGCAGAGCCCCGCTGTCAGACAGCAGATCGATGCTGAGGTTGCTGCCCTCCTCGAGAATGGTATCATCGAGCCCTCTACCTCAGCCTGGAGTGCCCCTGCCTTTACCGTCCCGAAGAAGGGTGGACTTAGAAGGATGGTGATCGATTACCGCCTCCTGAATGAGACCGTCAAGGATCACGTCCACCCCCTTCCCAACCCAGATGAGATTTTGGCCAGGCTGTCTGGAAAGATATGCTTCGCTACCCTTGACCTCATCTCGGGCTACCATCAGATCCCTTTGGACCCCGAGTCGCGTCCTCTCACAGCCTTCTCCACGGCCGAGGGCCTCTTCCAGTTTACCAGAGTTCCCTTTGGTATCAAGACGGCCCCCGCCTTCTTCCAGGCGACCATGAGGCAGGTCCTACACGGACTGATAGGGACGAAATGTGAGGTTTTCATCGACGATATCGTGGTATACGGCACCTCCCCCGAGGAGTTGGCCCACAACCTCGATGCGGTCTTGGCGCGACTCGCCGATCACCGCTTTACCCTCCACCCCATAAAGTGCAAGCTCTATGCCGAAGAGATTGACTACCTTGGCCACATAGCCTCGGGTAAGGGAGTGCGTATGTCCGACGATAGGACTAAAGCCATCCTAGATATGGCCCCGCCCAAGGATATCTCTACGACAAGAGCATTCCTGGGCGCTGTCAACTATTTCCGGAGATTTGTCCCGGGCCTGGGCTCGACAGTTGCCCCTCTCTATGGCCTGACCTCCGGTAAGACTCCGTGGAAGTGGACAGTCGAGCATGAAGACGCCTTCCAGGCTACGAAACGCCTCATCGCGTCCGCAGGTACACTGTCACACTTGGACTACCGATACCCGATAATTGTCCGGACCGATGCTTCAGACATTGGTTGTGGTGGTATGATTCTGAACCTCATCGACGGAAAGGAGCACATAGTCGAGTATTGCTCCCACACATTCACCAACGCCGAGAAGCGCTGGGCCACCATCGAGAAAGAGGCGTTTGGAGTGTTCTTTGCAGTCGTTGGCAAGTTCTCTCATCACTTGCTGGGTCATCCGTTTACGATACAGACGGATCACCGCAACCTGGTGTACATGAGGAAGAGTCTCACCCCTAAGGTCATGCGATGGGCCCTACGGATGCAAGAGTACTCTTACACCATTGAACACATCCCGGGTAAGGAAAACGTCGTCACCGACGCCCTTTCCCGTTGCCTCTTTGCACGTCCAAATGTCAAGGCAATTGCCCAGCTCTGCTTTGACCAAGTGCACAATGCTCAGGCCGGCCATATGGGCCGAGACGAAACCCTTCGCCGACTTAAGCAGCTCGACTACGTCTGGCCTTCGATGGCCAAGGACGTCGATGACTTTCCCTGAGGACCATCGCGGCAACCGTTACGTGTTGACTTTTGTCGACATGTTCTCACGGTTTGTCGAGTTTATTCCCACTCGGAGAGCGACTAGCGATGAAGCACTCGCCGCGATGCTGCAAGTTTTTGGACGGTACGGTGTCCCTAAGGCCTTGCGTACTGACCAGGGTGCCCAGTTTGTTTCGACTGCCGTCCAGGAGCTGTCCGAGGTTATGGGTATCAAGCGAATCTTGACCCTACCCTATCACCATAGGGCTAATGGACTCGTCGAGAGAGCCAACCGCGAACTGAACAGACACATCCGTGCGATTACGGCCGAAAAGCGCCTCACGGACTCTTGGTCTGTCTATCTTCCGATGGTGCAGCGAATCTGCAACGCTACTCCGAACTCAACGATTGGCGTCGAGCCAGCTAAGATCATGCTTGGTGACATTGATCTGGGCATGAACCTTCTCGGTAGAAAGGAGGGAAGGGATGTAGATTCGACTTCTCCGTCCCCCACGCACGAGTCTGTCCAGAGCATGATCGCCGCACAGCAGCTAGTGATCGAGGCTGCCCGTACGACCCAGCACGAGACACTCGAGTCCCGTGGCGATGCTGAGGAGACCACTGACCCTCTACCCGTTGGGTCTCAGGTGTTGGTCACTCACCCCGACGATAGACGCCCCGACCGTCTCGCCCCGCTATACTTGGGCCCTTACGAGGTGACGGAGATCCAAGGCGACATCTACAAGGTGGTTAGTCCCGAGTCTGGACGCGCGATGCAGTACCACGCGACACGGATCATACCCTATACGGGAGCGACGATTGATCCTATCCAGTTAGTCGCCCTGGATTACGACTCCTACCTCGTGGAGCGGATCGTCGACCACAAGCCCGGTCGTAAGAAGACTAAGTGGCAGTTCAAGATCCGTTGGGACGGTTATGACCCTGAGGATGACTCCTGGATCCCTTACGTCGATGCTAAGGATCTGCAGGTCCTGGATGAGTATCTCGAGGCTCATCAGGAGATTCACCTTCAGGAGGGAAGTGTAGCACGTGAGTCTGCGAAGCCCACTGCGAACCCCGGCCTGCGGGGCCGGGTGCGAACCCAATAAATACAACGACACGACAACATGAATCACAACGATTTACGACTACAAGACCGGCACAGAGGTTGCTGTGATCAGTGTGGACGTGCAGGTCATCCTTGATCAGGAAGAGTGGCTCGAAGACCTTGTTGGTCAGAACCGAGATCACGGCATGTAGCTCTTGTTCATACGTCGACCAATTTGCCATGGTCTTGTCATACGTCTTCTGGAAGCATGCCAGGATCGAGACGGAACCGTCCTCCTCTTCCTGCACTAGGACTCCGCCCTCGCCAAGCGAGGACGCGTCAGTGTAAATGTGCCACGGTCTGGAGAGGTCTGGGTATGAGAGACATATGTGAAGCGCGAGCTGGGCCTTGACGTCTTCGAAGGCCTCGAGCTGTAGGTCGCCAAAGCTGAATTCTTGTGGGCCCAAACAATTTAGAGAGTGAAATTTAGAAGCAGGTTTGAGATCATTGACCAAATAAGACTGATCATTAAATGAGGTCGTCATGACACTTCCCCCCATGATCCCAAACCGTCCACAAGCTCAAACGTGCCTCCCAACCGTCAGCAAAAATTCTAACGGTTCAAGTCCGGCGAAATGCAAAACCCGCCAGACCGACTCCAGTGAAGTCAAAAACGCAATTGAGCACAATAGTCTGAAGAACGCTGTTCTAAACGAACAAATAGCGCACAGAATGGTGTAGAACATAAGAAATAACCAATATCAGTAACTAGTAACTATTCCAACGTTCTGCTCTTCCCCCCCTAGGCTGCGGTCACCAACTGGGCAAAACCCCAAAATGGCTTTTTGATGAGCCGTTGGTTATTAGCGCTGCCTATAGGAAGCTAATTTCCTTTGACCTCGGAGTTTTCTGCGCAAACTCGGTTTGTCTGCGAGGTACTCCTCAAACGCCCTAAGTTCATCAAGGTCGGCGTTGAAGCGTTCCCATGTCGCCTCTTCCTCGAGGTACCCCTCCCACAGCACATGTAGGTGAAGGACGCCGTCCTCAAATTTGTGAGAGTCGATCGCTTCTACGACATATTCGTCAACTCTCTGGGCCGCGAGCCGTGTCAACTCAGCCCTTGTCGCGTCAGACTCAAAATGTCTTAGACGCTCGGCATGGACCTTAGCCACTACGCCTGTCGTCAGGTTCTCCACGAAGTAAACGTTCGGCGACTCTGCGGGTCCCTGGCACCACATTGGCCCAGCCAGCTTCGTGCGGCGGCCGACAGTGGTCGTTACCAGCACTGGCTTGTTCGATAGGGCCACGTGCGATGCTTCTGCTGGTGTTTGTTGTTGCAGCGCCTGGTCTTGGATGACTCTCTGTAGTTCCAGGCTGCGCTTGAAGGCCTCAAATGGCATCTTGCTCTCATTGCTCATGATCTCTTCTGGTCTTACGACCACGTCTTGGTTATAAAGCAAATTCAGTGGCGATAGGCCTGTCCTGGCCACAGATGTTGAATTAATGATGTACTGAGCCAAAGGTAGTAGCCGTGTCCATCTAAACTCCTGCAGATCGAGCATTAGCGTCTCTAGATGCCTCTTAACCTCGGCGTTGACCCTCTCAACTATTCCTTGAGAACCCGGGCGGTAAGGCGTGCCGACGTGATGTTGCGACCCGAGCCTTTCCATTAGAGCGTCAATCAGCTTATTTCTATACTGGCTGCCCCCGTCGCTGTGAATCACCCGGGGAATTCCGTAGTGACCCACCCAGGCCAAAATTGCCCCTGCCGCGGCATCTGCGTCCGTCGAACGCGTGGGGACCAGCATAGTTAGCTTCGAGTACGTGTCAATTAACACGCACACGTACCGCAGACCCTCGCTCTCCGCGATGGGTCCGATCGTGTCTACCTGCACGACATCAAACGGCAGGCGACCTGCCGTACGGTGGCGCAAGTGTTGGACGGGCTTGGCCGTCTTGCGCGTGACCTGGCACACAGGACACGACTGGACAAACTCCTCTGCGTCCTTATACATGCCCCTCCACCTCCTACCGAGCGATATAAGCTTGTTCACCGTCGCTCTCGCTCCGAGATGGCCGTGTATGCCTCCGTGAACCTCGGAGATCCACGTGGCGTGATCATCTGCCTCGACTGTTGCACCGCATAGGCGAGATAGCGCGTCGGCAGCACCGTTCGCTTGACCAGGCACGTGTACGACGGAATAGTCGAACCTTTCCAGTGCCATGCGCCATCTAGTTACCTTAGCGTTCGTGCTTGTCGCGATATACAGCAAATTCCGGTGGTCCGTTCTCACAGTAAACGGCCTGCCTACTAGGAACCGCTCGGCCTTGATCATAGCGTAATAAATGCCGAAGCCTTCCTTTTCATAGGTGCTCCACCTTCTTTGAACATCCGATAGTGTCTTGGAATAGAAAGCAATCGGACGCTCCTCCCCGCCTTCGATCTGTAACAAAACTGCCCCGACAGCGTAGTCACTCGCGTCGGTTTGTAGGATTAATTGGCAGCCACGCTTGGGGTGACTTAACATGTTTTTCTGAGATAGGGTCGCTTTGATGTCGACTAGGGCATCTTGTTGGGCCTTCTCCCAACGGAACTCTTCCTTGGCTCTCGTCAGAGCCAGGACTGGCTCCATCATATTGCCGTAGTTCGGAATCATATGGCTAAAATAGTTCGTGAACCCGAGTAAGGTTCTGACTCCGGCAACATCTCTCGGGCTGGTTAGGCGGTCGATGCCTTCTAGGCGGTCAGGCGCGATTCGCTTGCCGTCGCCATTCACAAGCCAGCCCAAGTATTCTATTTCTGTCAGTCCGAACTCAGACTTGGACAGATTCAGCTTCAACTTGGCCGAGTTGAGCTTTCTCAAGACATAGTCCAGATTGTCGAGGTACTCTCTCTGGTTCTCTCCGAATATTACTATGTCGTCTACATATGCGAGACACCGTGTCCACAGTGCATCGCCCAGTGCGGATTCGAGGGTCTTCTGACAGAAGGCTGCGGCCCCTTTGAGTCCGAAAGCTAAACGCTTGTACTGGTACTTACGCTTCCCAACTGTAAACGCCGTTAGTCTGCGTGAGCTCTTGGTCATAGGAATCTGGTGAAAGGCCTTGCTTAGGTCCAGCTTAGCGAAGAGGGTCTTACCCTCTAGTCTTGCTACCAGATCGTCAATGATAGGGAGGTCGTGATCGAAGTCCTCCGTCGCGTCGTTAAGGCGCCGAAAGTCCAAGCAGAGCCTGCGGGTGCGATCGCGCTTCCATACAAGCACCGTAGGATTGTTATAGTTGCTCGTAGACTCCTCAATCACATTCAGATCCTCCAGCTGCGCCGTCTGGCGCTGCATATCCTCTCTTTCTTCAGCCGAGACGCGGTATGGAGGGATGTTGATAACCTTCTGGTTTGTAAGAACCAGTTCGAAGGGTGGAACGTCTGCTGGCTGCGAAATGTCGCCGAGAACGTCTTTGTACTTGCTTAGGATGGTATTAGTCTCTTCAGGGAAGCTACGTATCTGTAGTTCGTGCTCCGCTTCAGCAAGGGTAAATAACGTCTCATCTACTTCATCTTCATCAAGCTCCGCGAAGTGTGGCTCTCCAGAATTCTCCATCGTCGGCTTGACGATCGTGATTAGCCCCAACGCACTTAAAGTCGATATTCCCATAACTAATGTCGGCTTCAGCCCGGGTAGCACCCGCAAATTGAGAGCAGCTTGAGTTCTCCGCCCAGTAGATGGCAACACTCCAAAATCTGCACTCAACTTAACAATGCCGGGTGAGTTGTAAATCGTACCAGTGGCCAGCTTAACCTTAGCATGGTCGGGCTCGACGACTAGGCCGAGCTCTTTGACGAGGGATTGGGATATAAAGTCGGCAGAGGCCCCTGTAGAAGAAAGAAAGAAAGAATTTAATGTGTCCTGCTACTCGTCCTGCTGTGTAAGCTGAATGTCACAGTTTGTGTCACCCCTTCGAGGAACGCCTAAGCGTGTTGGTACCTCTACAGAGCACACCTAACACTTCCTAAGAGGGCGTGAACAACGGCCGTCAAGGCCTAGCTGGTACGCTAGAGGGATCCTATACATGGCCACATTAATACCCCCAAAGTTAGGCTAACCCAGGTCTTACTCTTAGGGGCCCTTTGGGTCCCAGGTCTGCCTGGCACCTACAAAGCCTTGCCCTGCACGCTGCTGTCAGGGACCTTCCGTACGTTTCCCCTCTCCCCCGGGTCCCCTAGGGAGGTCCTGGAGTTTCCTCGACCCGCTCGCCATGTTTCAGGCACCCGCCAGGGCGGGGTCGGGTCTAGAGTTCGCCGTACCAGCTGGGCCGGGTTAGGAACCCACCGACGCCGCGTAGGTAGACTTCCACGGACTTGCCGGCTGCGTTCGGGCTCATCTAGCGCTGTCCGATTTCACTCCAGGTTCCCATTATCGGGGGGAGCTCCCAGGGGCGGTTGCCACGTCTTCCAGTGTTCCTGGCTAGGCGCCGGGCCACATCAGGATGGCCCTGCCTTCCCGGCAGGTTACCGACGGAGTGGGTAGCTTCTTGCGTCATCCAGTACCTCCGCCAGTCTGCCATGCATCATCCTCCTGGTGCGCCCCCCACTGTGTGGGGAGGGGGTACCCCCTTGCGCGCCGGAGGGATGCGCCGGACTGCTTGTCCGGACGCTTGCGCCCTACTGGCCCAGCTGTTTTGCCAGGCCTTCCCTATTTCGTGCTTGTTGTATGCGGTTGTCCCTTAGTGGTCCTTTGCAGCCTTCCCTCCGCCTGGCGCTACCGGAACATGTGGTGTTGTCCTCATTGGTTCCAGGCCCGCTGCGCTTGGGGTCGGTGCTCGGGCCACCTTTCCAGGCCGCCCTGTGGGTTGGGCCTGTCCCCTCTTGGTGGTGGGGGAGTTGTTTCAAGTGTGATGCAGGCATCAGAGTGCTCCCCTTGCTGCGTGGGTTGGGTTGGGTGTGCGGCCGGGCGCTACCGGAACATGTGGGGGGAAAACACCTCCCGCCGGTTCCAGGAATGTTCCGCCCTGTGCCTTGTCTTCACCCAGGGCTTTCCTCCTAGGGGTCTGGGCCTGTTCTGAGGTTCATGAGGGCCTTTTTCCCGCATAATAGACCCTCCTTCACTGTTTCATCCTCCTGTTGCAGTAGCCAGTGGAGCTCCAATATGGCCCTGGAGTTATACCACTCCCCATCTGGGCCGTGCCGCAGCCTACTTGCCATGGTGTGTGTTGCCGCAGCTTCCCAGCACTGCTCCCACCCACTTGGGCGGCCGACGCCCTGGCACTCCGCTATGATGTGGCTTTGTGTTCCTAGCGGTTGGTCTTCCAGCCACCCGGCTACTGCCACTAGCGCCTGCGCCTGGGGGGGGGGTATAGTTGGAGGTAGTTGATCAATTCGTGTTCGGCTGCGAGTGTGCATATCGGGCATATTCTTTGGATACGGTCGCAGAGCATTTCCTGCCCAGGGTACCTCCTGCTTATGATGAGCGCGGCTCCTCGAGTTGTGTGGCTGTTGCTAGCGGAGGGGAGCGTGTTGGAGGCTGTTGCAACTACCCTCTTCAGCTCCCTCCTGAGCATCATCTCCCCTCTGATAATCTTTGGTTTCTTGGGTGCTCTCCCGCCTGCCATTGTTTGCATTGCCTCCGCAGCTAGCACTTCGGCGGCCGCCTTGGCTGTTCGGCTACCTTTGGTGGCGATGTCTCGTGCTGTCATCTTCCATCCCCCGGCTATTGCTCTGGGTCTGGGTCCGTGAAGGTCGCTAGGGGCCAGATCTAGTACGTTGTCTGCCCACTTGTTCAGCTTTCCGATAACGGACTTGGGGTTCGCTCTTCCCCAGTCGAAGTCCGCTAGGGGCGATGGGCGGTCAGGGTCCCGGGCCGATTCGCGGATTCTAACCGCTCTTACACCCATGTCCGCTTCCCAGCACATCCATCCCATCATCAGGCGGGCGACACCCCCTCCACCGGGTCCGGTTCCCGCCATGAGTCCTCGCCAGTCGTTCCAAAGCCTTCTGCCTCCTGGGACTTGGCCCCCAGATTTCGATTCCGAATTCGATCTTTGGCCATAGGAAGGTGCGGAGGATGGACTCGGAGACAGCCGCGGGCGTGGAGCCTTTAGTCCATCCCACTCTCCGGGCGAGGGCGATGTACTTGTTCGACTGTTCTCTTTTCTTTGCGATGCATGCGCTGAGCGGATGAGGGCCACTTGCTATCCAGAGTCCCAAGTATCGGCCTGACTCCGCTGCTCGGGTGGCCTCCCCTTGAATTCGCACTTCCGCATTTGGATTGGTACTTATGACGATGTTCTTTCCTGGGCTGATACACAGCTTGTGTGCCACTATCACTTCCACCATTGCGGCGGTGAGGGACTCCGCATCATTTTCTTTCTTTGCCGAGATGCTCGTATCGTCTACGAACATTGCTATGATGCCATTCCCGGGTCTGTGGTGGGTGGGGGAAGCTTCGGGTCTGGTATCTCGCCGTACTGTATTCTGAGTGACGCCTGGCTAATCCAGTTGGCCGTAAATAGTATGAATAGGGTGGGGGCGACCACGCAACCTTGCTTGACTCCTAGGTTCGTTTCGGACCATAGGTCGGATCCCCTTACCGCAATGTAGGTCCTCTCCATTGTGCTTTGTACTGCTCTGACTAGGTGGGGGTGTACACCCATATTGATCAGCTTGCTGACTAGGATGTCCCTGGGAACCGTGTCGTACGCCTTTGCAATGTCGAGCAGCACGCTGGTCCGGTCTCCTTCTTGGTGCAGTTGGGTTAGGAGGGCGATGTGGTCTATGACTGTCTTTCCCTTCATGAAGCCGATCTGCTCTCTGGGGGTGTGCCTCTCAACTGTTGGTTTGAGCCTCCATTTGAGTACCTTCCCATATGCTCGGTAGAGGAGGGGGGGTGAGTGAGATGGGTCGGTAGGATCCTGGCAGTAGCTTATCTTTCCCTACTTTGTGTATCGGGGAGATGGAGGCGTACTTCCACGTGGTGGGTAGTTCCCCAGACTCGTATACTTTCTGGAAGAGGCATGTGATTGCCCTGTAGGCCGCCTGGGGGAGGTCTCTCAGACATTCGCCCGTGATACCATCCGGGCCTCCTGCCGATGATTTCTTCAGGGACTTGATGGCGGCCGTGACCTCCTCCTCCGTGGGGGGTTGATCAGTTGTTTGGGCCGCCGGGATCTGGTCCCAACTAGGTGCTATGCCACTACTGACTTGGGCGTATTGCCTCTGCAGCTCCCCTAGCTATCTCGTTTTCCCTTGTTAAGATCGACCTCTTTCCTCTGAGCATCGCCGGTAGCCCTGCGTGTTGTTTCTCGTTCCAGAACCTGTGGACCTGGTTTGCTATGACCTTCTTGGTGGTCTTATACCCTGCCCTTGCGCTGTTTTCCACCTGCTGCGTCCACTCCTCCTTGAAGCTTTTCCATGACTTCTGGAGCTCGTTGTTCAGGGTCCGCTTGATTTCCGCGGCCCCCGCTTTGTTCCATCGGGCTAGGATGAGTTGCTTCCATACGTTCTCCGGGATCCTTTTTGCGATCTCCCTGGTCTGACGTTCCTAGCGGAAGTTTGAAATCCCACCGATAAGAGTTCCCGTATTTGGTACTCGATTGTATCTACATGGAGCTCCACATCGGGTTGCGGCCATTCCCTTGCCCTTTCCCCGTTGCGCTCTGGGAGGACATTCCAGGTGGTTGTTCCTGGGATTTCCAGCTTGGGTTTGGCCGGTTGTTTCTTCCAATGCGGTTCGTCCCAGGTTAGCTCCACTGCCCTATGGGGGGAGCCCCAATGCCCCATCTCAGCTTTGTCAATGACTCTAGCTTTGGCCCTCGTGATCCCCCCAGATACAGCTGCATAATCCAGCGTCGAGGTGGTATTCCCACTCATGTATGTGTGAGACGAGGGAAAACTAGGTCTAGATTGTTTCGCTGTAGTGTGGCGCTGGTGGCATGGCGCAGGCTCCGCGGGTCACGGTTCCAGTCCCCCATGATGATTATCTCGAAGCCGTGGTACTCTCTGACGATGTTTTCCAGCTGTTGGTCGAAGCGGTCTAGCTCCGCTGCGCTGCGGTCACTTGGAGGGGCGTATATGTTGATGACTGCGATAGCCCTTGAGGTTTCGAGGATGCTAACTTGAACTCGGGGGTTCGTGCCGTCAGATACTCCTACATCCCAGGTTGCCTGTGAATGTGGGCTGATCACCGTGGCTACGCCTAGGTTAATCTTGCCCTTTCGAGCCTTGATGGGTTTGGCGTGCCCTGCACATGCGTATTGTAGGTCCGCCCAACAGGGGACTACGGAGTTACCGTACCTGAATGTTTCCTGCAAGAGGAGGGCGTCCGGGCTCGTGTGCTTGCGAAGCGCTACCGCTATAGATCCGCTGTAGTCTTCATTGCCCGTTAAGTGTCCTTGGCTGTTAAGGGAGACTATTCGCATTCAGGTTGTTACTGCCTTAACCTGCACTCCTTATTCTGCACTACCTGCACACTTTCATCTTGTTGTTGGGGTTTAGCATCTGCATAGTTGCCTTCCCAATGGGTGAGCGCCTATGTCGTCGTTGTTTAGCACGTTGGTGGGCCGCTTCCCGCCCTGTGGGTTGTTGGTGGGCGGCCCGGGTAGGCGTCTTCTTTGCCCCTTGATATTTCTCCAGGACCCAGAAGCATGCGCCATTCACATGGGGTGCTTGGCCAGAACGGCTGCTTCCTCCAGAGTCCCCAGACGTGGCCCAGGTTCCCTCTTGGAGCTGACCTAGGGTGTACCACCCCTTTCACTGGCCGCGCCCTCGCGGTGCTTGTCGGGACTTTCGTGCCAGTCTCTATAGCGCTTCTGGCCTCGCACATTGGCAGCATCGTTACCTAACTACGCATAGGTGGGAGCGACTCCTTTCGGCGCCCCTCCCAAGGCTGGAGTTCCAGCCTGCCGGACAGGCGGGTCCTCGATGGCGTTCCAACTGCCTCTTACCCGCCCCCCGGTCCCTGCGGGGAACAGGGGTTTTAAGAAAAGAAAAGTCACCCGGGCATTGGCGCCAGTACAGCCCTTCTGGCGGGCTCCAACGCTGCACCTATTCCGGCGCCTTCACTTCACCTAGTCCTACACTAACGTGCTATATATACACATCCCTTTAGACTCTGCACTCTTCCCTCCACTGCTTTGGTATGGCTCGTTACTCATGCATCTCTTGATCTGGTTCGTCGCTCTCGTGCTCCATTCCGATGCGTAGGAGCTCTTCTTCCTCGTCGCTTCCGTTGGCGGCGGCAAGCGCCTCCTCAAGCCTGGCCTCGAGGACTCTGTTTGTTTCACGGAGCCTGAGGCTGGCTCTTTGAAGGCCTCCGATTTCTCGGCGATGCGCTGGAGGCGCTGGCGCTCGCTCGCTCCTCTTGCTAGGGCTTCCCTTTCCTTGGCCAGCTGGCCTTGGAGGTGGGTAACCTCGTTGTTCAGCCGGGAGACTTCCTCTTCGTAATGGCTCATGATCCGCTGCCGCTCTTCTTCAGCTCTTCGCTCCACCTCCGCTTGGAAGAGGGCTTGGATGTAGGCACCCATCTGATCGACCGTGCCCAGTCTTGGGTTTGGGGGCCTCTTCTCTTCGGCCACTCGGCGGGGGCCGGTGCTCGAAAGCCTGGCTCAGAGGCATCGCCGGGGGTTGGCCTCTTTGTGAGGCGTGAGGATCGCCTGTCCCGGGGCCGGGTGGGGGGGTTCATTCCTCTGGGAGTGGGGTAAGCAGGGCTTACCTGGTGCGCATTAGGGGTGATGATTGCCCTTGGGGTGGGGTGGGCGGGGGTTACCTGGCGCGGGTTGGGGGTGGGGTTTGTTTCCCCTTGGAGCCTGCTGGGGGAGGGGGTGGCGTTCACCTTCCTTTGAGATGGGTTCGGGGTGGGGACCTGTCGGTTCTCGGTGAGCGGGCCCTCAAGCAGCCCTAGGGCCGGCCACTCCATGCCTTGGTGAATCTCGTTGGTGAGCCTCTCCCGGTGCTCTTCGAGGCAGGCTCTAAGCGCGGCCCCTTGCCGCGGTCACAGCCTCTTTTTGCTCTCGCTGCGACCTGTGCCCGTCGTTGTTCTGGGTGTACGGGAAGTCCCACAGGCGGATGGGGGTAGTCTCATCATGGGACTGCATCCCAGGGCCAGGGTGCCGTCGTATTGGGGTTCGCCCAAGGCGCTCGGGCGGCGTCTTCCAGGCTCCCCTCCTTGTTCTACTGTGCGGATGCCCCAGTCTAGGGGAAGAACCGAGGGGAAGAAGTTGACATAATGCCTGGGCCCTCTATCTTGGCGCCGGAGTTCCGCGCTTACGATGAGTTTCGGGACGCCCGCTGGTGCTCTATCGCCGATGTTCACCAGGCAGTGGGTGAGCCGGTGTCTCAGCTGCTGGGCTGAGCCCCCCATGCATCATGTCATGCTTATGGAGCGGGACCAGCGAGGCTGCCTGGGATAGGGTCAGGAGCTCGGGGTGGAGTTTGACCGGGAGTTGCTCCATGACCCTGGGGTCCAGGGTGGTACGGTTGCCATAGAAGTCTGGCCAGTAGCCCTTCTCCCTTGCTACGCGGCGCCTACCGTTCCACTCGGATAGGAGCTCCACGACCAGGGGTCTCGTGCTTGGGCAGGAGTCCGGGCTGAGAACGGCTACGCCCCTCCTTTCAAGGACCCTTAGGATTCCTTTTCCTGTGCTGAACTCTTGCGCGGTCGTGTTGGCCATGTGGATTTCCTTCGGACGCGGCTTGGTGGTAAAGATCACGTGCTGTAGTTGCCCCCAGGGGTGTGATGACCTCTCGCCCCTCTATGGCGGTTGATCTCTACAGCCAGGTCTGGGACCCCGTGTCCTACTCTAATGATGGGGCTTTGTGCCCCCGTCACTTTCCCCTCCTCGTGCGATTAGTTCCGCTCCCACATCAGCCCAGGTCCACGGGTTATACAGCATGTGGATGGCCAGGGAGAGTCTTGTGTAGAAGAGCGATACATCCGCAAGCGCACAGTGACAGTAGGCTGGTGCGTTTCTGTGATAGGGGCACAGCCCCTTGGGTTCCCTTCTCCTTTGCTGGTCGCGGGTCCAGACCTTGGCCTGCTCGGCTGCCTTCTGGACCTCCTGTGGGAGGGTCTCTCGGACCGGGCGGTCCTCCTGGGAGGGGGGGTAGAAGAGGGTGAGGGTGCTATTGAGACGGGGGTACACCGCATCTAGGCCGGCTTCATCGATTAGGTGGGTGGCTACCCATGCCCTGGCCGTGGAATCCGGTACGTATTTGGCGCTCGTGAGGACACTTCGTTCAGCTTCCACCCCTTTGGCAGTCAGGTGGATGAACGCGTTATGGTGTCCTTCGAGACGCCGGAGGGCATCGATCATTTCCGCGCACCATGTGGTGCTGTTTGGGAATGTGCTTTCGAATCCCTGGGGGCCTGCCCAGTGGTGATGTCGACGAAGGTGGCTGGGGGCAACCGTGGAGAATTCTTGAGCTCATCAGAGCCTGGTCGAGGTCGGCCACCCGAATATCTTCGCCTAACATCCCGTGCAGACTGGCGACGATATTCCCGTTGGCGGGGTCAAAGACTATGACCGCCCCTTCGCATATGACGGCCTCATCCCCCGCCTTGGATGCGGGTTTGGACGCTTCGAAGTCAATGCACCCGATCAGCATCCTCTTGCCCTGCGGGTTGGTGAGCGGGCAGGACGGGGGAGTCTGCTGTTGGCTGACAGTTCTCTACCCCTTGGCGGGTTGACGTCACTATCACTGCCAGGGACTCTTCTGGCCGAGTCGTCGGCGTTGGGCCGGGGGCCATCTTGGGTACCCCCGGTCTCCGAGCCCGCACTTTCGCCGCTGGCATGGTGGCGGGGTTCCCCCGCTAGTTGGGTTCCAACCTGCTTCGCCCCCAATGAACGAGGGGGGGCGACTGGATCGTCCATGTTGGGTTGGCCAGTGGTCGGGTCGCCGCCGTTGTGCGGGGCAACGCCCAGGTTGCCCCCTGGTGGGTGGGTCCGTCCTTGGGCCGCCGTTGGGCGGGCTATCACCTGCACTTGCTCTGCCATTATTCGGTGGGGGGGTGACCGGGTTGCCCTCGTGGGGTGGGTTGTCGGTTTGCTCGTTGCCCTTGGGCGGGCCGTCCCCCTGTGGATTCGGTGGCGAGCAGCTTGGTACCCTGGTCCGCCATCCAGATGTTTGCGATCCTGCTAACGAGGGTGGAAGCGTCGCAGAGGTCCGGGTGGATGAACTCAGGGGCCGGCATTGGCCGGGTAGTAGTATCCCATGCGGCCCACAGCTCTTTGAAGCCCGGAACCGTCCAGCGAAGCACTAAGTCTTCGGCCTCACTGCGCGCTAGCTCGTCGCCGGCAATGTTGAGGGCTGAATCCGTGGGTGTCCTGCTAACCAACACAGGTCTGGTCACCCCATCGGTCCTGCTGTAGACAGCTATCGCGGAGAACATGCCACCTTTCCCAGGGCTTGACGGCCTGTCCGTCAAGGGGGGGAAGCCTCCTGCTGGGGGTCTGGGGCTAAGGGGGACGGGGGCATCCTCCCAGGCCCGACCTAGGGCCGCCCACTTGTTGTTGACGTTGTTGTGGGCTCTGTCCGCACCTGGCGCTTTCGCTGAGCCGGTTGTGGCTTGGCCGCCTGCCTTGAGGAGCCAGGCGGCGCTCTGCTGGCCGAACCTTGTCCTGATCCCAGGCCCTGTGAGGGCTTTGGTGACCTGCGGCCTTGAGAGTGCTGGCAACTAGCTCGAACAGCAAGGATCTAGCCGGTGGCGGGCTTGATACCTTGAAGTTGGCGGCGTTATCCCTCGAGAAGATCACTGTGGTGTTGTTGCACTTGGCGAGGATGGAATCGGCTGCTCTTCGGACTTTTTGCCACTCTTCGGTCGTAGCTAAGCTGTTTTCCAAGCTTGGTGAGCTCTGTTCCAGCTTCGTCTACATCATTCCCCCGGCCCATGGCTTGTTGGGGGAACTTTGTGTTTGTGGCCGAAATTGGTCTCGAAAAAGTCGGAGGGGGAAAGTCGGCATGAATCCCCCGGGGAGCCCTCCCTGCCCGCCTCGCCTGTAGGCGCTGCTGCCGGCGCTCGTAGGCTGGGAAACCCGGGGTCAGGGAGTAATCGGCCTTGGAGGTGAACATCACGAAGGCCGGCCCGCATCGGGGCAGTGGCCGGCGCTGTTGGTCCTCGCGGTGGATTTTCCAGGCCGCCTGGCTTACCCACCATGGCCTTCCGGTTATCAGGGCGTAGTGGTATAGCAGGATGTCATTTTCTAGCATTTGGGTAGCCGTTATTTCCCTTTCTCGGCTGGGATTCTGCCACCACTGTAGCTGGTGATCCACTCCTGGGGGGAAGGGATCCTTTATCTTGCTATACCCTTTTAGGTCGCCGTACATCCGGATCAAGTCGGCGATTTTTCTCGGTTCTCGTGCGCTCCTTGCGTAGAGGAGGCCCTATGGGATGCTCGGGGAGGAGATCTTCTGCTCGGGCAACGTACCCGCCCCTGTGGGTTCCTGGGAAACGCGTCCACGTGCCGGCCGGTGGCTCGGATGAGGAGTGTGCATTTTAGTGCTCCATCACCTGATCACACCATAGCCTTGTGGCGTTGCACGTTGGCCTTTCCGAGCAGGGGCGGGGAGGTGTGGCCTATTGCCTGAGATGCGGGGTCGGTTGCGAACCTTGTAGCCATAATATGAGTTCACCACATTTGGTTCCTGTTACACCCATTAGCCCGCCTGGCGACTACCACCAAGGCCCAGGCATTGCCGCAGCTAAGGTTCAGCCTTCTAAGGTACCTGATTCCCCTCTTGGCCCCTCATGCCGATCACCTCCAAGGCCCAGGCATTGCCGCGGCGGAGCCCCAGACCCCTAGAGAGGGCTGGGGGTCGGATTCTTCCACCACATCGTCCTCTGTGGAGGAGCTGCCCCCCGGGTCATTGGCATTGCCTTCCTCCCGCAGCGCCCGCGCCTCTGCTCCCAACCTGGTGGGATGGGGCCTCAGGAGTCCTCAACGCCGACTCTTCCGCTCCTTCCAGGGGAAAGCCGTCCCCCGCCGCCTCCAGCTGGCCCGGTCCCCTGCTTCCCCCGGTCCTCACAACGGCGAGGGCGCTGCCCCGTTTGTCACGCCATTGGCTTCCTCCCCAGCTGGGGCTCGCACCGTTCGTCAGCCTGTGGCTCCACTTGCGTCAGCCCTCGACGCTCTCAGCACTTTGGATCGCATCGCCATGGACTGGCACTCGTGTGCCTATGCCTTCGTGGACATGCTCCATGAGGGGGACCGACGAGGATCAGCCTGTCGAGAACCTACAGGCCATTTTTGGCATTCCAGCGCACTTCTCAGTCCCAGATGGTTATGTATCGCAGCAGCAGGGGGCGCTCTTGAGCGGGCCCTTAGGCAGTATGTCCCTTCGGTTTCCCATTTCCTTGCCGACGGAAGCCCCTCAGTGGAGTTCCTGGGCGCCGGGACTCCTCAGTAAACACCCAGGGTTGAATGGGGGGTTGAGACCATGTTGCTGCTGTTCCTTGCGGTATCTGCCTACCACTCGGGTTGCTGGGCCCCGGCATTCTCCCCTTCTCCCAGCGGGGGAGCGCGGCCACAGGGCGCCATTTGGGTTTCCCTCCAGTTGCGCGTCATTCCTACTAAATTCATGAGTTCATACCTTGGTTTCGGCTTGGTTGCAGTGGTGAGGGCCCTTGGCATGTTGCTGGGGGCTCCTCTGGACGTTCTTTGCCCTGTGGGTTGAGGAACGTCCGGGCGGTAAGCTTCCCTTGGTCTTTTGGATGGTAATATCCCATCAGACCGCTCACCGGGGGCTCCATGCCCATACGGGTTTCGTTGCCCCAGAGGGTGCACTTTAGGGAGCACAGAGAACCAACCCAAGCACAGCGCCCGTCCGCTAGCGGGTTATACAAGGCAGGCAGGGTGGTTTCAGGGCGACGGCTCGTGCCTCCGGCGCTCGCATCTTCCAGTTTTCTGCCACCGGCCCGTTTCGCTTCCGTTTGACTTGGTCTCAGGCGATCTCATCGAGGAGGCTAGAGAGAGGCCTCGTGCGCCCTATGGGTAGAAGTGGTAAAGAGTTATGCTGTTCCTGCTGGTATTCCCCGAGCAGGAGAACTCCCGATGCTGAATTGACCAAAATGTGGCATTCCGCGCTATAGGTCACCACCGCTCTGTTTTGAGCTCTATAAACCTCGAAAGAATCGCCAATGGCTATCATTCCTCGGCGCTTGGCTTTGTTCCGGTTGGTGATTCCAACTTTCCATACCGGACATTTTAACTGGGCAGAGGCCCCTGTGTCATAAAGGAACACCAACACTCTCCCCAGGATGCCCACCTCGCCAATGGGTCTGTTGTCGCGGTCCTCCGCGACCAAAGCATTAAGATGAACGTACTTCTGCCCCTTTACTCCCTCACGCTCGTCACGCTTACGCTTCCAACACGTATCAGCAGTGTGACCCTTGCGCTGGCAGTACTCACAAGCAGTTTCCGACTTCTCCTTAGCCTTAGTCATCGTTGCGGAGGTCGCACTCTCTCGCTCCACACGCTGGTGCTCTCTGCGAGCCTTCTCTGCTTCCGTGGCCTGGATGAATGCCTCGGCGATCGTCTCGTCAAGCGTCTTCGCCTTCTTAGCATTCACTCGCTCCTTCAAGCGACCGTACCTGATGCCAGCAACAAAGGCATCGACGATGAGCTTCTCCGTGGGCCGAACCTTACAACAGTTACGAACTTGACGCTTATACGCCAGGGCATACGCGGCCAGTTGTTGTCAATGAGGTTACCCTCAGAGCCGCACGACAAGTCCTTAAAGCGATCTAAAGCGTCCACCTCATCCAGAGGCTGCATCAGCTCGTCTACCATGGTGATAAAGGCCTCGTTGAGTTCAGAGGTATCGGCCGGCTCTTCATCCGGCGTTTCATTAGCGTACTCCAGGAACCCCTCAAGTTCAGGGATTCGGATCTTAAGAACCTCTAGGACCTGCGTTTCGATTAGGTCAAAGGCAACGATCGGATCGGCTTCACGGGCAGCATACTGCTCGTAGTCTTGACGGAAAGTATACCACGACTTGGTGGTGGCCTTTCGCAGGAACGGGGCGTTGTTGAGTTTTGTTTCAGGTAAATGCATGCAGTAATTACTGTGGTACCCAAACAATTGAGAGAGTGAAATTTAGAAGCAGGTTTGAGATCATTGACCAAATAAGACTGATCATTAAATGAGGTCGTCATGACAATTCTCCTACTCTGAGGGAGCGGTTGAGGATGGCCAGGGACTTAGCGGCGTTGGGAAGGAAATGTGCGATGTAATTGATCTTGCCCATGATAGACTTAAGCTCCGAGGCGTCCCTGGGCGGCCTTAGGTTGACGATAGCCTGGATGCGCTCTGGGTCTACGTGTATACACTCACGGTTCACGATGAACCCGACTGAACGGACCTCGGAGGCGCCTATCACGCACTTGGCCGGCGAGAGCTTGAGGTTTTGTTTACGAAGCGATGAGAAGATCAGCCGTAGGTCACTTCTTATGGGTTGCGTCGACGGTGCAGAGGACCTTGTCGAGTCTCTCTTTCAGGGATAGGAGGTCGCGAGGGGCGATCAGATGTTCGACCAGACGTCCGACAGCAGCGTCATCAAGGGAGTCTAGGTCGGCATCGAACTGAAGCTCTAGGGCGTTGTACAGGTCGTCGTCCAGGAAGAGACTTATCTTAGCTTCTGGATAATACACCTGGAACTTGTGGAATGCTCGCTTGGCGGCCCGCCAGGAATCGGCAGAAAGACCGGCCAAGGGAATATTAGGCTGCTCTATGGGAGTGGGCAGTACCATTGGCGAGTAATATTACTGTGCGAGTCTTCTAGAGACGGATGGGTTTATACAACAAAGAAGGGACGACACCCAATGTGTCGACCCGCGGCGTATCGCATCGCCAATCAAATTAATAAATTGAGTGGCGAACCGTCACACTGCTTCCAGACGTCTGGTCCTGGTCCTCATCTTCCCTGCTTCTCTTGCCATCTGCTAGGTCTGCTAGGCCGTTCTCGTTGCTCCGGCCGCCGTCCTTCCGCTTGAAGCCTTTGGAAGTCGTGCTGCCCCTGTTACTACCCCTGCAAAGAAAGAAAGAAAGAAAAAAATTTACCGTGACCTATCAGTATCCAGCGTACCCAGAACTTCCTGTGTAAACTGAACCTCACAGTTTGTGCCACCCCCCAGGAGAACGCCTCAGCGTGTTGGCTGACACTTCCTAAGAGGGCGTTAACCAGAGTCGTCAAGGCCCGACTGGTACGTCGGGAGCTCCTATACATGGCCCTACCATACCCCCAAAGTTAGGCTAACCCAGGTCTTACTCTTGGGGGCCCTTGGACCCACGGTCTGCCTGGCACCTACAAGGCCTTGCCCTGCACGCTGCCACCCGGGTCCTTCCGAGCGTTTCCCCTCTCCCTTGAGTCCCCTCTGGTCAACCCTGCCGCTCTCACGGCCCACTTACCATGTTTCAGGCACCCGCCGGGGCGGGTGCGGGCCTGGCGTCTACCGTACCAACGTGGGCCAGTTGTGAAACCCACCATGCTCCGCCGCTAGGGTTATGGGGCATGGCTGTCTTCGGGCTCTTCCAGCACTTTCCGAGATTGCGAACAGGCTCTTCCTTCCCTGGGGATGGTTCAAGGGCGGTTTCCACGCCTTCCAATTTCCCTGGCTCATACGCCGGGCCGAGTCGGCATAGCCCCGTTTCTTCCGGGTGCCGGACAGAGCGGGTATTGCGAGTCGCTTCCCCAGTCTCTCTGCCCAGCTGCCATGCGTCACCTCCCGTGCTCACCCTGCTTACAGGTGGGGGTGCCCTGAGGTGTCCCCTGTGTGCGCGGGAGGGGTGTGGTCAGGCCAGCCTGACCACCTGCGCCCTACTAGTCTGATTTCTCAGACATCTCTCGCTTGTCCATAGTTGCCCTACTTACTCGACCTGTCTATGCTCGCTGCGTAGTGCTACCGGAACACTCAGGGATGTATC
>JAHDYR010000007.1:320372-605232 GCA_019828565.1 Carpediemonas membranifera
TGCCGCCCCCCAACCATCGCGTCCTATTCAACCAGCTGTTGTGGGTGCCAAGCCCAAGAAGGCCCTGGCCACCACAACAACCCTGACCGACCTGCAACAACGACCACCCAAGCGCCCAAACGCAACGCGAGAGCCCCTAACCCAGCGGCAGGCTGGACGCGAAACAAGGAGACGAACCGGCTCGAGCGCCTCAGTCAATCCATCAACGAGGTCGACATAGACGCCGAGTCCGACACCGATGAGTCAATCGACGAAGTCGACACGTCAGCGCAGCGCGAAAACATCGGTAAGCCGATCTACCACGACATCCTCGTCAACGGCACGAGACTGCGGGCGAAGCTCGACCCGGCAGCCGCCAAGACCTGTATCTCGGAGGCCACGTTCGCCACGCTGAAGGAGGCCGGCCCGGTAATGATCACAAATCATGCTTACACGCTGAAGATGGCCGACCAGCGACCTTGCGAGGACACCACCGCCGTCATAGCCGAGCTCGTTATCGACGGCATCGTACCAAACGCTGTCGAGCTGACGTGGACCGTACCAGTCATCTCCGGGGAGGCCCACAAGTTCCTGTTCGGGGCAGACCTCCTCCGGCACCTAGGCCTCATGTCGGACACGGGCATCAACATTCAGCTACCACCGTCAGCGGAGGACCCCGCCGACGATGTCACACCGGCCCAGAATCAATACATCGACGAGGTTGACTCGGAGACTGACGACCTGCCGGACGACGTCTCGTCCTTCGCCACGCCAACCTTCGACATTGACCTCGTTCCCTCTACACGACGAGCTACTCGCTGTGCTCCAGGCCAACGCCGACGTCTTCGACCCCAAGCTGCCACTCGGCGGCGCCGACATCGCGGAAGCCACCATTGACCTGAAGCCGGACGCCATTCTGCCACAAGCCAACCCACGCGGCATCCGCGCCGACTGGCTTCCCGAGATCAAGCGACAGCTCCATGAAATGTACGAAGCCCAGCTCATCCGCGACGCACACGGCCCAGTCTCTAGCCCGGCTGTGATTGTGCAGAAGAAGCCCGACGCGGACGGACGCCGCCCACTACGACTTTGCGCAGACTACAGGGCCCTCAACGAGGCAACTGTGACTGACGCTTTCCCCACGACAGATACCCGCACGCTCATCAAGGACCTCGTCGGCAGCAAGTACTTCTTCGGTCTAGACTGAGAGCCAGTGCAGTTTATGTAAACAGATCTACCTGCGCAAGCCAACAATGGCACAATATCGATATTCTGCTTCTACAGAATCACACAGTGGTCTATCCGTGATAGACGTCTCTTCCCTCACAACGGGGTACGAGAACTGGTTTCTGGTTACGGGAAGTCGGTAACGTCAAAAGACCCCGTTCTTTCCCCCACACATTCACGGCAAAGACCCTCGAGCTTCTACAAGCCACATGGCGGCCCACCTCCACGTTCCCGACCTTCGAGTCGTTCTGGGACTCCCTTATCCCTGACGTGGTCTCGCAGGCACAACACGCCAAGCAAGAACCTGACAGACACGCCACGTCGTGCCGCGCAAGATACCGCGCGATCATCGACGCTCTGCAGGACGATCTCTTCTTGCTCTGTGCTGCAGCCGCCAACACCTATAAGGACAGCCCGCTTCTCGACCCGGCGATGCGCCGGATGAAGGCTGTTTACGACCGCGCCGAGGCCGAGCTGAACGATAAGCTCGCAAGCCTCTGCACGGCCAGCCACGACCGCCACAAGGCGGACCCGGATGCGACCCTCACCTTCGCGACGCTAACGAACCCCCTGGACGACAAACCGGCCCGATCGGCCGCGGATGTTGCGAGAATCGTCAACTCTCTCCCGTCAGCGGCAACGGCCGCCCCCTCCGCCCCCGTGTCCGTGCGTGACCAGCTTCGCGCCGAGGCCAGGACCATCCTGCCTCACCTGTACCTTACCCTGATGCCAACACTCGACCGCGGTGCACGCCTCAAGGCCATCACGAGCAAGGGCACCCAACTGTACGGCCAGAAAGCGGCCCACCGCCTTAACACTCTGCGCCTGCAGAAGGCGTGCGACGGGTACAACCCCGTCGTCGAGGCCGATGGCTACCATAAGATCCCCGACAGCGCCCTCCGCGCTGCGGTCCGGTCTGTCGCCCTCAAGGGATACGACGACGACGCGATCCCGCTATACGAGGCGCTGATCGAGCGGGATTCGGACGGCAACTGGCGTCCCGCCCGCGACTGCATAGACGCCCTCTCGACCCTCGAGACCGACCATCTCGGCCAGATCGTCGTCCCCTGGCAGGCCTATGCCGTGTCGACCAAGACGAAGCCGATCCCGGCCGACAACAAGGCACCGCATGATAACAGTCAGTGCTCGAACAAGGACACCTCTGCTCGCGAGGGCCAGCCGCTGAAGCCGAAGGCCCACAAGGTCGAAGGCCAGGACCCGTTCAAGCAGTTTAAGGACAAGGAGCATTTCTACATCCCGAAGTCTTTCAATCGCTGGTGTGACAGGCATGGCTGGAACTCAAAGCATACAACCAAGGACTGCGGAGCGAACCAACGCGATGGCGCCGTCGGCGAGGTCCAAACGACCTCCATTCCCATACAGACAACCGTAACGGTCGCCGGAACCGTCCAACTTCCAGCCAAGCTCGACACTGGCGCAGATGTCTGCGTCATATCCGAGCACCTCGCCCCAAAGATACCAGGAAACATCCAATGGCGCGAGTCGGACCTCCGCCTGTTCGCCGCGGACGACCGCGTTATCTCCGTGGGCAAGATCGCCACCATGTCCATCACACTCCCTGGCATGGATGGCAAAACCGTCACGCTCGACTGGGACGTCCACATGATCACAGGCACCAGCGACAGGATGCTGATCGGCAAGGACCTCCTCAGGCACATCGGCTACGTCCTCAACGACCGCCTACTGATACTCCCGTCCGAGAAGCCGGATGATAAGGACGATCTAGAAGAGCACAACATGATCGACGCCGACGTCTTCGAAGCGGCGTCAACCTCGGACTCGAAGCATTCGCTCGCCGTCACGATCCCGGACGACCACGGCACCGAGTTCGCCAACAAGGTCCGAAGCATCGTCGAGGAGTTCGATGAGGTGTTCGACCCGGCTCTCCCGCCCGAAGGCAGCAAACTACAGCCTCACAAGATCGAACTCACACGCGATTTTCACCTCAAGTGCCGTCCTCGACAGCTTGTCGGAGAGGCTGGCTCAGCCGCCCTCTCCGAGATCGAGAAGATGAAGAAGCTCGGCATCATACGAGACAGCCAGTCCGAGCACGCCAGCCGCCACACGATGGCAACCAAGAAGAACGGCGAACCCCGCTTCTGCGTCGCATTCAACGATCTTAACGACGCCACGAAGGACGACGCCTTTCCCTCCCCGATCTGAGGGACCTGCCCCACGAAGCCGGCGGATGCTCTTACTTTGCATCACTCGATCTCCGGTCCGGATACTGGCAGCAGCTGATGGAGCCGGCCAGCATCCACCTTACCTCGTTCGTAGTCCCCGGGCACCAATTCGAGTTCCTCAGGGTCCCGTTTGGACTTAAGAACGCCCCCTCCAAGTTTCAACGAGCGATGGAGGCCGTGCTAGATGGCATCCCCGGCCACCGGGTCTACGTGGATGACATATTCCTCTACGCACGGACCGAAGAAGGATTCCTCAACACCCTGAGACTCACCCTCCAGAGAGCCAAGGACAACCGCCTGCGCCTCCGCGCGGACAAATGTACCATCGGCGCCGCCGAAGTGGAGGTCTGCGGATTCATCATCAACAGCTCCGGCCGCTCGGTGAGCCCAGGCCGCGTCGCCGCGCTGAAGGAGCTGCCCGCCCCCACCACCGTCACAGAGCTCAGACGCACGATGGGCAAGTTTAACCACCTCGCAAACTACCTCCCGCAACTCAGCTCAGCCACAGCCCCCTCAACGCCCTCCTCAAGGGGTCACCCAAGAAGCTAGACAAGCTCCCTTGGACTGAGGAACACGACAAGGCATTCGCGGCTCTGAAGGAGCTGTGCACCGACAACAAGGCATTGGCACTACCCAACCTGACCTGCAAGTGGACACTTGAGACAGACGCGTCCACAATCGCAGCCGGCGGAGTGCTGTGGCAACACGAGGGCGACACGAAGAAACCCCTCGCGTACTTCTCAAAGACGTTCACAGAGACCCAACGCCGCTGGGCGACGGTCGAGCAAGAGCTCTACGCAGTCATATACTGCATCACCCGGCCAGAGTTTAGCCAGATTCTCAAGCTGAAGCCATTCACCGTACTCACAGATCACAAGAACATCGTGTGGATGATTCGCAAGGCTGAGGAAGGGACGCGCAAGCTCACGCGATGGAGACTCATCCTATCCGAGTACCCCTTCGACATCATGCATATCGCAGGGACAACTAACGTCGTCGCGGACGCCCTCTCCCGCCCCAGCGGCGCGGCGATCAGCGAAATCGCCAGCAGCACCCACCGCTTCGACATTCAGCAGGCCCACGCTGGAGCCAACGGCCATGCTTCGATCAAACAAACGATCGCCCATCTCAAGGAAGCCGGCAAGACCTGGTCTTCCATGAACTCAGACGTCGCGGAGCACGTCGCGACTTGCCCAGTCTGCCAGAAGCTCAAATCCCACCCCATCGCCAAGGCCCAGTGGCATACGACCCAGAAGACCCGCCCATTCGAGGCGGTGCAGATAGACACGCTCGGCCCGCTTCCAAAGACGAATGGCCTCGCTCACGTGATCGTGTTCATCGACGTCTTCAGCAAGTTCACTGTGCTCAAGCCGGTTGCGTCAACCTCGGCAGAAGAAGCCGCCGACGCGATGCTCCAGGTGTGGTCGCTCTTCGGCGCACCCAGCCTGATCCAGACAGACCAGGGAAGTCAGTTCAAGAACTCAACCATCGCCGCTCTCAACAAGAAGATCAGCCTGAACCACAGGTTCTCCACGGCGTACCACCCACAGAGTAACGGCGTTGTCGAGAGAGTCAATGGGACCATCATGCGCAGACTGCGCGCCCTGCTACTAGACTCAGAAACGACCGACTGGCCCGCACTTATCCCACACTTCGACACACTCGACTACCGGCTTCACGCCGTTCGAGCTGCTTTTCGGACACACGTCCGCGCTCACGGCCCTCCCGGAGTCACGCATCATCAGCGCCGCCAAGGCGACGCAAGACACACCTACCATCCAGGCCATTAACGCATTCCACACCGACATACAGGCCATGCACGACGCAGCCCGCGCGAAGATCGCCGCATACGAGCGTCACAAGGCCGCACAAACCCAACCGGCGGACAACTTCGACTGGAAACTCGAACGCCTAGTGCTCCTGAGATATCCTCACAAGGCCCCATCCAAGATTCTGCCTCCAGTCCGCGGCCCGCTACAACTCCTCAGGGAAGGGAAGAGCCCCAACACATTCGTCCTCCGTGACCTCGTCACCAAGTCCGAGCTGCTCGTCCACCAGGACCGCCTCATTCGCTTCGACCCAGGCACAGCAGACCTCAAGACACTCGAGCGCATCGCCGCATACGAACAAGACGAACAACAAGTCTCCGCCATCGTCGGCCACCGCGAGCGCAACCGACGCCTCGAGCTCCTCGTCCACTGGGAAGGCCTAGAAGACTCCGAGGACTCGTACATTCCGTATAACGCATATTACGACCGCCTCGCCGCCCTGGATGACTACCTACGCCTCAACCCAGGTCTCACGCCCCTCTTCGCACGTTACAAGCGGAAGTTCCGGGGCAATGGCCGCCGTTAGCTGGCTAGCTTCGCCTTGAGGAGGGAAGTGAGAGCCAGTGCAGTTTATGTAAACAGATCTACCTGCGCAAGCCAACAATGGCACAAGACCTTCGCCAAGGGTTTCACCAGATGCCATTGAAGGATGCCCACCGTTACCTGTCCGCGGTGCGGGTCCCGGGCGAGTTTTTCGAATATATGGTCGCCCCGTTTGGCCTAAAGAACCTCCCCGCACAATTCCAGCGGGCCATCGCCAACGTCCTGCGCCCGGTATACTCAGAGGGCGTCAGGAACTACATAGACGACATCTTTGCTGGCGCGCCATCGCCCGAGGTACTCGTCATGCGCACCCAGCGCACGCTCGCTCTACTCAGTGACAAGAACATCAGGCTGCGCGCCGAGAAGTGTCATTTTGGCCAGACTCTCGACTGTCTCGGCGAGATCGTCTCCGAACACGGTCGTCGCCCTCAGCCCTCACGCATTGACACGATCAAGAGCCTCCCACGCCCGACGACCACGCACGAGGTACGTCAGATCCTCAGCCACATCAACTACGTGGCAGATTTTATCCCTGACTGCCAGCGCATCCTAGCGCCCATCAATGCCCTCCTCCGCAAGGACGCCAAGGTCGTGTGGACTTCAGCACACCAAGAGGCTATCGCGGCTGTTCTGACACAGCTCGCCTCTGAGGAGTCACTCGCCATACCAGACCTCTCCAAACCCTGGCGCCTCGAGACGGACGCTAGTCTCCTCGGCCTAGGCGGCATACTGCTACAACAGCAAACGCCCACAGACTGGAGAGTCGTCGCCTACTTCTCCAAGGCGTTCTCGGACGTTCAACAAAGATGGAGCACCTACGACCAGGAGATGTATGCTCTGATATACTGTCTGACACGTCCTGACATGTACTCTCTCTTCCTGGGCCACCCCGATCTGACCGTGTTCACCGACCATAAGAATCTGATGGCACTCCACCGCATGGCCGCTCACAATCGGAAGCATCGCCGATGGCTACTGTCGTTCTTGGAGTTCAGACTCAAGATCCACCACGTCCCGGGCGAGTCCAACGTCACGGCCGACTTCTTAAGCCGTTTCCCTTTCCAGACCCGCCCCGCAGAGATCGCCGAGGTCACGGCTAACACGCTAGAGTCGAGAGTGCTCGCCTCTCAGAAGGAGCACGCTGACGAGAGACCCTCCAAGCACACCATCGTCAACGGTGTCGTCAAGTATCACGGTCGCACATTCGTACCCGCCGACGCGCGTCGCGACGTCCTAGCCGAGGCCCACCGGCTGCACTTGGGCGTCAAGAAGACCGCTCAGGCCGTGCGTGACTTGGGTTACGACTGGCCACAGCTCGAACACACCGTATCCGACCTGATCAACGCCTGTTTGATCTGTCAGAAGACCCGTCTGGCGAACTTCATCAAGCTGAAGATGGGCGCGACCCCGAGCAGCACACCATTCGAACGCGTAGCCGTCGACACGCTCGGCCCCATCTCAGAGGACTCGGCCGGCAACCGGTATGTCGTCGTGATTACTGACACATTCACGCACTTTACTGAGCTCGTGCCAGCCCCCTCGAACAATGCAGACGCGGCTGCCGCCGCTATCTGGGCGTCTATCTGCCGCCACGGCATCCCGGCCATCCTGCACACAGACGGAGGCCCGGAATACGCCAACCGTATCATCACCGCTCTAACCGAGCGCTTATCGGTCACACACCACCGGACCACGCCTTTCCATCCGCAGTCGAACGGTCACGTCGAACGCGTCAATCGCGAAATCAAGCGCCACCTACGTACCCTAGCGCTGGCATTTAACTCCTTCGACGCATGGTCCACGACCCTACTGCCATATGTCGCGTGGATAATCAACAGCACGGTTCACAGCGCGACGGGGTTCACCCCGTTCGAGCTACTCTACGGCACACACGCTGCCGACCGGCAGATACCCCAGCCAGACAACAACGCCGAGGACGAGACCCCGCTTACCTCTGTCGCCGAATACCTCACCGTCATGGACGCGCTCCTGGCCAAGCTCTGCCGCAAGGCTCACAAACGCCAGTCCAAGACTCGTGAGGGGGAGGGCAGAGACGCAGTCGGTTCCAGTCAAGCCCGGTGATTACGTCTTGCGCAAGAACCACGCTGAAAGCAAGCTCCACGGCCACACCGGACCGTTCAAGGTTATTGAGGTCAACCCGTTCACGGCAGTCGTCGTACCGCTCCTCGCCAACGAACTGCGACGCACAGTCCACCTGTCCCACCTCATTCCGCTCAAGTCCGACCTCTCTGAGGGCGAGCTCGCCTACTTCGCCGCTACAGACCAAGAGGAATGGTACGTTGAACGGATCGTCAAGTCCAAGCCCGGCTTCCTGCGCGTCAAGTGGCTCGGTAGCTCCGAGCTGTCCTGGGAGCCCATCGACGCCGTCCGCCACACTCCCGCCGCCAAGAAGTTCTTAGCCGCTCACCCCGAGCTGCTCAGAGAGGGCAGTGACGCATCACCTGATTAAAACGAATTCTCGAATACCCGTCGTTTACGCCACAGTAGGAGGTGCGTGAGGAGAGAAGCCTCGATATCTTCAATGGTTGCGGAAGAGAGATCAACTTCATATCGAAGCTCAAGGACATCAAGAATCTCTTCTGAAATACAGTCGGATGGCGAAAGAGTTGGAAATTGGGCTTTGAGGACTCGGAAGTGCCGAGTGAAGGTTCTGATCGTAACAGGATCTAGATCAGATAGTGTGGTGAGGCGCAGTTTAAGGTTTTGGTTTTTGACCATTTTCACCACTGCGGTTTCCAGGAGTAAATCAGTTCTCATCCATTAATTGGAAAGTTCCCTTCAAGGCCAAACCAAGCACAGTATCGATACTACATGCAGTCTTTTGGCATCACCATCCCGTATTTGCGATCGCTTACGCGTTCTGCCTTCTTCACCTTCCAGGACGACGTCGATCACTACCAAGTTCAAGCGAGAGCCCTCAATCTCCAACTACCTCCCCTTGCAACCTTCCTTAGCCCATCTGTCACGCGCCTCGTGCGCCTCCGCGTCCCTATCGACGATATCCCCGACGGCGACCTCTTCGACACTATCGCGACCGAGTTCTTCAAGTTTCATACACAAGTTGAAGCTTACCAGTCTATCCAGCGCCTCCGCCTGCGCTCCCTCGAGCCGCCGGCCCTCTTAGCCCACATAGACACTTACCATAAGACCCTCGCGCTATGTGATGATAACACTCGCCCCATCGATCAACAGACGCGGAAGCTCTTCACTGCCTCGCTCCCCTCGGCCCTCAAGACTCGCCTCAAGATCGTTAGCCCCGAGACCTTCGCTGAGGCCTGTGAGGCGGCCATCACAGAGCTCGATGACATAGTCTCCATCCGCGCGCAGAGCGAATCTTTCCGCGACGAGCCCCGCCTCGACATGCCGCCCCGGCGCCCTCCGCCCATCAAGGCCAAGGCTGAGCCGACCGCCCCTACCGTCGATCGCCGGCCGAAGTCGGAGCTCATCTGCCACGGTTGTGGCCTCACAGGTCATGTACGGCCCGAGTGCCCTCACCGGGATCACCCCGGCTTCTTCGCGCATGGCATCCGTCGCCAAGCGCTCAACCTCACTGCTAAGTTGGCCGCCCACACCAACAACAGCAGCCCTCATGTGAGCCTCCATTTCTCTGACCACGTCCCTCGCACCGCCTTGCTTGATACCGGTGCCAGCCTTAACTTCATCCCTCCAGCGCTTGCCGAGGAGATGCACCTGCGTCTCTTCGAGGCCCACGTCCCGCTCGAGACGGCCAACGGCACTATTACCGCGGAGTATACGACCCGTCCCGTTGTTGTAACGATGCGCTAATTTATTTCGACACACTGGTGTCGTCTCGGACCAAGTAGGACCAAGACGACACCCATAAAATATATAAATATTAATACGGTATTGCGACACTACCCCTCCCCCCCACCGAGAGTATTAAAGCCACTTTGCAAATTGTGTCAGAAACCCATCCGATGGTCGAGGATCTTCCTTCAGGGTGGAACCGGGTTCGACCCCCGGAGTCACCATATTTTTCATTGAATGGGTCTTAACCTGCACGACCCAGCGATGAGTCGAAAAGAAGGAGGAGGCGAAGGACGGAAAAAAATGGAAAGGGTGTACTCGATATGCCCTTGCAGCGGCCTACCTCCACCTCCTGTCTGAGGTCTGAGTACCTCGTGTGGTGGCCGAAACACGAGTCGATGGCGAAAGAGTGAACGGGGAAGATGATCGCAACGAGAGCTGAACCCGAGGGAAATGGGGAGATATATAAAGGTGATTGTACTGCTGTAGCACTAGGTTCTCACGGGCATTGGTTCCCCGCAATGCGCAAAAATTTGGAATCAATCGACTATCGATTAACTGGGGAGGTTTGGACCGAAATTCCCCGCAAAAGAGGTGTAACAAGCATGTGTAGAGCGATATTGGGCGGAATAATTACTTCCTGGGGGGTAATTGAGCATAATTGGCTGCTCGCCGATTGAGTTGCCTAATACTGCGGCTAGGACCGGGCCCGCCACCTGCGACGAATACGAGCCAGAGTCGGCTCTAGTGCAGGGTTCTCGCGCAAATATTGGTCTAGGGCCTCCAGCTGGTCGGTGTCTCTGGTAAAACTAATCCAAGAGTCTTCGCTCGGCTCGTAGCCCAGCCAGTGGACTTTGAATTCGACCTTGGACCCCTTGTTTGAGACCCTGTGCTTGTAGACATTGTCGACCACATACTCACCGCACTCGGCGGCAAGTCTAGCGATCAGGGCTTGCTCGTCCTCTGGCGTCTCGACAGGAATGAGTCGCTCATCGCTGACCAGGACCTCTGCCAGCGACACTAAGTCGCGAACCACGTGCGTAGCGGGCGATTCGCCGGCTCGTACAACCTTCATCGGGCCCCGGAGGCTGGTGAGCAGCTTGGGAGCTCTGCCAACGTAGCGGAGGAGTGCGAAGGAGCCATCCGGGAAGCTCGGAGGTGTGTCGCTGTCCTCGCCGCTCTTGTTTCGTTCGCTATACCGTTGGAGATGAGCCTTGGCTTGCAGACGGCGGGTATTAAGGGCGTCGCGGAACGCCTTCAGGCAATCGGCTTGGCCCGCCGACATTTCCTTAAATAGGGCCCACGCCCGCTCGTATTGCGCGACTGAAAACTGCTCGGAGTCGGATCCCGAATTGCCTGTCACTAGGCGTAAGGGGGCTTGCCCCGTGGCCCGTGTTGGCCGTGTATTAATGATGTACTGCACTAAAGGGAGGAAAGGAACCCAGTCATAGTCCTGGCTGTCAAATAGTAAACCCCGCAACAGACGAAGGACTTTTCCATTCGTGCGTTCAACAATTCCGTTGGAGGCTGGGTGATGTGGGGTCGAGTAACGATGCTTGAGGGAGAGGATCCGGTTGACTTCAGCGTCCACTTGGTTCCTAAATTCCGGTCCGCCATCAGTTTGAAGTAGCGCTGGTTTCCCAAATAGGGCCCAGACTTCTAGCATTGCTTGGGCTGTCTCGGCGGCCGTGGTTGATCTCACCGGCTTCAGTACCACGTATTTCGTGAAGACATCTGTGAAGACCAAGACGCCCTTGTACTCACCGCTAGCCCCCAGGGAGAGAGTGTCGACTTGGACGCATTCAAAGGGCGTGTACCGGTGTGTGCTGTTCTTCGCCGGGGGCGTTCGCTTGTGTGCGCGCAACTTCTGGCATGTCAAGCACTGCTTGACTACCCGCTTGGCGAGTGCCGAGACGTCGGGCCAAACATGACCCGCCTCCATCGCAAGAGTCGTAAGGCGTACTGCCTTGGGGTGGCCATTGGCGCCCTCATGCAGATCTTGAAGTATGCGCAGCTTCTCCTCCTCCGATGGTACGATCTCGGCACTGTTCACAGTCTTAGTCGACGATTCTAGCCGTGAAGAGCGTCGGCGACCACATTATGCTCGCCTGATATGTGGGCAATGTTGAAATTGAATTCTTGCAAAGCAATCCGCCAGCGCATCACCTTGGGGGATACGAGGGAGCGGCGCATGAGGTACACAATATTCCGGTGGTCTGTGTGGATAGTGAGCGAGTTAACCATCTTGAGTAGAGGACTCAAGTCAGGCCGGGTGAGGGTATGAAGGATTGCGTACAGCTCCTTGTCGTAGGTGGCCCAGCGCCTCTGCGTCGCGTTAAATAATTTCGAAACGAAGGCGACCAGGCGGCGATTCGCGCCCTCTCCCTGGGTGATTACGGCCCCAAGCCCCCGGTCGCTTGCGTCAGTGTGAACGTCCCATGGCAGGCTGGGATCAGGCTGAGCCAGGACGGTCTCTTGGGCTACCGCCTCTCTCAGGGCCACGAGGGCTTCCTCTTGGCGTGGTCCCCATACGAATGGCTCACCGGCGTTCCTGATCAGCTCATAGAGGGGGTCCACAAGGTCCGCCGCGGCTGGGATGAAGTCGATCACGTAATTAAACATCCCTAAGAGTGTTCTGACCCCTGAAACATTGCTCGGAGCCTCTATCGACGTGAGTGCTTCAATTCGTCGCTTGTCGATGCTCTTCCCCTCGCGGGAAAGGTGGAAGCCCACGATGTCTAACTCCTCCGCGCCGATCACACATTTTGCCGGGCTAAGCCGAAGGTCATACTTTGTCAGCAACTGGAAGGTTTGCTCTAAGCGTGCTATAAGTTCCTCCTCAGATTGGGCGTAGATTAAGATGTCGTCAATATAGACCAGCACCCCCCCATCCTCGCCCCGGTGGAGTACCGGGGCGAGGATGGATTGCATGGTACGCTGGAAATAACTCGGAGCGTTAGTCAGCCCGAATGGGACTCGGTTGAACTCCTCGTAGTCGTCAGGTGTTACAAACGCCGTCATAGCTCTGTCTTCCTCGTGGAGGGGCATCTGATGGTACCCGGACGTCAAGTCCAAGCTGGCGAAGAATTGAGCCCCCGCCGCCTCCTGCACGAAGGTTTTCAAGTCGGGAAGGGGAAAATGGTCACGAATGGTGAGAATGTTGAGCTTTGTGTAGTCCACACAGAGGCGTATGGCGCCGTTCTTCTTATCCACTACCACGATCGGGGAGGAGAACGGTCCGACGCTGTTCCTGGTGATGCCAAGGTGGCGTAGGCGGGTTACTTCTTCCCGCACCTGAAGGCGTCGTTCCCCTGATAGTCTCCGGGCTCGTTCCTGGACCAGGGCGTCCGGGTCATTCAATCGGATCCGCATAGGTTCAACCTTGGCTCCTTGAGCCGGAATGGGGCCGAACAACGTGGAATACTCAGCAAGTAGCGCTCGTACCTCGCTTCGGAGCGTGGCGCTCGCGGATTCGGGAATTTCAACAGCACCAACGTCCTCCGAGACGTCTAACTGGTTCAAACTCAGCGGAATGTCGTCCCCGTCCTCCTTGCTCAGATTTTCGGCTACGAGCTGGAGGAATAAGGAATCCTTCGTGAGAAGCCCGAGTACACGAAGAATGTCGGTGCCAATAAGGATTTTCTTGCGGTCCCCACTGAGGATTGCGAACTTCGCCTTAAACCGCGTTGGGGCTCCCGCCAGCGTGAGGTGTAACCAAGCCTCAGTATAGTGGTTAGTTGTCGAAATGGAACCGTTCGCCATTCTGAAGCGGAGGATCGGGCCGGTCACTGTCTGTAGGCCAAGGGCCTCTGCTGACGCAGCGGAGATGATAGATTTTGGTGCTCCAGTGTCAATAATAAAGGAATACTCTTGGTCGTTTATACGACCAGACACTTTGAGTGGCTCATCGGGGTCCGTGTCCAGGAGATTAGCCTCGATTGGCTCCTTCTTCTTCGGGTTGGACCGGAGGCCACCTCCTTCTTGGCGAGAGCGCATTGGGGCCCCATTGGGGCACTGATTATCCCAATGCCATCCGCCGCACTTGCCACAGGCACGATGGGGAGGCTTCAAAGCTGGGTTGACGTCGTTCGGCTTGAGAGTGGAAGACTTCTCCGGGGCCCCTGAGGCAACTGCGCCCGGGACCGGGAGGCGAGGCGGTTGGCCTCCTGCGGCCGTTCCTTTCTTTCGGGTGGAGCACTTTCCGGCCTGGTAGTGACCAAAGCGAATGGCCTTAGCCCGAGCGTCGTCATCTTCTTGAGCGAGGGCAATGCTCAGCTCGTATGCATCGGCAAGTGACTTCCTCTTAGGATGCTCCTTGAGTTCAAAGTCCAGGACCTTGCGGAAAGTGGATGGGCGGATCCCCTGAAGGAAGATCTTACGCGCGTTCTTCTCAAAGGGGGAAATGTCTTCTTCGTCCTCTTCTTGTTCCTCTTCGTCCTCGTCCGAGTCGGACTCTTCGATGTCTTCGGCCTTAGAGAAAACTGCTGAGAACGCGCTGACGTACGCGCGAATGGAGGTGATTCTTTTTTCAGATACCTGGCAGGTGACGGCCTCGAGCTCTTTGACAAGGGACAATTTGTCCACCGGAGCAAGGAACTTGCTGACGTATTCGTCAATCTTGTCGTCATTTGCCTTCGCCAGGTCTACGTTGAGAGTGTCCTCGATGATGTCCTGCAGGTCATTGGGGAGGAGGACAGCCAGCTTGGCGGCGGGATACAACGCCTTGATTCGGGCGGCATCCCTCTTAAATGAGCGCCAGGTTTCGCTAGTCAATGTCTCAACGCTCAGAGTCGGCAGAGAAATATTACCGAACATGTAGCCACTAGTGAATTCACTGTTGTAACGATGCGCTAATTTATTTCGACACACTGGTGTCGTCTCGGACCAAGTAGGACCAAGACGACACCCATAAAATATATAAATATTAATACGGTATTGCGACACCGTGACTATCACACTGCAGCTCGAGCGCCCAGTGGAGGTCACGGCGGAGTTCTTCGTCCTCCCTTCCGCCGGAGAGCTAATCATCGGCGTGCCCACGATACGCGCCGTGGGTTTGTTGCCCGACCTGCTCGCCCCGCGCGCCGAGGCAGAGTTCGTTGAGGCCACCCCGGTGCCCCTGCCTGACGATCGTGCACCAGCCGAGATCGCTCATCCGCTGATCCAGGACTACCCGGACCTGTTCGCTTCTGAACTGCCTGGTGTCATCGGTGTTGAGCCTTTCCACATTGACCTATCCGACACCGACGTCGCCCCGTTTCCACCGCGCCGTATGTCGCCCGCCCTAGCTGAGGCTTTGCACGGAGATGGCCGCAGGGCCTCTGGGGCGATTGGAATCGGCTTTCCGCGGAGACAGTAGCACCGAAAGCCCAAGGCAAACGCTGCTGACCAGTTTGCCACGGGAAATAGGCAGTACCCCGGGGCACTCAGCTCCAAGACAACGGGAAACAAGCTCAGTCCGGGGTCAGAATCCAAGCACCATAAATTTCTTTCTTTCTTTCCGCCCTAGCTGAGGCCGTCAAGGCAGAGGTAGATGGGCTCCTCGCCAGAGGCATTATCCAACCCTCGACCTCGCCTTTCGCCTCCCCCGCCTTCACAGTGCCGAAGCGCGGGGGCAAGCGTCGCATGGTAATTGACTACCGGCGCCTGAACGAGAAAACGGTCCCCCTGCAGTACCCGCTAAGCAACCCGGCTGAGCTGCATCGTAGGCTCGCCGGCCATAACTACTACACGACGATTGACCTGGTCAGCGGATATCACCAGGTTCCGGTGGACCCGGCCTCCCGTCCTCTCACGGCATTCGCGACGCCCGCTGGCCTGTTTGAGTTCTGCCGTCTCCCTTTCGGTCTACGTTGTGCCCCTGCCTTTTTCCAACGTATGATGATGTCTGTGCTCAACGGACTCGTCGGTCGCATCTGTGAGGTATACCTAGACGACGTGATCATCCATGGGGACACCCAGGAAGAGCTGGATCGCAACACGCGCGCCGTATTCGACCGCCTCCAGCAACACCAGTTCCGTCTGGGTCGTGACAAGTGCCAGTTCGCGAAGACCGAGGTAGAGTACGTGGGACACCTCATCTCGAAGAAAGGCATCCGCACATCACCGGAGCGCGTCGCTGCTATCGTCGCGATGAAGCCCCCTTCGTCGGTCGCGGCGGTGCGCTCATTCACGGGTATGACTAACTACCTGCGGGAATTTATTCCGAACTACGCATCGGTCCTGGCGCCCATCGTCGACCTCACCAATGCAAAAGTGCCGTTCGTCTGGGGCAAAGCCCAACAGCAGGCCTTCGAGGAAGTGAAGCGCCTCATCATGCGCCGACCGATCCTCGCGTACCCCGACTACTCCCGGACGCTCATCGTGCGTACCGACGCCTCCACCGCCGGTTGCGGCGGTGTTCTCCCTGCAGGAGAAGGACGGTGAGGAACAAGTCATCGCCTACACCTCCCACCGTTTCACTGAGGCCGAGCAACGCTGGAGCACCATCGAACAGGAGCTCTTTGGCGTGTTCCATGCCATCATCAGCTTCGAGCATTTCATCCTAGGGCACCCCTTCGTTGTCGAGACGGACCATCGGAATTTGACCTATCTTGAGTCCACCACTACGCCTAAGCTCGTCCGCTGGCGCCTTCGCCTCTCCGAATACGACTTCACGGTCCGTCACATCGCCGGAGTCAACAACGAGGTGGCCGATTGCCTTTCCAGATGCCTGACGATTCGCTCACAGCGCGTGGCATCCCCGGTGGACATTACCGACCAGGTACGGCAGCTTTTTGGCAAGTGCCACAACGCCCGTGTTGGACACATGGGCACCCGCATCACGACGGATCGGATCGCCGCCCAGCTACCTTCGTTTGCCCGCAAGGCGATCGAGAAACACGTCAAGCCCCTAGTCCGTACATGCCCGGTGTGCCAGCTCACGCGACAGCGCGCCAAGGTCAGTGTAGACCTCCCTCGCCAGCCCACAATGGCACCGTACCCCATGCACACCTGGGCCGTGGACTTTATTGGCCCGTTCCCGGAAGAACACGGTTTCCGTCACATCCTAGCCGCCGTTGACTGCTTCTCCCGGTTCGTGGAGCTAGTTCCCACGCCCGATTGCACCGCGCAGTCAGCGGTCACGGCCATCATGCAACTGGTGGGCCGCTACGGATGCCCGGCACACATTCGCTCTGATCAGGGCCCCCACTTTACCGCCCACCTGTTTGCTCAGCTCTCGCGCATCCTGAACATTCAGCACGACTTCACGCTCCCGTACCATCACCAGTATAACGGCATCATCGAGCGCCGCAACAAGGAAGTGAACCGCCACCTCCGCGCCGCCATGAACGAGCTGACCGATGATTTAGCCGACTGGGTTGCCTGTCTCCCGCTTGTACAGCGCACTCTGAACTGCACGCCGTGTGCAGCCACCGGCAACATACCCCCGGCCAACATCATGTTCGGTAACCTCACCGACACCGGACCGAGTACTGCTACACAACCCGGTGGAGGGGGTGGGCGACGTCGCATTGTACTACGACAACCTGCTTGAGGCACAGAGACAGCTTGTCAAGGCCGTGCCAGTTCCTAAGCCACGTCCGGTCACCCAGACCACTTTCACTGTCGGCCAAGCTGTTGTGGTCACCAGACCCGACAATGCCCGTGGCCCCTCTCGTCTGAGCCCCATCTATATGGGCCCCTACACCGTAGCCTCCCTCGACGGCACACTCGCCACCCTCACGAATCTTCGAACTCGTGCCGAAGAGACGTATGATCTCCGCCGCCTCGTTCCCTTCCTCGGCGACTACACCCCCGACGACCTCACCGCCTTCGCTGCCGCCGGTGAGCAAGAATACACCGTCGAAGACATCATCGACCACCGCTCTGGTCGTACCAAGACCCGTTTCCGTTTCCGTGTCCGCTGGGCCGGCTACGGTCCCGATGACGACACCTGGCTTCCCTATGCCGAGGTCCGTGACCTCGAAGCCCTCGACCGGTACTTGTCGAAGACCGGCATTCAGCTGTAATAGAGAGGGTAGTGTGGTGAGGCGCAGTTTAAGGTTTTGGTTTTTGACCATTTTCACCACTGCGGTTTCCAGGAGTAAATCAGTTCTCATCCATTAATTGGAAAGTTCCCTTCAAGGCCAAACCAAGCACAATAGGAACAGATGATTCTGCGTTACCATTTTCCAGGAGTGATCACTGTGCCGGATGGCAGCAGAAAACGGGGAAATCCATTTACCTTAAAGTGCACTGGGAGTGAGGGAGATGCTGTGACAAAGACGTCCTCGGGATCTTCGGGTTGAACGAGCTTCAAGAGCAGATTGAACCGGCGGTTCACTCGAGCAACCTCATCAGGCTCGAAGGACTTGGCGGGGACTCGGAAGAGCTGTAGACGCATGCTCGGGCGAGAAGGTCGAAGGGCAGCACCGAGGCGCTTGAGGACTCGTTCATCTTGGGCTGCGACACGATGTTTCTTACGGAGCTTCGCGGAGAGCAGGAGAGGAGTGTTTTCAACCTCTTCGTCGTCGTTAAGGTCTGCTAGCTCTGCTATGCTAGGCTCGATGAGGTCAATAACATCATCGCGGCCGCCTAAGGCGCGATGATCGTGGAGGTTATCCGCAAAGTCCAAAAGAGCGTCCATGGAGGACTTCTTCAGGAGAAGCGGATTCTTCTTCAGGCTTCTGTAAGTTTCCGTACCCATATAGTTTTGGTAGTACTAGTACTGTGGTTCAATGGGCGTTGAACTTTTACTGAGGAGAAGACTCGACACAAGGGTGTCAAGGAGAAACTCCTTGACTATTAAATATGACGTAAATCTGTGTAACTTTGGGTAGGACCCACAACAGCTCAAGTGCTTGGCTTACCGTGCACCATGGCCAGGCCCCAGACGCCAACATCAGCTGACTAAACCAATAGCCCCTAGGGCTAGGTAACCCAGTGCTTACTCTTGTGCGCCCAAGACGCCTCAATGTAATCATTCAGTTCGTTTTTTTTTCTTTTACCACTTCGCTCTGGTCACAACAGATGATTCACCGCTTTCTAGGACGGATCCGAAGTGTTACACCCAGAAGATGGGTATACCCTTTACCTCATCTAATGACACGCTGATTGGCGGAGCAGGCCCTCGTCTCAGCAGTTCAGTCGGCCTCCTCCCGGCCGGGAAGTGAGCTGGCACGACAGACCCTGTATCGCCCCCACATAACCACTCTGGTACACTAGTTTACAACGGTGCAATGTTCTGGCACTCCAAGAAAATACCAGAAACCAGAGTCTTGATCAGATGACACCAGCGGCTGCCCCCGCGGATGTCGTCCCGGGAGTTGGCCGGGGATACGGTGTAGCTCGACACTACACGGCCCTGGGGCACCTGGGCGTCGATGACCGCGATGTCGTCGTCAGTGACGCACGCTCCCTGGTCTGGGGTGCCCAGGGAGCCCGAGGAAGGGTGCGCCGAGGTGATCGGGGAGCCGAACGACGCCGCGCTTTGAGAGCAGGCGAGCGCGGCAGGCTCCAGAGAGCCCACGCGCGTTGACGCCGACTGTGAAAGCACCGTATTCGGCCGAACGGCGACGAGATCGTTCGATGATCCGTGCCGTGACGGCGCCCTCGAGTGTGCGGGGGAGTTGATGCTCGGGCCGCACTCCCAGTCGTAGGGGGTGCCAGGGGCGACCCCGGCAAGGTCAAGCTGCTCCGAGAGGATCCGTCTCACCAGGCGGTGCTCGACACAATCGCCGAAGCCAAGGCTGGAGATGTACTTCAGGAGAAGCCCAAAGCAGTCAGGAAGCCCCTCAACGAGTGACCCGTCCTCGATGGCCGTACGCTTGGCAGACCCAATCACATCGCGGTCCCCGAGCGATGTCCATGGGAGCTCACCGGCGTACAGGTCGATGAGCATGAATAAGAAGGACCAGTAGTCGTCCCGTGGCCCCATATCGCGTCCGTCGTGAGCCGAGAGTGAGGCATATCGCGCGGTGCCCCTGAACCCAACGGACTTTCTCTCTGGAAGGGGGAATCCCATTGAATCGACGTAGCGCCGAGTGATTCCTGCGTTAGTTGGGAAAAATTGGATCAAGATTGAGTGAATCTGGATGCTTACGGGACGAACCGAAGTCGAATATGTAGAGCTGATCAGAGAACCGATCCATGGCAAAATTCGAGGGCTTGACGTCACGGTGGACATACCCCTGTGTGTGCAACGTCTCCAGACACTCACTCATGGCCATCCCCGCGCGGAGGACGGTGGCGAGGCTGAACTTCTTCTCGGGCATGCGCTTACGAAGCCATGAGATGTCAGGTCCCAGGAGCTTCATCACAATGTAGTGGTAGGACTCTGTCGTGCCGCAGCAGAGGTAGGAGGGCACATGGCTCTTGCTGGCACCGGCTGCTCGGAGCTTCCGGAGGACTGAGAGCTCAATACTGAGCACAGATGTCTTGTTTGAATCACGTGACTCCATTTTCACCGCAAACTTCTTGCCAGAGTACACGTCTATGGCTTCATAGACCTTTCCAAACGCTCCAGCCCCGATTTGCACAGTGAGACGGAACCTCTTCTTCAGAAGCAAGTTTTTGTCAACGGAAAGACCATTAGACGAAAACTGGGCTTCTTTTTGGCTCCTATACACCGATGATTGATGCGGCATGCGCCTCCAACTCGGCGACCCCAATTTCCCCATTTGACCTGGAAAATCGGATCAGAATCAAAGATGCACTGACATGCCGGATTTACAAGCTGATGGTGAATGATCTATCACCAAAACGCAGGCTGGTAGCCGTGCTGACGAAACATCTGCCGCAGTCCCGACGCCGGGGAGGGGGGGCCCCTGTTGCTGACCCGGGCAGGCGAGTCACGGATACCCATACACACATGCCCCAGCTGATCCGGGGTGACCCCTTCAACCTGCCGCTCGAACACGGCCGTGACAGTTGCCCCCGGGTCCCCCCTGGCCATGGAGTCGAAGGTCCAGTGCTCATTGATCGCCCAGATGACCACCACGCCGTCCTCGCAGTATGTCGCGCATCTGTTGCCCACGGTGCATGGGTGGAGGGCTAGGACAGCCCCGTGGCCCGTCTGGAAGGAAAAGGCCGGACGCCGCATGCTATGGCGGGGGTTGAGGAAGAAATTCAGGACCCGTCCGTCGGCCATGCCGCACAGGAGACGGCTGCGGCCATTGAACGCGAGCGCGGTGACGGCGCACCCGGCGGGCATGGGGGCGACGGGGGAGGCGTCCACGGCGTATGGCCGGACGAGGGAGAAGAGGCGGATGCAGCCGTTGGACGAGCCCGCTGCGACATAGGCGCTGTCTGCAGAGAAAGCAAGGCACGTTGCCGGTATGGTGAGGCTCTCCAGGACCGTGGCGGAGGCGCAGTGCCATAGGTGCGTCGTGCTGAGGGTGGAGGAGGCGACGAGCTCGCCGTTCGGTGAGACTACGGCGCATAGGACGGGTGCAGAGTGATGGAACTGGCGTATCTCCTTTGCAGCGGCCCGCTGACGCGTTAGAACGACAGTACGGCCATCAATGTGGATGCTGGAGCTGCTGGACACATCGTACGGAGGGAGAACCTTGATGTGGATGCCAGGGCCGCTCATAACGTCATTAGACGGTGTTAGGTTGCTGTGATAATGCCGTTCCATCCGAGACGGTGCTTATCGCTCGGTGTATGTCATGCGCGTCGTCACGACCTTTCCGCCGACACGCGCAAAACCTGACATGCGACCAACCAGGACCCAACACGTGCTACATGAGGCCGTACGAGCATCTACAGGACTTTTCCCGGGGTACGTGGGGGGGCCGTACAGGGGCCGAGAGGCAGCTCGGGCAGAATTATCGAGCATGGAAGGGCGGATGGTTGGTGACTGGGCGATAGTGAGTGTGCGTACACGCTAACGGCTAGTGTGGTAACGGTGGCAGTTACGGCGGTATGGCTCACCCGTGGTGGCGCTCGAGAAGAAGGCGCCACTGCTGGCCCTCCTCGTCGTCAATACTGATATGGAGCTGCCGTAAAGTACTTCGCAAAGCCTCCTTATACTGCCTACTAAGAGCTGGAAGGCCTGGTGGCGGAGATCTTAAGCTGAGCTGTGTCTTGGCCATCATCCGGATGTAGGATGACCACGTGTTACCTGAGATGTTCGCAGTCTCAAAGATAGAGAAGATGAATAGGATAAGAAGGAAGACGATCGCTCCTAGGAAGAGAAAAAGCATCCCTGTATGTCGCAGTTTAGCGTGGAAAGTTGGTAGCTGCGCAATAACCGAGAACGCATGCCGGTAGACTCATCCGGAGACCATGATCAGTGCTGCAATACCAACACACCCATTACCGGTGGACCTCGACGTTTATAACAGCTCGTGCCTAATACTGATCGCCCGACTGTCGGACGGGGGGCGCCCGCTCTTACGCTCACTTCTTCTTCTTACCCTTCTTCTTTCCTTTCTTCTTGCCCTTTTTGCCCTTCTTCCCTTTCTTCTTCCCCTTCTTCTCCTTTTCATCCGGCAACACCGGCGTCTCCACAACGGTGCTCTCATACTCATCCGCATCATGCGGGAAGTACTCTGTCATGAGGTCCTTGAACACTTGGCTCTCGCGCTCCGTCGCCGTGACGAAGATGACGGCGTCCACCATCGACCTGTTCGTCCCCTTGTCCAGCCACGCCCGCACCGTGTCCAGGGCCACATGGACGGCCGGTACGAGCGGGTAGTAGTCCCTGGACCCGAGGATCGGGTACGGCATGGCGCTGAGCGTGGGGATGGCGGCCGTGCGGCACTTGTTCAGGGTCATCTGGTACAGCACCTGGTTGTAAACTGAGCGGAGGGAGTCGTTGTCCTCGTGGATCGGGGCGCCGACATGACAGACGTGGGATGCGAGGAGATTCCCGCCCGAAGTGACCACCACGTCCCCAAGCTTGGGCAGGCCCTGCGCCAAGACCTCGTTGGCCACGTCAGCGCCAGCTGACTGTATGATGTGGAAGTTGAGCTCGCTGTCTCTCGCGTCTTTGCTTCCTAAAGGAACGTCGACCTGCGTGACGACCATGTCGACGGGAAGCGAGAGAATGTCGCCGTGGAAGATCGCAAGCTTGTCGTTCAGCTCTTGGTCTGGCTCAACACGGGCCTTCAGTTTGCCGAAGTTGGCGAATCGGTTGTAAGCCTCGAGGGGGGCGTACTGCCGCAGGTCGGCAACGGATTGCCGCATCTTGGCCTGCATTTTCGTCCATCGCTCGATTGGAAAGTGTTGCTGTAGCTTTAGCGCCGTGATAAAGTCCATTTCTTGCGCTAGTTCCGGAGCGGGAAGGGCGTTTTCTGCGCCAGCTTCGCCTTGTTCCGGCTGTGCTTCTGGTGTTTCTTCTGGCTGCGCTGGTGGCGCCTCCTTCGTGGTATTTGAGACGATTGCCGCGTCAGCAGCAGCGGCGGCCTCCCCCGCGTCGTCAGACATCGATATGGTAAAAAACGCAGCTTAGCCGATTTTTCTGTGCTATTGAAGGGTCAAACAATGTGTTTATACTGCGCAACACTGCCCTGCTGCAGAGAACATCCTGTGGCGTTCTCTTGCCACGGAAGATGAGCTCAGTGGCTCTCCGTTCAGTCGCACATCGATCCCGCGCCTTCCAACATCATTCCAGTATCATCAATTGGCTAACCGCCAACATTCGTCTACGGACGGATGATGTTGTGCAGTTTGGCACTTTGATCGTTCCTTTCAGGCCCTGTCTGGGAGGTTCGAACAATGTGTTTATACTGCGCAACATTCTGCAATTTAGAGCGCTAACGACAGGACAGCCTACTCCGAGAACAGGTGGCGCACGGGGTCGAAGAAGGGGTGGCCCATCGCCTCCCGGGCCGTTGGCCGCTCCTGGTGGTCGAACCGGAGGAGCGTCTTGACGAAGTCAATTGCGTCGGGTGGGCAAAGGTGCTTGTTCTTGTCGGTGATGAACCCCTCGAGCGGTCTCGCGGGCAGGTTACGGTCGACGAGGTCGGAGATGTGCTTCTTCATGGGGATCTCGTACTTGGCAAGGTACTCCGTGAACGACCTGTTGCCAAGCACCTCCACGATCTTCTCCAGCTGGTTCTCGTTGCTGGAACCCTTGAAGAAGGGCTCCTTGAGGAAGATCATGGCCGCCAGCTGTGCTCCCAGGCTCCAGAGGTCCAGGGAATAGTCGTACTGCCTGAAGTCCACGAGGAGCTCGGGCCCCTTGAAGTAGCGCGACGCCACGCGGACGTTGTACTCCATGCCGGGCAGATAGAACTCAGCGAGACCGAAATCGATGAGGCGGAGCTCGCGGCGCTTGTGATCGATCATGATGTTGTGCGGCTTCACATCGCGGTGCATGATGCCCATCGAGTGGCAGAAGTCGAGGGCGATGAGGATCTTGTACATGTAGAAACGGATGTCGTCGATGGAGAGCTTGGGATAGAGCGTGCGGAAGTCCTCGGTGTCGACGAGCTCAGTAATAAAGGCAGGCGTCTTGGAAACGGGATCTCTGACAACGTCAAGGAGGTGGACAATGTTGGGGCCCTCGGCGAGGTTCTGAAGGATCTTGATCTCGCGCTTGATCTTCTTCTTCTTCACGGGCTTGAGGACCTTGATGATGACGAACTTGTCCGCCGCGCAGTCGTACCCCTTGAACACTTCGCTGTACTTGCCACGACCAACTTTCGCGACGATTTCATAGTTGTTCTGATCTCCCCACGACATATTCATCGAATCGTACTCGTAGTAGGAGCGCCCGTGCTCGTAGCACGCGTCCTTGTAAACTCTAGCAACACTTGGCTTAGTCATGGTTAGTTCTGGCGAGACAGGTGAAGCTTTTGAAGAATTGCGCTACTGGGATCCAGGCAGCAATTCGTGAGAGCTTAAACCTGCGCGAAAAGTCATGGGTGGTCAACACATTCGCCAGAACTGCCCCAAGGCTCGCATGGAACTGGCCGGGCCTTCATGCAATTTCTCAATTCGTGGTTCTCCTGCTCACCGTCTTGGGTGACTCGGAAATTTGCCCAACCCACACCAGTCTCGCTAGAGTTTTATAAACAATCGGCATGCGCAATGGACGTGTTGAAGCAGTCGAGCTCGAGGCTGCCGACGTACAGCTGGCTCTGGGAGGACGGCCCGAACGCGCCCATCCGCTCGGGCGTCTGGGTGAAGATCGTGGTCGGCGTCACGGGCGGCCCGAGGTTGGCCGCGACGTCGAGGGTGCCGAGGCCGAACGACAGGCCGGACATGGCGTCGGCCATGGAGTTCGCGCCCTCCCCGGCATCAGGCCAGGCGGAGCAGCTGGGGACGGCCATCTGCGTGATCGGGATGTCGGGCGTGGCCTCTGGCATCCGCTGGAAGGTGATCTTGGGGTTCTTCGCAGGGATCCTCTTCCGGATGGCCGCCGCCGAGGACGCCTTTGGTGTCTTCACGCGGCCAGTCTTGCGGGCGGCCGCGGGGACGGGCTTGAACATGCGGGGGTCGACCGGGATGGTCTGGATGAGGTTGGACCTGCGCGCGGGGTCGAGGAGCGTGCGCTCGACGACTAGGGGCGACGTGACGGCCTCGGAGTCGTAACCCAGCGGGCCCCACGCCGTCCTGACGCTCGGGGGAGGCAGATGGAGACCGAGTTCCTTGGCGAGGCCCGCGGCGGTGTCGATGAGGCCGTTCTTGAGCTCGACGAGGGCGAGGAAGTAACCAACCCACTCAGGCATGTGCCGCACGATCACCTCCTGGCGGTGGTTGCGGGCGTACAACCTCCGTTTGGCCTGGTTGGCGAGGTCGAGGAACAGGCCGGTGGCGTGGAGGGGCGAGCACATGCAGGAGATACGGCGCCGGGGGATTTCCTCGGAGGTCGACATCGAGGGCATGTCCACGGTCTTGTTGAAGCCCATGAATCGGTACACGTTGCGGACGTTCATCTCGGTGCTCGTGGCGCCCTCGTAATCGTCGTCCTTCTCCATCTCCTCCTGAAAGTCGGCGATGTGGACGGGAGGCTCATCGATATTCTCAAAGAGGGAGTTAAGCGTGCGCATGTCGCTCTCTATGGTGTTAATATACGGTTTCACGTGGCTATTCTCGCGGATCGGAACGCGCTCGCGGATAAGCTCTTGGTGGAGGAATGAAATGATGTCTACTGCACAGTTTCTCTTCTGAACACGGTCGCCGTTCGAATAGTCGTATGGAGCTGCGAGTTTGATCACTCCTTGCTGCATTCGGGTTCCGGTCGTATCTCTGGACCATATCCTGCGGGCACGACTTATCCAACGACTGCCCTCACTCGAGCGCCGCCAGCGCCGCGCGGACCGGCTTCGGCATATGCGCGAGCACAGCATCCCCCGCGAGGTTGCCCAGGTTGAATATGGGCAGGGCCAGCGGCGAGCCGTCCCCCGGTGGGAGGGGACTGAGCTGCGTGGACACAGCGATGAGGCACAGCACGGGGTGGCCCAGGCCGAAGAGGAGGTCTCCGGCCTCGGTGGGGAGGATGAAAATGAAGGTGGACGCCAGGACGCCGAAGCCGAGGTGGTACGCCCAGTTTGTCTCGATCTGCATGGTCTTGTAGTGCAGCGACGTGCCCGCGGGCGTCAGGTCCCACAGGGCGGAGTGGAAGAAGAAGGACATGCGCCACGACAGCACGGCGACATAGAGGACCGTCCCAACGAGCGGCAGCCATGACAGACCGACCGCGATGAGCACGAGCGAGAAGGTGACGATGAAGCGCACCGTGCCATTGATCAGCGTGAGTGCCAACTGCGCGAGGGGGGCGCGGCGCGGCGGCTCGAAGGGCTCTGCGGCGAAGGCGGCGTAGTAGGCGCGTGCAATGCCGTCAGACGCCTGGTACACAGGCAGGAGAATCAGCGACTTCAGCACGGCCACTGCGGTGAATGCCACGAGGCGCTTGGTCGAGTGGGACATCGAGTAGAAGGAGAAACGGCGCTCGTCCTCCACGACGGCCTCAGGCACCGCCGTCAGACGGGCGATGAGCGGGATTACGAGGATGTGGAGCAGCAAAAAGAGCGCGATGAAGACAGTGGCGTGAGCAATGAAGGACCGTGTGATCCGGGCGGCGAGCTCGGGCTTCGTTCTTAGGTTGTCCACGACGCGGTGGATACCGACGCTCGATAGGACGCCTGCCGTGGCATCAAGAGCATAAGAATGGAATTTGCGAGCTATGTGTGTCCTGGTTGCCTGCCTGAGTCCGTTCAGGCCATGCGATTGTCAGCCTCGGCGATATACATGATATGTAACTCTCGCCGGAACTGTAAGCATACAGCGAAGAGCCAAGCTCGGCCGCCACAGGCAATGATGCACGTTCCAGCCGACCACCATCTGGAGCTGCTGATCGATCGGAAGCTCAGTTCACAGGCTCATTTTTACTCAGCGGCGGGCCGGGAACTTCTTCATAGGGAACGACCTCATCGGGCCCTTCTTCACCCGGACCCTCGTCGGGTCCTTCTTCGCACTCAGCACGACGACCATGAGGACGCCGCCGACAGTAAGGGTGCCTGCGGCGACCGTCTTCCAGAGCACAGAGCTCTGCCACCAGGCGTCACGATCTGGGTTCACTGTGACGTTCGTCTCCGCGGGCTGCTCGGGCTCCGCGGTGTCTTCGGGCAGCGTGGCCTCCCTGGACGACGGGGCAGGCCCGCTCCACGGGCTCGGGCACGGGCTCGCTCTCGACCATAGGCTGGACAACCTCATACCCTTCGACGGCATCATCGGCAGGGGCCCCCTCGTCCTCCTCGGACCGGCCGCAGACCTCCTGGATGAGAGGCAGCTCGCGGACGGCGATGATGATCGTGCACATGTTGTCAAGGAACCGGTCGCACGCGGCCTTGTCGAGGTGGTTGTTGACCGCGGCGGGGTTGGTGGTCTCGTCGTCGTGAACGACTCCCCGCAGTTTCTTGATGGTGCGGAAGGCCGCGTAGGTGGCCTTGACGAGGACAGAGACGCTGTCGGGGAGGACGACCTGCAGCTCGGCCCGGCGGAGGTTGAAGAGAACCTTGGCCAGAGCGGGGAAGTCGTCGAGGAGTGTGCCGGTGTCCTCCAGCTGCTGCAGCTTGTCCTGGACGGCGGTCATGAGCACCTGCTTCTCATTGGAGTCCGGAATGCGCATACTGATCTCCTGGACGAGCGCCAGGAGCGATTGCGACGACGTTTCAAAGTACTGGCGGCTCGTTGCCAGCTGTTCAGCGAAACTTGGGTTGTTCATGTTCTTCTGAACCAAAATGGATCTGGATCGCGATCTCGCGTCGCACTGGGCCTGACATGGTCACCGTGACGATCGCTCCTGTGACCGACTCCATTCGACTCTGAGGCTCGAGTGCCTAGCTCGCGCGTCGTACATCAGTGGAGACAGAGGAGAGCCACATCCGCTGATAACCCGCGTGTAGAGCACGTATGCATGAGGAAGTAGGCCGTGGCGCGTTGGACACGTCGTCCTCACGATTACGCAGAATATGTCATGTGAGCAGGATGAGCGGGGGAGGGCTCGCGGAGCAAAGAGAGGTGCCTGCCAGCGCCCTCTCGCTGCGGGGCCGTGTTTTGAAAGGGCGACTGTAGAAGTCACGGGGACCACCACGAACGCATCACACCGAAAGAATGGGCGGAAAAGGACAACTGGTAGCAGCTACTGCAGGAACATTCATTGCTGGAAGTGTTACATCATATGTCTTCGATATGGTCCTGCAGAGCAGGTGGCTCAACAGCTATGCCTGGGTTCGCCGCGTCAGAGGCGTCCAGCCGCAGGAGGAGCAAGAAGATGTGGATGAGATCGTGAGAAAAGCTGTTCGAGAGGCACTGGCTCAATACGAGCGCCAAAAGGAAGGAAAAGGAAGAGGCGCGATCCACAAGCGAGCGGTCGTCATGTAGGGGGTGATAAAGAGTGTTTCGACGGAGTGGGTGACGTGTGACGGGCCTCTAGTGGGTTCAATGAGTGGCGGTGTCACCCTCCATCGGACGCTCAGACCCGCACCGAGTGATGGCAAGCTAGCTCGTGCTCGTAGTGCTATACAGGCCGTGTCACCAGGGCCATGCGACCGCTGCAGTGCGGCGAAACAGCACTGGGAGCCAATCATCTGATTGCAGTTTCTGTGACAGCGCCCGTGACACTGGCATTGACGAAAACAACGAACAGGCGATGACACAAGCGTACAGGAGCATACTTTCCATCATTGGCACGGCAGTTGCTGCCGAAATGATTATTAGAGCGTGCGGCACCGGAGCTGATCGCCTTCTTGACTATGCCGCGGGTAAAAAGGGGGAGCCATGCCACGATCCCGCCGATGACGTTGAGAAAATAGCACGCAGGGCAGCATTGGCGGCTGTGAAGGAATATGCCGCCCACCAGTGATGGCAGCCAGGTAAAGACCATTGATGTTCAGATGACCCAAAGCCGGCACCACAGGCGTTGTGCACCTACGCATGACGCAATGGGCGTTGCAAGGTGGGCTCATGAGAGCACTGGCAGTTGTCCAGGCGTGCGGCAGAGGCAGCACGGAGCAGGCCGGGAAATGCCAGGTGATACACTTGAGGGGGCGAGAGCGACGGGGACGCTGCTGGGCTGGGGCGTCTGGGAGACCGAGCAGGACCGAGAGAGGAGCCCAGCGCAGAGCGGTGCTACGCCAGTCGTCACAGGGCGGGAAAGGCTGCCACTGCGCACAAACTATCGTGCTTTACCTCTTCACTACGAATTAGAACTCACCGGAGCGCTTAATGAAGCCCATACCAGCCCCGATCGTATCCACACGAGCCTGGACGGTGTGATTGCCCTGGCAACCAGGGAGCTCGCTAGGAGGATTAGTAGGAGTCATTGCCGACGGATTTCCACCAACAGCTGTGTTGCCCATGAGTCTTCTGCGTCTGAAAATGTGTAGTCTCGGTGAGAGAAATCAATCAAGTGCAGTTTACCACATCGCCCCCTAGTGGCGAGAACGCCTAGCGTGTTGGACAAGGTAGTCCTGGCAGACCTTGTTGAAGTGGGCGTTTGAGTCACGATACTGGATAAACGCATCGTTGGTGAGGAGCTCAGTGATGGGTACGTCTTGGTCCTCGTCGGCCTCGTAGCCGAGCCAACGCACCTGGCACATGGGCATGCCCGTGTCAGCGCGCTTGAACCACTTGACAATGTGGTCGACGATCCCGTGGGGAGTGTCCTGGACGAAGTACTTGCGAGCTTCGTCGACCGTGAGGCGCTCCTGGAGCTTCGCCAGGCGACTGGCGTGCCTCTTGATAGTCTTGCCGGTGACAGGGTTCTCAAGGAGGTAGCCCTGGTCTTCGGTGGCGGCCCAAACCCGGTAGGGGCCACGCATCTTGAACTCGAGGCGAGGAACTGGGGCGTCGCGCTGCACGAGGACCCAGTCGCCGGGAGAAAGCTGGGAAGCGAGAGTGGGATAGAACCTGTCTTTCACCCCCTTCCTGGTGAGCTGAGCAGCTTTGATTGCGGCCATGGTGTGGATGGCACGGTCCATGGTCTCTTGGCTGACGCTCGATGTATCTGGGGCAGTCCTGGGCCCGTTCTTGACCTGGTGGTGGATGAGAGCCGCTGAAAAGGCGGCCTCGTGAGGCGTACGGCTGTGGTTTGGAAGAGAAAGAGTTTACGAGTAAAAAGAGGTTTGGACCCTCCCAGGGATATTGGTAGATATTAATACTGACTACACTTCCCCCCCATGGCCAAGCAGTCGCGCGGCCATCACCACAACCAACATCTGGTATTACGTGGGGCTAGAGCCACCAATCGAACTTGGGATTACGCTCGCTCATGCCGAACCACTATTGGAATTATCGACGGGATAACGACAACCAACTTCTGGGATTACGTCTTATTGCAACCTCCAGGTGAGGTATTATGCGTAGTAAGGTGTGACCGAAAGATTCGAGGATGATATCAAAAAGATTCGGAAAAGATCTATGCAGCGCTGCTAATTAAGATATGGGTTCAGGAGCTCCTGTATAAGTATAAAAAGGACGTACCACAGCCCCGCCCCCTCGCGGGCACTCTGGGGCTCGCGCTCGACTCGGGAATTCTGGCCCCGAGCATTTTTAGGCATTTCGCCATCGCTCATACAGAAAGTTCTGGTACGTTGGGCTGATCCGCCCCATTCTTACACAGTGCCCGAAAAAGGGGTTTTCGAGCCCCAATTCGGCTTCGTTGGCGAGTTCTGACTCTTTTTGTTCTGCGCTGTACCGAAAGTTAACCAACATCATAAGCACTGCTCCACGGACGGTAGAAGTCTCGTGGACTGTGTTTGAGATATAAATATTGTGAATAGTCCGTCATGGGGATCACTATGGGCACTTCCATTCGTCATTTGGGAAAAGTGCAGGATATGTCGCTTTTTCCTGAGGAAAAGCGGCCAAACATGGCGGATACGCGTGCGCTCGACCAAATTCGTGAGCTTTCGATGGAGTTAACTGATGACGATTATCGCAAGGTGCTCGAAAATGCCCTTGCGACGATTGCTCGGACGCAACGCTATAAGGCCCGCACGATGAGCGCCCTGCAGAAGAGGGCCATCCGCAAGAGCGGCGGGAATGCCTCCCAGATGCCCATGATGCGGTTTGTGCGCCTCTATTCTTCTTACCTAGGATCTTCACCGTGCCGGCAACTTCCGCTCGGGAGCTCTGCCGTGTGCCGGTGGGGGTGTGATGGAGGGGTGCTTCACGAAGCAGGCAGACCAGCTCGCCGATGTGGTTCGACGGTGCTTGGCTGGCTACGTTAACTTCGTTGAGGTGCCCCTCGAGGGGATCTTCGATCACCTCTCCACCGGCACGCTGTGGAGCAAGGACGCAGGCGGCTTGCTCGATCTGTCAGCCGGCCTGCTGGTCCAGCTCCAGCGAGAGCATCGTGCGCTCCGCTTCCTGCGGGAGGCGTCTCGCAGCCGTGCCGAAACCGACTCCGGCATAGTCCGCGACGCCGTTGACGCCGGCGTTTTCGATCTCAAGGGCAACGGCTCAAACAGGTACGTCACCCCGGAGACCCTGTTCTCGCTCTCCCGCGCTCTCGGCTGCGGCCAGAGCCTGGCCCGCCGCACCCTGTACCGGGTCGCCGTCTTGGCCCTCGCCCCAGACTACTACCGCTTGTTCCTCCACGGGGAGCGTAGCGAGAACGTCTCAGTCACCGCCACTCACTGGGCCGCCCTGGTCGCTAACCTCCGCGCCATGGACGAGCTTCCGTCCCTGCCGGAGCGGCTCGGTCTGGCCATGCAGGTCTCTGACCCTGAGCGCGAGTACGAGGTCCTTGACGTGCTGGGTCACGAGATCCTGACGGCTGGATCCGACCGCCGACTCATTCTTCACGTTCAGTACGCGGGCTACACTGCCCCTACCTGCACTGGTCTGGACGAGACCCTCGCTGCCGTCAGCGTGGCTCGCGAGTATCTGATCGACTTTGAGCTCGAGGACTGGATCAAGGGCCCTGACGACGAGTCCGATGACGACTACCAATAAATCTTGATTGAGAATCCGTTTACTGCCTGGAGTGCGCAGCACGGTGTAGTTCTCTCTGCTCAAGAAAGTCCTCAAACTTGTCACAGCCATCGACATTCTCGAATGGCTCCCACGAAGCTTCGTCCGGCTCATAGCCCAGCCACTCAACCAAGTATTCGCGATTCTCGACCGGACCGGAGTCGGGCCGGGACTTCACAATCTTGCTCGGTATATACTCGGCCGCAACAGTGTTAGCCAAGCGAGTAACTTGCTCCACGGACATGTCGCCGTGATCGAACGGGAGGACCCGGGAAGCGTCGACCCTGAACTGCTTCAGAGATTCAAGGTCACGCACAGTATAGGCAACAACCTTGTTGTACTCCTGGTGCACCGACACTAGTGCCATTGGGCCACGCAGGCCGGCGGCGAATTTGTCGGGTGGTCTGTCGGGGTAAGCCACCAGGACGTACGGAGTCGAAACCGTGGCACGGGCGTCCGGCCTGTACTGCTGTAGGAGCCGCTTGCTCTTAATGCGCTCGGCAGCCATGAGCCGGTACGCCTTGGCCTCGGACAGCCAGTCCTCTTGCTGGTCAACGATATACGTCTCACCCGGCGCGATAACGGTAATGTCCTTTGGCACTCGCATCTCGGTGCCATACAGGATCTCGGCTGGGGAGAGTCGAGTAGGGACTCGAGGGGTCGAGTTAACAAGGTATTGGGCAATCGGTAAGCTGTGGACCCAATCATTGGATCTAAACTGGTAACGACGTGCTGTCAGGATGGACTTAACCGACACATTCGCTCGCTCTACTAACCCATTCGACTGGGGATGATGAGCCGTCGTCTTTCTCGTTGTAAAACCCGAGTCGGGCACTCAGGTCGTTAAAGACTGCGTTGACGAACTGGGATCCTCCATCCGTCTGCAGTACCTTCGGTACGCCGTATCGGAGGACCCAGTTATTGACAAACGCCCTGGACGTCTCGACCGCTCGGGTAGTCTGGAGCGGGACAAGCTCAGTCCAACGTGAGCACATGTCTATTACAACGAGGATATACTTATAGGTCGTGCCGTCGACCGTGCACGAGGTAGCGGACATAGTGTCCATGGCCACTCGGTCGAAGGGGTGCTCGACCGCGGTGTGCAAACCCGCATCGGAAGAGGCCGGGGGCTTACGCCTTAACTGGCATATTGGGCACTTGGCGATATAGTCGTCCACGTCCTTCTGGCGGACACGTACGCCCCAGTCTCGAAGAAGGTTCTTGGTCGCCCAGGCGGACAAGTGAGCCCCGGCGAAGTGATGCGCCTTCTGCAGCCTGTCCGCGACTTGGGTATCGAGGGTGTTAGCGAACACGCGAGAAAGGCCATCTGCTGCCCCGTTGTCAACACCCGGAACGTGACGTATGGTGAAATCGAGGTCAGCTAGTTGGTCGTACCATCTACGGACCTTGGGGTTGATGGACTTGGCCATGAACAGCAGGTTGCGGTGATCAGTACGGATGGTAAAGTGCGTCCACGAGAGGAATTTCCGCCAACGCTGGACGGCCAGGATGATTGCGTAGGCTTCCTGCTCTGTGGTACTCCACCTAGTCTGGACCGCGGAGAATGCGTGGGACATGAAAGCGATCGGCTGCCCGTCCTGTAGTAATACGGCGCCGCATCCCACGTCTGAGGCATCGGTCATGAGGACATGTGTCGCGTCCGTCTTGAAGTGAACGAGGGAGACCCGCTTAAGGAGCTCGGCGATAACGTCGCCCAGGGCCGCTTGCTGACCCGGCCCACCGGGTTCGGCCTTGCCAGCCGACACCTGCAACAGAGGATGAGCTCGGGACGCGAAGTTGGGCACGAAGTCACGGAAATAATTGAGGAAACCGACGAGTGCCTGTGCGGACCGCTTGCTGGTCGGTAGTTTCAGCTTCTTAATGTCGTCGATGCGGTCTTCGGCAATCCTCACGGTGTCTCCGGACACGAGTCGACCCAGGAACTCGACCTCAGCCGCGGCGAAGACGCACTTATCGCGACCTAGGTGTAGGTCATACTCTTGGCAACGTTTCAGGACGTCCCATAGGTTCCTTATGTAGGAAGGCTCGTCCCGACCCATGACAATAATGTCATCGATGTAAATAAGGCACTTCCCTGCCGAGATCAGGTCGGAGAAAGCCTGCTCCATGGCCCACTGGAAATGAGAACCAGCGTTACGCAGACCAAAGGGCATAGTCGTGTACTCAAACCGTCCAAGGGGAGTCCCGAAGGCGGTCAGAGGACGAGAACGGTCCGTCAGTGCCACCTGATGGTAGCCGGCCTTGCAGTCGAGCGTAGCAAAGATGGTATTACCCCTGAGCTTAGCTAGACAATCCTCTATGATCGGGATAGGGTAGTTGAACGGGGGAGTCTTCGCGTTGACCAAACGGAAGTCGATAACGAACCGGGTACGGTCCTTCCCCTTTGGGACCAAGAATGCCGGTGAGGAGTAAGCCGATGCTGATGGCTGGATGAAGCCATGTCGGGACAGGTCGTCAAGGTGTTCCTGGAGAAGTGTCTTCTTCTCCGGCGGCATGAAGAACTCGCGGCTAAAGACGGGTTCATCATCAGACAAGACTAGATCGTAAGGGATGAGCTTACTCGGACGCCCTACTCTGTCCTCGAACAGGCCGACAAACCGCGCGAGCAGTCTGTCCTGAAGGGAAGACGACTTGTCAGACAAGGTGAATAGGCTCAACTTCTGGGGAGTAATGACCGTTGAGACGTCTTCAGCCTGCTCGGCGTCATTGGCGTCAGACTCCTCGCAGTCGTCAATCTGAGGAAGGATCCCCAGGGTGACCATATCAGGGTACCCAATGATTAGATCGTACTCTGAGGGTAGGAGGTACGCACGAGTAGTAAAGGTGCACCCACGGGGGACCAGAGCTGATTTGGCAAAGGTTACTTCGGTGGAAATAGTCTGGTCGACTGTGATGACTCCAGCCGGTGTCGTCACCTCGACCGGGTCACAATGCAGGATCTTTTCGCCGGACCTCTCGGCCACTTGCGGCGATATGAAGGTTGCTGACGCGCCACAGTCGAACAACATCGACTCTGCGCTGGTCCTGTATATGGATCCTGACACAATCGGAAGAGCCTGCGCTCTGCGTTTGCTAGACGCCGCGAAACAAGACAAATAAGAATAGTTCTGGACCTTTATACGGTCACAGAACTCTCTCTTGTGGCCCTCGCGCCCGCACTTCTCACACTTGGACTTGGGCTTCCGGCACTCGGGGCTGAAATGGCCCTTGCCCCCGCAGTTGTAACAGGTTGGGGTCGTGCTGGTAGGGCGAGCCCGATCGCGGGACCGCTTGTCCGGGCGGTGATGGTCATGCGGGCGGTCACGACGGTCGTAGGGGCGGTCTCGGCGGTCATCTCGGCGGTCACGACGGTCGCGCTGGTTACGGCTCTGGCCGCGTTGCGGATGGGCGCCTGGCACGGGCGCTGTCGGACGGCGCGACTGATCGGAGCGGATCGCCTCGGTGAACGGAGCAAGGTACTCAGCCGACTCGGCTACGTCGCGTGCCGTCTTCATGGTGTATTGCTGGGTCTCCGCCAGTGAGCAACCCTCAGTCTGCTCCTTCAGTCTGTAGTAGAGGGATTGGCCCTTCACAGCAAAGGCCCGCAAGTAGGCTTCACGAATGGTGTCATCCTCGTCCATGTTAAGGCACTCCAACAAGGTGTTGAACTGCGAGTTGAGCTTCGACACCTCGAGCGGCGTGAACGCCGCGATGCGCAGCCTGATAAGGTTCAGGCATTGTTCCTTTCTGGTGGGGCGCAAGGCAGCGGCGAGTCGCTGCATGATGATCTTCTCTCTGAGCTTGCGTGATGAAGTGGAAGGTTCGTCGTCATGTTGGTCACCCTGAGGAAGCGGAACCTCCTCTAGGGTCTCTAAGCCTAGCACTTGTGATGCATAGGACTGGATCTCCGGGCTTATAAGCTTGCGGAGCTTCGCCTTACCTCCTCTAGCCTTAAAGTCACGCAGTGACGTCGTAAAAGCTACGAAAGCGCTGAATGTTGCCTCTTTCAGGAGCGGCGCTTGTTTTTTCTGTTCTCTACCCATAGGTAAGTACTAGTACTGTGGTTTGGAAGAGAAAGAGTTTACGAGTAAAAAGAGGTTTGGACCCTCCCAGGGATATTGGTAGATATTAATACTGACTACACGGCCACCGAGAGCAGCCGAAGGCGTAGAGTTGATGTTCAGCTCCGTCTGTTGCATGACGCTGCGCCATGTATGACGATTGTTGCCGTCGATCAGTGTAGAGATGCCAACGCGTAGATGCCGGTTGATCTCACGGTTCTGGCGCTCAACAAGTCCGTTTGCTTCGTGTCGAAGAGGAGTAGTGTTATGGTGTACGATACCATACTGTGAGCAGAACTTAGAGAACTCGTGGTTGCAGAACTCCGATCCTGAATCGGTTTGAATAATGTCTGGGCATGCAAGTCTGGAGATGATGACGTCTTTGACCTGGTCAATAATTTCTCGCGGCTCCTTAGTGCGCAGGGGTATGATTCGCGTGAGGCGAGTGCCAACATCGATGCATGTGAGGATGTATTTGAAGCCTTGGTCGGCCGGGTCGATAGGGCCTATGAGGTCCATGTGGACGACACAGAGCGGCGGTGCTGTCTGGATCATGCCTGGCGTGAACTGCACGTTCGTTCTGTTGGTCTGCTTAGCGCAGGTGACGCAATTCGTGACGTAACGTGAGACGTCCTCCCTGGCCCCGGGCCAAGAAAGTTCAGCGACATCTAGAAGGCGGAGCGTCGTCTCGACACCCGCGTGGTGTCTGTTATGGACGAAGAGGAAGCGCTCTTTCTTGAGCTGCTCGGGAAGGGACTCCATTAGTAGGGTCGGCACGCGCGAAAGGCCATCGGCCGCTGTGTTAGCGCACCCGTCGACATGTACGAGCTCCGTGATGCTGTACTGGGCAACCTCCAGTGCCCAGCGGGCGACCTTTGGGGTCTCGGACCGGGCCATGAATGTGAGGTTGCGACTGTCGGTATGTAGTATGATGTTCGAGCCCGCAAGGATTGAGCGAAAGCGCGACAGCGTGGACACGATGGCGAACATCTCCTGCTCGACGGTGGTCCATCGGGCCTCCGTATCAGAGAGCTTCTTGCTGTAAAAAGGCGATCGGCCCCTTATCCTGGATAATTGAGGCGCCGATGCCCACGTTAGATGCGTCGGTATACACGTGGACGGGCTTGTCGGGCTGAAAGTGAGCGAGCTCAACTGCGTTGGCCGCTGCGGCCTTGAGGATCGACAATGAATTAGAGGCGTCATCGCTGGAGACGTGCTTCTTAGACGCGAGGTCCTGTAGGGGACGCGCCTTCTCAACGAAGTTGGGAATGAACTGGCGAATAAAGGAAAAGACACCCACGACATGCTTCGCGTCCTTGGAGGACTGCGGCACGGGAAGGTCGGTGATGCCTTGTAGGCGCTTCGGGTCGATGCGGACCCCACTCCCTGAGACAATAAAGCCTAGGTATTCCACTTCCGAGGCCCCGATGATAGACTTGGTGGGTGACAGCCTAATGTTGGCTTCCGCGAGGGCGGCAAACAGCGACTCGACCTGGCCGAGCAACTCTTCTTCAGACGAAGCGTAGAGTAGAATGTCGTCCACGAAGACCAAGCAGTGTGGAATGGGCTTCAGAAGGGTCTCCATGCGGGCCTGAAAGACCATGGGGCCATTGGTAACCCCAAACGGCAGCCGTGTGAACTGGAGGGTCTGACCTTGGTGGCTAAATGCCGTATACTTTCGGGAGGAGTCAGCCAAGGAGAGCTGAAAGAACCCAGATGTCAGGTCGAACTTCGCAAAGTGGGTCGCCCCTCGGACTTGCTCGAACAGTTCATCAGGACTGGGCATGCGATGCCATTCAGCCGTTGTCGCCTCATTGAGCTCTCTGAAGTCGATGCAGAGTCTGTAAGGCGGGTCCGCACTGGGTTTCGGGACCATGAGGATAGGGCTCAGCCATCCTTCGTCCGTTGTGACTGTCGCGAGGATCCCAGCAGTAATCATCTGCGTGATGTAGAACGCTGCTGCAGCAGTGTGGGCAGCACTGCGAAGGCGTCGAACGGTCCTCACAGGGACGGCACTCTCGCGGATATGGATCTCGTACGGCGGAAGCTTGGCCGGCTCCTTGCCCAGCGGGCCAAAGATAAAGGCGAACGTCCCCAGCAAGAGCAGGAACTTGGCTCGTATGTCGCCAACCACTCTGTCATGGACTTGTGGAAGGACCGCCGTCTCGTCGGGTGTAAAGAGATTAAGCATCTCTGAGGTGTTGGAGACGTCATGGAGGTGAGGAGGCTCCTCGGCGGTTACGGCGTTCGGCCCGAAATCCATTCCGGTGCGGCGGAGGAGGCTCTTCCCCAGAAGGCATGCGACGGGGAAGGTGTCGACAATGTGGGCTGTGATGGAGATGGTCGTGGGGATCGGGAAGTAGTTCGGATCTATGAGGCGGAGCCTAAACGGCTCGGAGGGCTGCGCCTCGAGGGCTGTTGGTCCCTCGATGGCGTTGAGGACTACTGGGGAAGCCTTAGATTGCTTGATGCCCAGATACTGCGCGGCGTCCTTACGGATGATGAAGGGGAGTTGCTTGCCGCCGGTGTCCATGTCCGCGACAATAGGCTTGCCTTCAACCTCGACGAGAGTGAGATAGTCGTCGCAGTCGGGGGGGATCTCCGTGGCTATGGGTGCCTGCGGGGACTGCATGAGTAGAGTCGTGCCCTGGGCGAGCTCCTTAAGCTTACGTTCGTCGCGAATGCGCAGGGCCTCCTTGTGCTTGGTCTTATGCTTCTCGCTTGCTCTGAGGAGGTGGATAAGTACTTGCTTGTCTGTTATCTTAGACGGGTCGGACGTGAGCTGCTTTAGGACCTCGCAGTCAGCGTTCGAGTGGCCACGCGTGAAGTGCCAGTCGCATGCTTTGTGCTTTGTCTCACGAGAGGCGTGAGGCTTCTCCTGCCTCTGAGGCTGGTGGTGCGGAGTGGCGTCTTTGCTCTTAGAGGCGCCTGGCGTCTCTTCATGGTCGATGGTTGTGGCAGTAGTGACGTAGAATCGGTCATACTTACGGATCGACGTGTCAGCCTCGACCGCGTTAGGGAAGTTCAGCCCATTCATGAGGGTCTGCTTCAGGTCTCGCTGCACGTTCGAGTCGGCCCTATCTTCGTCCACAAGTGCCAGCCCGGCGATTCTGTCGTACTGCGCGACGTAGGCCAGCGCAGAGGCGATGGTGCTCGATGTCCCAACCACCACCTTGGGTAGAGCGCGGAGGTGGGATAGGCTCTCTTGCGTATGGGTGTGTAACACCAGCCTCATGTATGCTAGGGTGTTGTTCGCCTGTAGGGTGAGGGCTTCGATCCGCTTAGTGGTGTCGAGGAGCTTGGCGGGTCCTTCAGTCTTGACCGCTGCGGCCAGAGTAGAGGATTGAGCGAGGAGAGCGATCTTGTTCTTTCGGTGTTCAGCCACGTCTGCATTCGTATAACCAGCGGCTAGCATCTCGGCGATGAGGTCGTCTAATATCCGAACCTCGCGCTCAGTGGCGGCGAGCTTGTGCTCACTCTCGGATTGTGACACGGCCTGGCGGTGTCTAACTAGGTAAGGTTGCGTCTCGCTCGCAAGGTAGTCGAGGAATTGGTCGCTCGACACGAACTTGTGCTTAGTGCCATCAATGGCTTCATAAGTGTAGCTCGCAGTGATCAGAGTTTGGAGCATGCTGCGAACCTCTTCTCTGCTTAGGTAGGATACCAGTAAGTCGGGTTTCTCCCTTGATCGTAGAGTACCCTTGTAGTCGTCGATAAAATTCGACCACGAGACGATACTTCGTCCCGGCGATGTAATTTGACTCATATATGGACTGTAGAAGCTTCTGTAGTCTCGGTGAGAGAAATCAATCAAGTGCAGTTTACCACAAAATGTAATGCTGGCTAAACTGCGTTTTGAGATAACCACCACCGCGGGCACGTGTGACGAGCTAGCCCGTGTGGGGAGGATCCCGCAGCAGCAATGGTGAAGCTGTCGGACGCCACCCAAATTGGATCCAAATATGAGACGCTCGCTGGAAATCTCATGAATCTGCAGCCAGTGGCAACTAGAGGCTTTATGGTTCGTTAGAACTCGCCGGAGACGTGCTTGGTGACACTGGCGCTGAACTTGTACTGTTGTTTCTTGCCATCAGCGGTTACAAACTTGGAAAGAGGAGGCCCGCTCTCAATAGGGCGCGGAGACTGATCTGCGATGTTGTACTGAGCTGCGTTTCCCATCAGAAGTGATTGGAGAAGTGGTGCTCTTTTAAGTGTGAGGTGCAGCTTAGCCACGCACTCAACGTGCTTCCCACAGCGACGGTCTCACCCCATCGTACTGACGTCCAAGTGGACGTCAGTGTTGCCAGTCGAAGGCCGAGTTCTCATGCTCCGGCCAAATTCTCTTCAACTCGAGGGACACGCCATCTTGCGACCAGGTCACAGCTCGAGACCGTTGCCCAGCCTGCCCCTGAAGGCGCTGCTCTCATAGCCTCAGAGACACCCCGCGGCTGGCCAGTGCAGTGTGGGTGCTCTGATTTGTTATTCATGGGCGGACATAACTCATGTAATGTCACAGGAGCTGGGGCCAAGTGACATGTGTGAAAGCAGATGAGAGTCCTACACAAACACAGCATACGCGTTACGAACGTTAAGAGAAACGCGGAAGGGCGCAACGAGGTGTATTTGTTTGTCCAACCACTCTCAGTTACTCAGTGAAAACAATGATTCCAAGCGAAAGCTCAAGAAGATCCTCGCTGGAGACATTCCAGTGGTCTCCTTCTATGGCGCCCGCGGCACCGGATCCTCCCTCCTGGCGAATAATCTCTTCGGATCCAGGTTCAATGTGAACTGTGATCGCAATCATCCCACCAAGGGCATGCAGACGCAGATGTCCTGTTTGAAGAAGCAGAAAGGCAGAGGCTTCCGGCTCTTGGACTTCCAGGGCTCCAACTCCGGCGTCGGGGACGTCCTCAACGCCGACCTTCAACACGGCCTGCTGGCCTTCCTCCTCTCCTCTGTCGTCGTGCTCTCCATGTATACCCACAACGTTGCCACTAACTACGGCGACCCGCTTCTCCGCCAGCTCTTCGCCAACCTCCGCACCATCACTCGCGAGTCCCTCCACGAGAACCGGGTTGCCGGTGGCCACCTTGGCAAAACCCGACTGCTCGTCGTGCTCCACGACTCCCTCGACGGGGAAGACGCGAAGGCGGAGGTTGCCGTCGAAGTCAGAGCGCGCATTGACAGACTTTGGGCCGAGATCAACGACACCAACGGCAACTCCACGCTGGCCGACTTCTTCATCGTCGACGTTGCGTTCCTACCGAGGTATAACAACGGCGCCGGTGCAGACAACTCGGCGTATAACAGAAGTATCCGCGAGGACCTACTGCCTCTGTTCATGGCGAGTCCGCATGAGCTGGGCCCTCTGTTCGACCACTGCCGCACCGCCGAGGGCTACAGCTTCCAGCACGAGAGCCTGGCTGAATTCGACCCAGACGACCTGCTCGCCGAGATCAACAAGCTTGACAGTCGGGTGGTCAGCTACGTCGTGCAGAAGCCGGTCGTCGAGTCCGTGAGAAATGTGTGCATTCGGCAGTTCAGGAGCGATCTTTGCCTCAGCCACACGTCGCTGGAGCACGATGCAAAGGACGCCAGAGACAGCACCGTCAGACGCTTCAATGACCTGACCCAGTCCTACCTCCCCAAGCTCCGCGACGAGGAGCGTCAGACGCTCATGAGCGAGATGCTCAGCATTGCCCTGGCGCTCAACAACACGCTGGCCAACGTTCAGCAGGCGATGCTATACGACCTGCAGACCTTGAACTATCGCTGGTGGGACCAGGAGACGTTTGTTCGCCTGGCCGGCGAATGTCACGAGTTCTACTCCACGCAGTATAGGCCGCCCCAGGGCGTGGACCGCGAGGCGGTGGCCGCCCACCTCTGGCTGACCCCGCAGCAGAGGAAGGATCTGAGCGTGAGCGTCGCCCACAGCATGTTCTACCAGAAGTTCCGGCGGGACTGCTGGGGCAAGAGGACCCGGGCGACTGCCGTCTTCACCGCGATCCATATCTACCCGCCCCTCATCACGGAGACCATCAACGACCTCGTAAAGCAGCTTGACGAGATCAAGGGCAAGGTCGACTGGGCCCTCGGTGACACTCTTTACAACCCGAGAAAGGACCCTGACATCACCGACCTCGTCTCAGACGCCTGGGAGCTCCAGCGGAGGATGTGGGAGAAGGTCCGCGGCCCGTTGCTCTCGGCCATTGCCCGGAAGATCGCCGATAACGTCCCAGAGCGGTGGAGGACGTTACTCGTGGAAGGGCTGGCGGTGCTTCTGGAGCGGACGATGGAGGACCCCGTTCCCGGGCCAGAGGTGGTAAATGCTGAATGAGGCCGCATTGTCGAGCAGAATTCGTGACACAGTCGGCAGTCACGTCAGAATGTTCTCACGACAGCATCAACGATTGCAGCGACCTCGTTGAACTGCGGGACGGCGTCGGGGTATCCCTGCCACCTCATGGCGTTCACGGCAACGACCATGGCCTGCAGGACATTGTGGACGACCTGGTCGAGCCCCCAGAAAGAAGCCTCGACGAGAGCAAAGGTCAGCTTGTTCTCGTTCGTCAGGTGATCTCGCGCCTCGAGCATACCGGGGCGTGCCCTCCTGACGGCCGCGGACACCAGCTTCGTCTCGCTGTCAGTCAATGCTTCCTTACTGGCGCACATGGTGTCGGCCTGGAACGCCACAGTCATGACCCACCCGAGCAGGTCGACCGTGTCTCGCAGCTCGTAGTCGAGGACGTCCCAGATCCATCCCAGCACCTCGGCGTGGCCGGTCAGGTGACTGGTAATAATGAGGCCGAGGATGGCGTCCCGGGCGATGGAGCAGCTGCCTGCCCACGGCATGTCCTCGGAGAAGAGCCGGTTCTTGTCATGGGCCGAGTCGTCAAACGACTCAAACCGACCGCCCACACGCCCCACGGCAGCGGCGAAGTCCCGGACCACGGATGCCCGGTCGACTGTCGCGCCGTTGTCATCCACAGCCCCGCCGAGGTAGCTCAGCACAGGAGTCTGGAACAGTCGAATGTGCCTGCCGCAGTCGGGTGCCTCCCCTGAGAGCACCCTGACGAAGTTCCTGGCGAGGGTGCAGACGGTGGGGTGGAAGCGGATGGGACTATCGCCCAGCATGCAGTCTTCGATGCCCCCGCCGAACAGGGCGAACAGGGGCGGACTGAGCGAGTTGACCAGGTCCTCGGTGGTCTTCAGACTGCGGGTCTCGGTCAGCTGCGGGGGGCAGTCGAACCCGCTGAGGAGGAGGGTGTCCCGCAGGGCCTGCTCGACCCCCTCGGCCCGCACGATGTCCAGCCAGTTGCAGGTGGTCAGGCTCCGGAACACAGTGATGAAGGGCCGCTTGTACTGTGCCCCCTCGTGTACAGTGGGGCGGTCGATGACCTCGTACGGCCGCTGCTTGTGCCGAGTCAGTTCGGGGCTGAGGAATCTCTTGCCCCGGACGATCGTCTTGCTCTGGTCGTTGCCCGCGACAACAGCAGCGACGGCAGCTTGCAGCTTAAGGTTCATGAATCCCGCTGGCCTCTTGTAGTTCGGACTTCTCCCGTTCTTGCCGACCCTGGACATGAAGAGATAGTTCATGAACCGCACAGTGCGAACGGTGGCAGTGTCCGCGGTGAGGCTGAAAACATCGGTCGCCTGGGCGATGACGTGGGCCTTAGTGTGCACCAGATGCATGTCCGTGTCGGCGCTGACGATGACGGGCGTCTTTCCCTCACCTATCAGCTCCTTCACAGCCCGACATATCATCGTGTCGGCCTCCTGGAGGATGTCGCAGCGGTAGACGAGGCCCGCCTCGATGCACAGCTCGGGGGTCATGTCCATCAGGTAGGAGCGGATGGGGAACGTCCCGGAGTGCAGTAGTCGGCCCCTCTCGCCCGTACCGGGGAGGGGCGTGAGGAGGTCCCCGTTGGCGACGACGTCTTCGGTGAAGGGGAACAACAGATTGTTGGAGACCAGGTTGCCGTCAGCGTCCTTCAGTACAGACTTCAGCGGCTTGGCTGAGCCGTCATCGAACAATATAACGGTGCTTGGAAGCCCTGCGAGCTGTGCAAGCATCGCTTTTGTCTCTGATACCAGCTCGGACAGAGTAAAACACGGGAAGCTGGGGCGATTAGCGAGCTTAGTGTTGGCTGAAAGATTGTCTAAGAAGGAAAATATTGCATTGGGCCAGTCAATGAGGAAGGCAACGCTTTCGTCCAGCGGTAAATCGCCGATAAGTGTGGATTTGAAGTTAGAGTCCCTCGCGAGCATTTCTTCGTCCTTCACCACTTCATACCTGATGAAGCCGTTCAAACCAGCAACACCCATCTTCTTTTCGGTTGCTCGCGTGCGTTTCGCGTGGCATTAGGGGCAAAACTGCGGAACCATGACAATGACGATGTGAGCCCTCTGAACGTGAAGCGTTGTCGTACGAGGCTGAGGTACGTCTTTCCCGGGTCTCTGCACATTTTCCCACCGCCGCTCAGCCAAGCAGTCAGCTCCATCCTGTGGCGAGAGCAGCTGCTTCGTGGAGAATTGATTGATTTTGATCAAACGAACAACACTACACCTGCCACTCACACATTGGAAACTGAACAACTTTAGACAGGACTATTACGCGATTTATGGTTCATGTATTGTTTGATGCTGGCCCCTGTGACAGTCTCCCGTGACATGGATTCCACGACAAAAGGTTGAGATTACCAGAAAGATGAACAATCCAACCCAGATCATCTCGGTCGAGAAGAGTCACGATGAGCGCACCACGCTTTTGTTGTTTGTTGATCATTCTCATGCTTTCACACAGCACCGACGGCGGCGCCGAGGTTTTTCATGATATACTTGCAAGCAATACCCCCGTGATCTCGTTTATTGGCGCCAAGGGCACCCGCAAGTCTCAACTCGCGAATGCGATCATGGGCACGGTGTTCCCGCTGTTCCCGCACGAAGGAGGAACCAAGGGTGTGTGGGTCCAGCAGAGCCACGGTGCCACTGTCCTTGACTTCCAGGGTTCTTACGATGGCGGCAATGACGCCCGAAACGCGGACCATCAAGCCGGCCTGGCCAGCTTTGTGCTCTCGGATGCTTGTGTGCTTTGCATGCATTCGACCAGCTTCGAGACGGACTATGGCGAGGAGCTCCTCGAGCAGCTATTCTCCAACCTTCGTAAGTTCAGCAGAGTGGATGGCAGGGCCCGCGCCAAGATGCGTCTGCACGTCGTGCTCCACGACTACGATAGGGGACACGCGCCGAACCCCTCCTTGGTCACCAGGACCGACATTGAGCTTCTCAAGAGAAGATATCAGGACATTTGGACCCGCGGCCTCGAGGCAGACGAGGGTAGGGCCACACTCGGCGACTGGGTCGTCATCGAGTTCCACGGAATCGGGCCAGATCCAAATGCGCAGCTCAACCCCTATCACCAGCTGAAGAACCGACTCGGCAGCGCTCAAGCGGGCGGATACAGCCATTGCCAGGCACATACGGCGCATGAGGTGTTCCGCGATGAGAAGCCGCAGAGCCTTTTGGGCCGGTTCAACGAGTATGACCTCCGCTACATCCTGGACAAGCCCGTTGCAACCAACGCGATGGAGGCCTACATCAAGTGGTTCCGGGAAAGACTCTGCCACTCTACCACGGACTTGGCCAATGACGCTGAGGCCACTCGCGCAGAGGCGGTAAAGCTGTTTGATGACGATACAAAAGGTATCAACGCGACGCTCAGGGCTGAATTCCGAGAGAAGCTCAAGACCAAGGTGACGACGATCGCGATAGAGCTCAATAAGACACTGCTCGACCAGGCGCCCAAGCTCGGGAAGACAATCATGGGGAAGAACGCCGTGAAGAAGTGGGGCAGCTACATCTACAGGCCTGAGAATGAGAGCGATGAGAAGAAGGCCGTCAGGAAGGCCACTCTGAACAAGGCTCTGGCGGAGCTCTTCAAGCAGTTTTGTGACAGGTGCACGATCCCCAGCACAGTGGACCGGGACGCCGTGCGGGCCCACCTCCGTCTTTCCCACGCCCTGCCCGAGCAGGTGGAGCTCGCCAACATGATCGCCCAGAAGATCTTCAACCGCACGTTCAAGTGCACCAGCAACGGCAACCCGACCGTCCTCAGCATTTCGTACCAGCTCAAGCATATGATCACCAACAAGCGGCTCCAGGCCATAATTGTCCAGGCTACTGCCGACACGAAGGCCGTCTTGAAAGCCTTCGAGGCTCACATCCTCGCTGAGGGGACGAGCGAGACTTTCATGCCCGACAAAGTGCCCGAGGTGGCGGAGTCGATCGAGAACATCCGCCGTCTGACCAACTTCCTCTGGAATGTGCTATCCTGGATCGGCCGGAAAGCCCTGGCGGCACTGTGCTTGGTCAGCCAGAAGACACGGGCGATCAGGAACAAATTCGAGGAGATTCTGCATCTAAACTGAACATAGAATGCCTTTTCCTCGGTGAAGGTCACCCATAAAAGGGTAACGATCTATTTATGGCACGGTAAAGAAGAGATTCAAGGACCAGCCTCTACACAAACAAGAAGTCAAACAGCGCGCACGATGCGATCTCCCCAGGGACTAAATCTTTCGAGATCGAGTCTTCTGTATCAAAATCGCACTCAATCTCGAAGGACGGCAGGTCCATGGTGTCCAGCTCGACGTCCAGCCGCTCCAGCTCGACAAAGTGCCTGGCGACGAGGAGGTTGACTTCATTCTTGAGCCTCGGGTCGACAGGCTCTGGCCCCATCGAGTCGGGGCGGAACGACGACACGACCTGGTCGATCTGTAGCAGGTTCAGGGCGGGACAGACCCTCTCCCGGACCGCCGGGTCGAGCAGCTTCCTCTTGTTCATGAGCAACACGTCTGCCAGCTGCTTGAGCGGCTCGACCTCCCCCGCGGCGTCACCGAGGCTGGGCTGGAGGTCACCGATGAGGGACTGCATGCGGAGACCCGTAGAGACGGTGCAGAGGCCACTCGCGGGGTCGATGATTTGATTGAAAAGAAGCGAGGCAATATGCCGGAAAAATTGACGGAAAAGCACCGCCCGGAGCTCCTTGGGGAGGTGGAACTTGTCACAATCCGCCCCGATCTGGTCCATCAGCCGCTGGAGACCAGACTTGACAAGTGGCGGTTCAGTTAGGGCGAAGTCGAGCAGGGCCGGCACGACGCCCTTGAAGTCGTGGGCGATGTTGCAGTGGGCGAACCACACGGCCTCGTGGACCAGGGCGCCGAGTCGTGACTCCACAGAGTCGTCGGGGGCGGGGCGGGTGCAGGATAGGACACTCGGTCCCCGCTGTCTGAGGCTGTGCAGGAACACCACCGCGGACGCCACGTGGAGCACGGTGGGCATGGACGAGCGGGCGGCCCACAGACGGGATGACAGGAGCTCGAGGGCCGACGCCAGCTTACCTGGGTCCGCCCGGTACCCGTCCCACTGCTTCATGCAGGCATGGACGGCGAGGGCGAGGACGGGCGTGCCCTTGGGCGTGTAGGTCGGGTCCGCCAACATGATGAGGCGGTCGAACAGCTGGACACGCTGGGAGGCGACCTTCTCTGCTAGTTGCCGCTTGAGGTCGTTGATGGTTTCATTTCTTAGCTCGATCCCGCCGTCGCAGTCGAGTTCCTCAGGAGTGATCGCCTCCATGTCGGGCAGACCGAACTTGGGCGATGCAGGGATGGTCAGCGTCTCTAGCGTCTTCATGGCGGAGTCAACGCTCTTCCCGACGATCTCTGGGTCGGTTGGCTCCTTCTGGTTACCAACGACACCACTCGACAGCTTGGAGCGGTGGGTGTTGCGGCGCTGGTCCGATGGTAGCGGGGGTAGCTCTCTGCCGTACCTTGGGGGCAGGCCACCCGAGTCCGCGCGGTCTCTTGCAGTCTTGGTCTCACCCGAGTCAAACGAAGCGGAGCCTGGCTCAGCACCGGCGTCTGATCCCGCATAGGACGAAAGCACGCACACGCTACCCAGGGCGGACGGTGCGATGGACAGGGGCACCGCATGGTCGAGGTCTGTGATGGTGAAGGCGAGCTCGAGCGTGGCGTTCCCGGCAGCTGTAGCCATCTCATACTTGCGGTCTAGTTGCGTGAGGCGGAGTTTGCGCATCTTCGAGTATATGGATGCTATGTCGAGGCGGATGTGGCCGATCTCTGCGTCGGAGCCATCGCAAACAACTATGCCCAGAGCCTTCTTAACAAAGCCTCGCTTGGGAGCTTGTGCATAGAGTATCGTCATTGTGAAACCAATGGCTTCAGACACCTCTACGTACCCGCCAAACAGATCTACTAGTCTTGTCGAGCCTCGATGACTCCCACGAGTCCAGCGAACCCTCGCTTTGTTGTACATCTGCGGCAAATTGAGGCCCACTGATATGGAGACTTCAACTGGATACTCAGTGAAGCGCTTCTTGCTTCTGTTCGATGGATGATGTGGCGCGAGCATTGGACCCGCTTAATCTGCGGGGGACGCCAAACCCACCGAAGTCTGCTCCCGGAGCCATAGTACCGACCGACTGCGCTATTGTGGCGACTGGCGCGTCATATAGCCACCAATTTAGGACGGTGCATTTTATGCCGTGATCATCTTCCACGATGCTTATCGAAATTCTAGGCGAAATAGAAGGATGAGGAGCCGCACAATCCTAATCTTATCTCTCATAAGCGTTGTAATGGCGCTTGAAACTCTTCCAACTCCGTCAGCAGCTGTCACACAGAGCAATGGCTTTGCAAACCTCACACTGAGCATGGAAAAAGCATATGAGAACCGCAGCATCATTCTTTACACAATATCTCCTACGGAGAACACCATATGCGAACTCTCGACGATGAACCATTACCTTGAGCCCGTGCTCGTCCCCACCTCCGTCACGGTCGCCTATTGCGCCACAGGCCACCCGGTTCACTACACAGCCTCCCCTATCACCAACATTTCTGTCGCGGTGACTTCAATACCGGCCCCCACCGCCCCCGTGGTCTGTTTGTCGGCCAGCCCCACCTGGTGCGCCGACCACAAGGCTCAGCATGTCAGCATCGACACGCTCGCGACCATACCCAGCGGCGCCCTCGCTTTCCTCGAGACCGCGACCCCCAGTGAGTTCTTCGAGTACCGCTGGGACTCGGGCCCATGGACTCTGTTCCAGCCGGGCAGCGGACTGAGTCTCGAAAGGTCGGGCACGCTGCATGTTAGACGAGTCAAGACCATTGATGACTCTTATGTGGCCTCTGATCCCGTCTCCTCCACTGTGACGGTCCAGGCCGTCTCGACCAGCACTGCAGTCACCGTCTCAGCGATGGAGTACAACCAGACGACGTACGATGCAGAGACTCTGCGCGGGATCGTCCCTCTTGACGTGACCACCTTCACCGTAGCCAAGGGCGCCCTGTCCTTAACCTGCACCGACTGTGGTATGCGGGCGCACGCGCACCCACTCAGAAGGCCCGGTGCCCAGCCGGAGAGCCCCGCTGCCCTGGCCGCTGCGGCGGTGGCGACGGGCCACGACCCCGCCTTCTACCTCGGGGCGGGGGCGGACGTTGTCGCCGAGCTCGGGTGGGGAGCAACCCTCACTGTTGCAAGTCCCAGCACAGTCCAGCTCGTGGCGATCGACATCGTCCCTACCACCGCCGACCTATCCCGGCCGACGACTGTCTTCGTGCTCCAGTACCCTCTGACGGCGACCACAACCAGTGTGGGCAGTCTCTCCTCCGCTGTGGTCGCCTCGGTGGAATCATCGCCCATTGGATTCACCAAGGCGCTGTGGAACGACGTGGTGGGGTCCGGGGTGACCTCAACGAGGAAGCTCGTCGAATGCCTCGCGGCGGGGTCGGGGACTGTCAGGCAGTGCAACCGGTACGCCGTGGATGGGTTTACACCGCCCATTCTCTTTATCGGCATCGCTCTCATCGCCGTCCTTTCCGTGTCGGCCTGCGGTATCGGGGTCGTGTCCCTTGTCACGGCAAGGCTCTCCCTCGGCCGGGCGCTCAAGAAAGCGGCGATAATTATCTCTCCTGGCGACGATAAGAAGGACTTGTAGTCTCCTAGCCCATATAAACCATATAAACTCCATGTGCATCCGACTGCCTCAGTTGCCTGGGGGCAGCAATTTTTGCGCAATATTTCGGGGAGGACTGAATCTAAGCGTGGTATGAGTAACGTCTAACCCGTTTTCACATGCCTCTTCACGCGGAATATGTCATAATAGTGCGAAAGAAATTTGATGGGATCAATTTTCGGCCGAGAACGGACTGCGCATTTCCTGGCGTTGTACAGGAGACCAGCTCAAACAGAGGATGAGAAAGAATACCACCGGCGAATACAGATGGTCTGATGAGGATTATAAGGTCGCCAGGGACGCTTACTATGCGACACGAATGGATATACAAGAGAAACTAGACAGCATGGCTCAAATGGTAGGTACTATGGGCATCGCAGACTACATTGGCAAGGATACTCTTAGGATGACGCTCAATGCCGAGACCTCCTCCATGCTCGAGGACGTCCCAGTCATGCCCTCGGATTCCGAACGCGCCGACAACGGCAGCAGATTCCAGGCCCGCCAGCTACCGGAGCCCACTAGCCCAGTACGAGCCTACCCGCCCAACAACCGGTATGAGCCAGAAGACGACGCCAGCACCGAGTCGTCTCCCGAGCACGACGTGGTCAGCCACGAGCCCGAGCAGCTTCCAGTGCCCCTCCCCGCGAGCGTATCACCCAGCAAAGCCAAACGCGGCATAGTCAATGGCACTACGACGTTCCAGCGGGCACAGGCTGGCACAACCCTGCCGCCCCGACACTTCACGGTCCCCCGTCCCTTCTCGTTCCTAGAGAGAGATATCGCGGAGGAGAGTAGCATCACCCGCCAGAAGCGGGAAGAATATCTCAAGGAGATCCAGGAGCGCGAGGACCGTGAGTACCGTTATCGGTTCAAGGCCCAAACTCCCGACCCGGAGATGTTGAAGCCGAAGCTCGAGATGATCCACAAGGACCAGGTTGACAGGATCGAGAAGCTCAAGAAGCAGCGTGAGGACGACTTCGACCACCCCTTTTCTTTCTTCAACAAGGACCGCGACTATTTGGAACGGAAGAACGCGAGAGAGGTCGAGGGCACGATGAGGGAAACGATGGGGGAGGAGCTGCCGCCCACGCCGTCTTTCAAGGCCACGCCCATTCCGGATGAGGTTAAGGGCGACCGCATTTCCGCTATGGAGCAGAAGGAGAAGAGAAAGCGGGCCCGCCGTAAGGCCCAGCGCGTCCAAGAGCTCCTCGAGATGTCGCATCTGCCGCCCCGCATGGAGGAGGCCGAGAAGAATAAGAAGCCCAAGCCCAAGCCGAAGAAACCCGACCGTTTCCGTGCCAATCCCGTCCCGAACTTCAAGAAGCTACAGAACACGTTTGAAGAACAGCTAAGAATGCGGAAAGCAGGCCACGAGAGAACAGTGCCGATGTCATACAGCTTCAACACAGGCTACACTGAGCGTCTTGAGGCCGCCCGGGCCGTCATCCGGTCTCAGGTCAAGAAAGACGAGGCAATGGCTATCGAGCGACGCTGGCCCTACCTGTCCCCCGCCGGCAAGCCCGACTCCGTGTACAACCCGATTCCCAAAGCTGTCCACGAGGCGACCGAGGCCTTCCCCTATGGCGAGACGGTCACCTCGACCATGAGGAAGCGGTTGGTCGTGGAGCGCGACAGAGAAGAGGCGGAGGAGCTCGAGCGGATCAGGCGGCAGGATGAGGAGCGTGCCACCCGACTGGAGACGATGAAGAGGCTGATCGCGCCCCTCGCCAAGACGAACACCAAGGCCATGGAAAGGGCTCGGCAACAGCGCAACGACGAGTTCCGTGCCCAACTGAGGCAGAGGAAACGTGAGACAGACGCGATGATGGCTGCGATCAAGGAGCGTGTCGCTGAGAGGCCCTTCCTGCTGCAGGCCAAGTACGGGTACGGCGGGTACTCGGAGGCCCCGTGGGAGGCTGAGGATAGCGAGGATGAGTACGATTTGTAGCTTAGAGCAGGATAATGCGTAAATTTATCAGGCAGGAGGCACAAATGGTGGGGAAAATGAAGATTTTAAACAGACCCGCGGCCGAACAGACGCATCGTCCCGTCCTCGTCACCGGTAACCAGCATCACGCCGCCCATCTCATCGGTCGGGTTTCCCAGCAGGATCGTAGATACAGCCGGACCGTCAATCCGGAACCTAAGACACCCCTTCACGCCGCTATTCATGGGCCACATGAACACAGACGCCTTATCGCTGCCCGAGCACAGCAGCCTGCCGTCCGCAGAGACGCTTGGCCGGGCGACGGTGGTCTTGGTGGAGTGGCCTGCATACGTCTGGCGACATATAAAAGTGTCGCCGCTAAAAACTCGGATCCGGGAATCACCTGAAGATGCTATGATGGTGTTGTCGTCTGGGACGACGAGGCCGGCCACACACCCCGCCGACTGCTTTGCCCACGAGGCCAGGGGCGCGAGGGATGCTCCGTCTAAGACCTTGAGGTGCCCGGTAACAGTGCCCACCACCACTCGCCCGCCGCTTGGGCAGAAGCGGACAACGGTGGGCATACCTGGAGCAGCGCCCTTCGCGAGGACCCGCTTGCTGCCGACGTCGATCAGCCTGACCACGCCGTCTGCAGAGGCTGTAACCACACACTGCGGGTCTGCCGGGTGGATATCCGCGGACATGACGTGGGCGGGGTGGGCGAGGGTCTCGACTGGCCCCTCCTGGCCTGCCGTCCAGAGGCGGGCCGTCCCGTCAGACGAGGCGGTGATTAGACGACCGCCGGTGCTCCATGTAATGTCTAAGATATCAGCAGTGTGTCCAATATGCGTGCTCGCTGGCGTGATTATGTTGCCCACATCCCAGATGCGGAGGATTTGATCGCGTCCGCCAGAGGCGATCTGGGAGGAGTCGGCAGACCGTGCGAGCGACCATACAGGGCCTACATGCTCTCTTATGGTCTGCAGCTCCTGGATAGCCGTGATCACTGGGGCCCGGATGCCTTTCTTCGAGACGGGGATGCGTCGTCCGGGGATGATCGGAGAAACTGGCGTCTTAGAGATCTCCCGCAGTTGGGAAATGCGGGTTAATGGCGCAGCAAGATTCTCAGTGGCGCTATCCTCTAGCAAGTTGATAACACGTCCTGTATCCAAGTCTCGGATGATGAACTGCTCTTCTATGTGGCTAGGAAGCTCTTTGCTCCCTTCTTCTGCAGATGAGTGATCAGATGCGGTCTCGAACTCGTCGTCATCCTCGAAGTCCTGGTAGTCTTCGGAATCAGACATCTTGTCGTCCCGGTGTTACGGCTTGAAAAATGATCCAGATCTTGAGCCAACCTGCGTGTTCGACACACTTAAACAGACCATTTCTCGTTTGCTTACCTGTTTTTGTAGAGTAAATAGGTTGTGCAGTTTATGTCATCGCAAATGTGTATTTAGAGATGTTTACTGGGGTAAGCTCAGTCAGCTTTTTGCATGTATTTGCGTCCCTCTCGATATTCGGTCATGATTTCAGTAGTAAAGACGCTTTGTGTTGTATGATGCTGGTTTCTTGTGTTTTGAGGGATGCTGCTAGCTGATGAACCCTGAAAAGAAATGATCGATGCAGGCAGCTCAATAGACTCTGATGCCTTCCAAGATATACACGGTGAAGGCTTCCGTTAACAAGGCCATTGGCGAGATTAACGGTGGAGGCGATAACAACGCGCCGCGGCGAGGAAATCTTGAACCGGGCATGCGTTCTTTCACGAAGGCTAAGTACACATTCACTTGCCTGCTTGCGTGCGTCTCTGCATCTGCGCACGCGTTGACCCCACCGAGGACGGTCAACCTGTTCGACGAGGAGGTCCTCAAGCAGATCGTCAGCATTGCCAAGGGAAGAGAGACCAAGGCAAAGGCAGCGGATCGGTGCAGGTGGATTGGCGACCTGGCGATGTGGAGGGACCCTGACATAACCCCACTCGTCCGGGACTTCGTCACGGCTTATAGCTACCTTGGCTTGTGCAAGCCATTTGACACCTGGTTGGGCGAGTACTCCACAGCCACCCGGGTCTGGCTCTCGCGCGCGTCACCCGGGTACCTGACCCGTCTTCGTGCTGGGTTAGAACGGGTGCGTCCGCTCCTCCATGATCGGCCGGGTGTTCGACAGGATTTTCTCGACACCCTAGGCGAGCTCGAAACTGAGGTTGCCGCCATAGCCGCCGATCATGGCAGGTATCATCCTCAAATGCATGCATCGCCCGAGGGGCAACGGGTGGGTCGCACTGGTACCGTGGCCGAGGCCCTCGTCGGCGTGCTGTCGTGCGTCACGCGCATGAGTGCTGCAGTGAGGTAAGGTACCTTACCTTACAGAGTGCTCTCTGTGAAGACAGACGGGGTCTCTGTTGCTGTGACGGTTTGGGTGGGTCGCGAGAAATACCGTGGCGGTCGGGTGGCTGACCGGCCCACGTACAAAAAGGGTAGCAGCAACAAGCGGGCTCGGCTCGGTCAGGATGACGCCGAGGCTACTCCTGCCCCGGACATTCAAGCTCTCATGGGCTTCGACCCTGGTGCTCGGTTGCTGGGCGGCTACACGATCCGCCGCCCAGACGGGCAGAGTGTATCTGGCGTTCTCGCTAAGTGTGGCTACACTGCCACCCCCTCTTTCCGCGTGAATATGAGCGCAGCATCGTTCAAAACGACAAGTCTAGAGGCTCTCAAACAGTCGATTAGGTTTGTCCATGAGAACATCGTTCAGATCATCAACGAGGGGACGAGAAAGTGTTTCCGCCGTGCGACTTTTGCCAATCACTGTCTGCGCCTGAAGCACTTCGCCCGGGCTGGACGTAAACTCCTGGATGATCTCGGCGGGCGCCCCCCGGAGCCCATTCACCTCGAAGTCGCGTACGGGGCTGCACTGTTCGGTTCCGCCGGCACTCCCTCCTGTGCTCCGTACCGCCACTTTGCTCGAGCACTTCCTGGCATAATGCTCCGGCACAACGTCGTCGTGAGTGTCACGATGGTCTCCGAATTCCGCACTTCCATCGTGTGCCCATACTGCAAAGCACACTTCAGACGTGTGGTGCACACACCGCACCATGCTCTGCCAGAATCCCGCGTGCGAGGGAGCTCCATGGCGCGTTGAACGGCTACGTCGGCATCCCGAGCAGAGAGACATACTTCTCAATCTCTCTCACCGAGATAAGAGCGCCAGCGAGAACATCCTTTGGTGCACCATCGATGCAACTTCAGATCAGATAGAGCAATCTCCTTTCCACTTCGACTCCCAGAGAGGTGCTCTTCCTCGCTATCATTAACTGCTGCTAAGTTGAGCAAACACGCGCTGCAGCGCGCGTGATATGCTGCGCACGATTGATAGAGTATGATGAACCACACTGCGATCCTGATGCTGCTTGGATCACTGTGTGTTTTGGACTCAACAATTCTAATCCTGCGCAGCACATCAAGCAAATCGAAGCCATGTTCGGCAAAATGACGAATACTGATGCCAGGATTGTGAAGGTTCGTACTAATTTGCGATTTTATTAACATAGGACTGGAAGCGGTTCCAGGCCGATCCTCCACCAGGCGTAGAGGCCGAAATCGACGTGAACCACATCAGAAACTGGAAAGCAGTCATTCTAGGCCCAGAGGATAGCATATGGCAAGGTGCAGTGCTACTTTTATCGATTGATTTCCCCGATAACTATCCAACGAAGCCACCGCACGTGAAGTTCGTCTCGAGCGTTTTCCACCCAAACATCTACAAGTCCGGCGAGATCTGCCTTGACATCCTTCAGAACAACTGGACGTCTGTCTATGATGTCGCGGCCGTCCTGACGTCGATCCAGTCCCTCCTGACAGACCCAAACCCAGCCTCGCCGGCCAATATCGAGGCCGCGCAGCTCTTTACAAAGGACGAACCGGCGTACGAGCGGCGGGTGCGGAAGTGCATCGAGGCCGGCTGGGCGGCAGGGGACTGGGAATAGGGCCCGGGTCTGGGCACTCTTGACTTGACTTGACTTGTTGGACGTTTGTAAAGCGCACTTTGGGGCATGGTTGGGTGCATGTGCTGGGATAAGTATGGCAGTAGCTTCCAGGCATCTGTCAGGTGACCAGGGTCGGAGTGGTGTCACAGCTACAGACCGGATCATAGCCGCAGCGTCTGTTGTTGTAGAGAAAGAAATGGGGTCTCGCGCGCTACAAAGTCCCACACTTGCCTGTTTAGGCGTCTCATCTTCCCTACAGTCGGAGCCGGTTAAGCTGCACCGCGACAATGGACGGAGGACGAGCATTGGACGGAGACGTGCTTACCCGCTATGAACCGGGGATAGCCATCATCCGGGAAAGCATATTCTTCAAAACGCTGTCGCAGGCACTCCCGCGACTCTTCATTTCCTTGCTACGGCAAGAACCTGTGAATAATGTCCTATACTCAATCATCTCCATCATATACTACCTAGAAACGCTTTCGCTGGTCCTCACTCCCAACTTAGACTCATTTAGTACCCCGACGAAGCTCGTGCTTCAACTCTTGTACTACCTCCGAATCCCCGTCGACGATTACAAGCTCCTTGATACCGTAGGCGTTCTCATAGCCTTCGTGGTGACCCTCCTATACGTCAACCTTGTCACCATCACGACGTTCCTCATCATCTTCACCCGCCTCGCTGCTGTCCGACCCGCTGCCATCCGGCTCTACAAGCTGCTCTTCATCCTCGAGATCACCGTCTTCTCGCTCCCGATGTCCCGTGTACTGCTCATCTTCACGCGCATTGAGACTGTGAACGGCGTGTGTACCTTCGCGATGCTGCCCGGCCTGACGTGCAGCTGGTGGACGACGCCGTTAAACGTGCTGGGCATTGTGGCCTTCGTCCAGCTCTTCATCTCCGTGTTCGCCATCAACTGCTGCTTCAGCGACACCAACATTGTCAGCGGCAGGCTGACTGCGTCCCATTGTAACGGGCTCTTCGGCGCGTCGGCCGCGGCGACCGTCTCGATCTCGGCCATTAAGATCGTCGGTTTCGACTTTCCCGTGCTCACCAGCGCCCTCAGCGGGGCCATCCTCCTCCTGCTCAGCGGGGCCGTCTTCATCCTCGTGCCCGCCATAATACCCGAGGTCAATATCTTCGTGTTCGGCATGACGACGATGCTGCTCTTCGCCATACCGTATTCATTGGCGTACAGCGTGTTTGAGCTGCCCGTGCTCGTCCTCGAGCTCCTCTTCATCGTCGTCCTGCCCCTAACCGGTCTCATCGCTGGAGCGCTGGCCATGCATGCCCGTATATACGCCATATTCTCCCTCCTGATGCCCGTCATGGCCGTCGCAGAGCACGAGGTTGAGCACGCGGCCACGACGGTCACGTTCCCCCACACCACAATCTCCCCGACCGGCGTTAGATACGTGTTCGAAAACCAGCACCAGCTACCCTTCGAGTATTACTACAAGCGGATATCGCGGCTCAACCCGGGTAACGCGGGGTTCAAGGTGCCGCGTGCCAACACTGTGGTCGCGCTAGCCCTGTGGCCGATGGTCCACACGCTGTCGTTCCGGAAAGACCTCGAGTACGTCCTTCTCCGGCATGGCAATGTCACGACGAACGACCCCGTCATGGAGTCCGTGACTTCGTTCAACCGCCCAGGACGCTACTCGGTGTTCTTCCACAACTCGGGCAACAGGTCCCTCGTCTCGACGCTGGCTGCCCCGTTCGCCTTCATCGTCGCGCCCTTCCTGCTCTCGAACCACCCCGTGGTCAAGTCCTGTATGGGCCTGCCCAACGGGGCGCTGCTGTCCATCGTGCACTGGACCGTGATGACCGCGCGGGCCCAGAATCCCAGTAGTCTCTTCCTCACACTCTACCTCGCCCAGTACGTCCGTCTGTTCGTCCCACTCGACATGGAGAAGGCTGCAGCCCCGCTTGAATTACTCAACGAGGCGAGGGGCGGAGACAGTGAGGCCCGGCCCAGGCTGATGGCTCAGAGCAGAGTCCCCATCGTCGTGCGGCCCGTTATAGCTTTCTTTGAGCACTGCATGGTCACCCGTGAAAACATGGAGGCTGCCATCTTCCTCGGGGGCGACTTCTACAGCCCGAACGTGTCAGCTTTCTACCTGTCAGATGCGGTTATATCTGACATATTTGATAGAGCGTGTGCAGAGCACGCTAAGACGCTCAGTGATATCGATCATGTCCGAGATTTGATTCATAACCGGCCAGAGTCAGCCTCACGCGATGTCGAGCTGTTCCGCCGCATCGCTGCGATGTCACGGCACCACCGTACGGCCGAGGAGCGCTACCTCCAGGCCGTACGGGTGATAGGGCACTCCAGCGACGTCATTGGCACTTACGCATACTTCATGGAGACCTTAACGCGCGCTGAACCGAAGGCCTGCTACGAATTCATCGCCTCCCGGCTGGACGGCAAGTGCACTGAGGACATCTCGCCGCTGGAGACGCGGACCGAGCTCATGCGCGTGGCCATGATGCAGGCGGGCCAGTTCGTGCCGACGTTCATCCGGCGGGTACGGGGCATGGCGGTTATCGGCCTCGTGCTGCTGGCCGCCCTCGCTATTGGGACAGCGTTGCTCACGGCAGCCTCGGTGGAGCACACCGACGACGCAGACGTCGTGCTGTGGGCCGCAGATCTGGTTTTTGACCGCATCCTCGAGCAGTGGTACGACGGCGACTCCCCCGGTCGGGTCAACCGTTACCCGGAGGTGTTCGACCGCCTCAGCAGGATGTCTGTCATGCAGGTCGGCCCGCCCCTCACGGTGTTGGGCCAGCCCCCGGTCCACACCATCTCCCCCTCCTCGCTGGTGCAGTCCTGCATCAGCGGGCCCCTCGCGGACAGGCAGGCGATGCTTGCATGCTTTGACACGCTGTCCGGCATGGAGGCGACAGCTGTGATCTTCCATCACACCCTCATCACGTGCGGCAGCGCCGTCGTCCTCACGTGCGCGGTGTGCATCGTAGTGGCCATCCTCCGGGCCCTGCTCTCCGCCTACTACTGCCTGATCGCTGAGCGCCGCGTCATAGTCCAGATGGCGCCATGGTGGAACAAGCACGGCGGCAGTGCCCCCCCTCCCCCGCGGACCGGTCTCGACGTGCTGCTCGATGGGCGGCGGCTGGTCGTGGCGCTGGGGGAGTGGCTGCAGGACAACGCAGAGCCTCCCACGGCCCGGCTGGACGACGTCGTCGGGGGCATCGCGGCGGAGACGTCGGATGTGACCGACGACTTCATCGACTCTGCTACGGCATGGCACGTGCAGCACGCAGGACTCTCCCTGGCGGCGCCTATGAGCTGCCCCGTGCCCTCTAAGGATGTGCTGGTCGCCCCCCTCGAAGTCAAGCGGAAGAAGGTCGGCGTGCTCCGGATTGTGACACTCTCTGGCCTGCTGCTTGTCATGTGTGTGTTCATGACGATCCTGTTCGGCCGCTACCACCTGTTCACGTCCAGCATCGACAGCAGGCTCGTGTCGTTCGACAAGAGTCTCGACGTCTTCCACACGTCGGCCGACTCCATGCACGAGTCGGCCGTGATCATCGCGACGACTGTGCGGAAGGCGACCGGGCTGATTGCAGCGGTCGATGCCCACATGGCCGGCGACACCCCATGCATCTCCATCTCCGACTCGACGTGGGTCGGGCCCCAGTCAGTCTTCTCCACGAGCATCGAGGCCATCTCAGCCCCGTCCCGTCCGGACCTCGCAGCCACGGCCACGGGCGGGGCCTTGTCCATCTGGGCGTTTGCGGTGGATTTGAACTCGATGCTCCAGGCGATGGTTTCGTCGGCATTGCCCATGCTGTGCGAGGAATCCCACATCGAGGCATACCCCGCCCCCCGATTCGACAAGCGACCCATGGCGTTCAGTGCAGCACATGAGGACTGCGTGGCCAGTGCCACCGATGCCTACTCGTCGTACGCCGCGCTGTCGACCGACCTGGCGACACACTCCGGCCGGATCGCGGGGACAATCGACTTCATGTCCACCAGGGAGGGCCGCAGCCTCTTCGCCGCCCACACCGGCGCCATCGCGAACTCGGCCGACGAGCTCGTTGACATGGCTGACGAGATCACCGCCCTTGCTGCCGACCAAGTCCACATCCTCCCCTGGCTCATCTCGACCGCCGCCGCCCTCCTGGTGTACCAGGGGCTGTGCTTCGTCTGGAGCTGCACGATGCTTGAGCACACGGCCATGTGGACGGTGACCACGGTGGTGCTGCTGGCCGTGGCGTGGTTGGCGGCGGGGCAGCTCGTCGACACCGAGCTTCACATCGACGACATGCTCAGTGGGATCGACGCGGTCGTCAGCCCGCTCGCAGGGGTCAGCAAGGAGCTGCGGCTCAGCTTCTACGGCATCCTCGCCGAGCTGACCCAGACGGCCGTGTACAACAACACGCACCTCGACCTCGCGCTGAAGCAGTTCGGGACGCAGACCGACATCGGCATCCACGAGCTCGACGTGGCGCTGGGTGGCTATGTTTCCCGGGACATCTCCGGCATGAACATCACTGTGCCGGCCACCAAGAGGGACGCCATCATCGCCCAGATCGACGCCTACACGCCCTCTGCCACGACCACGGAGATATTGGCCCGGGCATGCCCTGAGGCCGTCGTCGGGCCGGTGCAGCCCTGTGTGTTCCGGAACTCGACGGACGCGGTCCAGTATGGGCTCTCGTCCACCCTATACTCCCGCCTGGTCCACTCTATTGGGCTCGACGACGCCTTTGTGTCCCCCTCGACGGCCCTGGTGTCACATGGCATGCGTTTTATGGCCGTCTCGGCAACGCTCTGGTGTGTAGCAAACACTCTCATCCTCGTCTCAGTCTGCTACCCTGTCGCATTCGACGTCGGCCTACCCTTGCCCCGCCGGGACACCATCTTCGCCACATGCCGCAGCATGTTGCCACGCTTCAAGTCTCGGCGGCAGACGGCTAGCTATCTCAGTGTTGCGCCGTGGGGCCCGCTGCTGCGGCTGGTCGGCGTCAGCCTGCTGTTTATCCTGCTCTGCATGATCACGCTAGCCTCAGCGGTGTTGCGGTGGCAGTACCTCACCGCCGCTGCGCAGGACGCCAACTGGAATGTCGCGGGCCGCGTGTCAGGCTACAAGATCGCAGCGCTGCTGACCCTGAGCGATACGATGATCGACTTCCCCTCCGAGATCCTCGTCCACATCGAGAACGTCACGCGGCATACGACCAAGTCCAACTGCATCCTGGTCCACCAGCTGGACACCTCGATGCGACTCCTGCTCGAGCGTACGTTCACGCCAGACTCGCCTAACGTTGCCGCCCTCGTCGACAAGCTCCTCGGCATGCTCGACGCGGCCCGTGAGGAGTGCGACCCGCGCGGCATGACGCTGGACGAGATCCTGCCCTTCCCAGGCTGGGCCCACCACGTCGTTGGCGCTGTTGCACTGCTCGCGCCGTTGCTCTTCCTCGCCGTCGTCGCACTTGAGGTGAAGAAGGACCTGCATCTGATCGCCCACGGGCACAGCGTGTCGTCCCTCATCATTGGGCACTAAACGGGCTCTTTATTGCCGATCATAGTCTCAGATAGGCTTTGACACAATCGAATAAGTTAAACTAATCTCTAACTAATCTGCGAAATATGAAATGAAACCGCCGACGACATGCACCATCAGCAGTGCTACTGGGACCATGACCAGCGCGGCCACGAGGAGATGGCGCCCCTTGATGCAGGGTCGCCTTGTGCTCAGGCTCTCGACACTTCACAGATATGTTGGGGAACGACGACGCGGGCAACGTCATGGCCCCAGAATCTATCAGCGCGCACAGCAGCACCGCGATGGACGGGTGGCTTTGTTAAGTTCGTGTACTAAGGGAAGCTACGCTTTGGGACACGAGGTTGCTGACGGCGACGGTGAGCAGCATGCACAGCAGCTGGAGGGGTATCTCGTGGACGTGCTCGAGCACGGGCTGCAACGGGGCAGCTGCTCTCGCCACAGGATGGAGCTGACTGCTTGGCTGAGCGGCGGTGGGAAAATGTGCAGAGACCCGGGAAAGACGTACCTCAGCCTCGTACGACAACGCTTCACGTTCAGAGGGCTCACAACGTCATTGTCATGGTTCCGCAGTTTTGCCCCTAATGCCACGCGAAACGCACGCGAGCAACCGAAAAGAAGATGGGTGTTGCTGGTTTGAACGGCTTCATCAGGTATGAAGTGGTGAAGGACGAAGAAATGCTCGCGAGGGACTCTAACTTCAAATCCACACTTATCGGCGATTTACCGCTGGACGAAAGCGTTGCCTTCCTCATTGACTGGCCCAATGCAATATTTTCCTTCTTAGACAATCTTTCAGCCATCACTAAGCTCGCTAATCGCCCCAGCTTCCCGTGTTTTACTCTGTCCGAGCTGGTATCAGAGACAAAAGCGATGCTTGCACAGCTCGCAGGGCTTCCAAGCACCGTTATATTGTTCGATGACGGCTCAGCCAAGCCGCTGAAGTCTGTACTGAAGGACGCTGACGGCAACCTGGTCTCCAACAATCTGTTGTTCCCCTTCACCGAAGACGTCGTCGCCAACGGGGACCTCCTCACGCCCCTCCCCGGTACGGGCGAGAGGGGCCGACTACTGCACTCCGGGACGTTCCCCATCCGCTCCTACCTGATGGACATGACCCCCGAGCTGTGCATCGAGGCGGGCCTCGTCTACCGCTGCGACATCCTCCAGGAGGCCGACACGATGATATGTCGGGCTGTGAAGGAGCTGATAGGTGAGGGAAAGACGCCCGTCATCGTCAGCGCCGACACGGACATGCATCTGGTGCACACTAAGGCCCACGTCATCGCCCAGGCGACCGATGTTTTCAGCCTCACCGCGGACACTGCCACCGTTCGCACTGTGCGGTTCATGAACTATCTCTTCATGTCCAGGGTCGGCAAGAACGGGAGAAGTCCGAACTACAAGAGGCCAGCGGGATTCATGAACCTTAAGCTGCAAGCTGCCGTCGCTGCTGTTGTCGCGGGCAACGACCAGAGCAAGACGATCGTCCGGGGCAAGAGATTCCTCAGCCCCGAACTGACTCGGCACAAGCAGCGGCCGTACGAGGTCATCGACCGCCCCACTGTACACGAGGGGGCACAGTACAAGCGGCCCTTCATCACTGTGTTCCGGAGCCTGACCACCTGCAACTGGCTGGACATCGTGCGGGCCGAGGGGGTCGAGCAGGCCCTGCGGGACACCCTCCTCCTCAGCGGGTTCGACTGCCCCCCGCAGCTGACCGAGACCCGCAGTCTGAAGACCACCGAGGACCTGGTCAACTCGCTCAGTCCGCCCCTGTTCGCCCTGTTCGGCGGGGGCATCGAAGACTGCATGCTGGGCGATAGTCCCATCCGCTTCCACCCCACCGTCTGCACCCTCGCCAGGAACTTCGTCAGGGTGCTCTCAGGGGAGGCACCCGACTGCGGCAGGCACATTCGACTGTTCCAGACTCCTGTGCTGAGCTACCTCGGCGGGGCTGTGGATGACAACGGCGCGACAGTCGACCGGGCATCCGTGGTCCGGGACTTCGCCGCTGCCGTGGGGCGTGTGGGCGGTCGGTTTGAGTCGTTTGACGACTCGGCCCATGACAAGAACCGGCTCTTCTCCGAGGACATGCCGTGGGCAGGCAGCTGCTCCATCGCCCGGGACGCCATCCTCGGCCTCATTATTACCAGTCACCTGACCGGCCACGCCGAGGTGCTGGGATGGATCTGGGACGTCCTCGACTACGAGCTGCGAGACACGGTCGACCTGCTCGGGTGGGTCATGACTGTGGCGTTCCAGGCCGACACCATGTGCGCCAGTAAGGAAGCATTGACTGACAGCGAGACGAAGCTGGTGTCCGCGGCCGTCAGGAGGGCACGCCCCGGTATGCTCGAGGCGCGAGATCACCTGACGAACGAGAACAAGCTGACCTTTGCTCTCGTCGAGGCTTCTTTCTGGGGGCTCGACCAGGTCGTCCACAATGTCCTGCAGGCCATGGTCGTTGCCGTGAACGCCATGAGGTGGCAGGGATACCCCGACGCCGTCCCGCAGTTCAACGAGGTCGCTGCAATCGTTGATGCTGTCGTGAGAACATTCTGACGTGACTGCCGACTGTGTCACGAATTCTGCTCGACAATGCGGCCTCATTCAGCATTTACCACCTCTGGCCCGGGAACGGGGTCCTCCATCGTCCGCTCCAGAAGCACCGCCAGCCCTTCCACGAGTAACGTCCTCCACCGCTCTGGGACGTTATCGGCGATCTTCCGGGCAATGGCCGAGAGCAACGGGCCGCGGACCTTCTCCCACATCCTCCGCTGGAGCTCCCAGGCGTCTGAGACGAGGTCGGTGATGTCAGGGTCCTTTCTCGGGTTGTAAAGAGTGTCACCGAGGGCCCAGTCGACCTTGCCCTTGATCTCGTCAAGCTGCTTTACGAGGTCGTTGATGGTCTCCGTGATGAGGGGCGGGTAGATATGGATCGCGGTGAAGACGGCAGTCGCCCGGGTCCTCTTGCCCCAGCAGTCCCGCCGGAACTTCTGGTAGAACATGCTGTGGGCGACGCTCACGCTCAGATCCTTCCTCTGCTGCGGGGTCAGCCAGAGGTGGGCGGCCACCGCCTCGCGGTCCACGCCCTGGGGCGGCCTATACTGCGTGGAGTAGAACTCGTGACATTCGCCGGCCAGGCGAACAAACGTCTCCTGGTCCCACCAGCGATAGTTCAAGGTCTGCAGGTCGTATAGCATCGCCTGCTGAACGTTGGCCAGCGTGTTGTTGAGCGCCAGGGCAATGCTGAGCATCTCGCTCATGAGCGTCTGACGCTCCTCGTCGCGGAGCTTGGGGAGGTAGGACTGGGTCAGGTCATTGAAGCGTCTGACGGTGCTGTCTCTGGCGTCCTTTGCATCGTGCTCCAGCGACGTGTGGCTGAGGCAAAGATCGCTCCTGAACTGCCGAATGCACACATTTCTCACGGACTCGACGACCGGCTTCTGCACGACGTAGCTGACCACCCGACTGTCAAGCTTGTTGATCTCGGCGAGCAGGTCGTCTGGGTCGAATTCAGCCAGGCTCTCGTGCTGGAAGCTGTAGCCCTCGGCGGTGCGGCAGTGGTCGAACAGAGGGCCCAGCTCATGCGGACTCGCCATGAACAGAGGCAGTAGGTCCTCGCGGATACTTCTGTTATACGCCGAGTTGTCTGCACCGGCGCCGTTGTTATACCTCGGTAGGAACGCAACGTCGACGATGAAGAAGTCGGCCAGCGTGGAGTTGCCGTTGGTGTCGTTGATCTCGGCCCAAAGTCTGTCAATGCGCGCTCTGACTTCGACGGCAACCTCCGCCTTCGCGTCTTCCCCGTCGAGGGAGTCGTGGAGCACGACGAGCAGTCGGGTTTTGCCAAGGTGGCCACCGGCAACCCGGTTCTCGTGGAGGGACTCGCGAGTGATGGTGCGGAGGTTGGCGAAGAGCTGGCGGAGAAGCGGGTCGCCGTAGTTAGTGGCAACGTTGTGGGTATACATGGAGAGCACGACGACAGAGGAGAGGAGGAAGGCCAGCAGGCCGTGTTGAAGGTCGGCGTTGAGGACGTCCCCGACGCCGGAGTTGGAGCCCTGGAAGTCCAAGAGCCGGAAGCCTCTGCCTTTCTGCTTCTTCCAAACAGGACATCTGCGTCTGCATGCCCTTGGTGGGATGATTGCGATCACAGTTCACATTGAACCTGGATCCGAAGAGATTATTCGCCAGGAGGGAGGATCCGGTGCCGCGGGCGCCATAGAAGGAGACCACTGGAATGTCTCCAGCGAGGATCTTCTTGAGCTTTCGCTTGGAATCATTGTTTTCACTGAGTAACTGAGAGTGGTTGGACAAACAAATACACCTCGTTGCGCCCTTCCGCGTTTCTCTTAACGTTCGTAACGCGTATGCTGTGTTTGTGTAGGACTCTCATCTGCTTTCACACATGTCACTTGGCCCCAGCTCCTGTGACATTACATGAGTTATGTCCGCCCATGAATAACAAATCAGAGCACCCACACTGCACTGGCCAGCCGCGGGGTGTCTCTGAGGCTATGAGAGCAGCGCCTTCAGGGGCAGGCTGGGCAACGGTCTCGAGCTGTGACCTGGTCGCAAGATGGCGTGTCCCTCGAGTTGAAGAGAATTTGGCCGGAGCATGAGAACTCGGCCTTCGACTGGCAACACTGACGTCCACTTGGACGTCAGTACGATGGGGTGAGACCGTCGCTGTGGGAAGCACGTTGAGTGCGTGGCTAAGCTGCACCTCACACTTAAAAGAGCACCACTTCTCCAATCACTTCTGATGGGAAACGCAGCTCAGTACAACATCGCAGATCAGTCTCCGCGCCCTATTGAGAGCGGGCCTCCTCTTTCCAAGTTTGTAACCGCTGATGGCAAGAAACAACAGTACAAGTTCAGCGCCAGTGTCACCAAGCACGTCTCCGGCGAGTTCTAACGAACCATAAAGCCTCTAGTTGCCACTGGCTGCAGATTCATGAGATTTCCAGCGAGCGTCTCATATTTGGATCCAATTTGGGTGGCGTCCGACAGCTTCACCATTGCTGCTGCGGGATCCTCCCCACACGGGCTAGCTCGTCACACGTGCCCGCGGTGGTGGTTATCTCAAAACGCAGTTTAGCCAGCATTACATTTTCAGACGCAGAAGACTCATGGGCAACACAGCTGTTGGTGGAAATCCGTCGGCAATGACTCCTACTAATCCTCCTAGCGAGCTCCCTGGTTGCCAGGGCAATCACACCGTCCAGGCTCGTGTGGATACGATCGGGGCTGGTATGGGCTTCATTAAGCGCTCCGGTGAGTTCTAATTCGTAGTGAAGAGGTAAAGCACGATAGTTTGTGCGCAGTGGCAGCCTTTCCCGCCCTGTGACGACTGGCGTAGCACCGCTCTGCGCTGGGCTCCTCTCTCGGTCCTGCTCGGTCTCCCAGACGCCCCAGCCCAGCAGCGTCCCCGTCGCTCTCGCCCCCTCAAGTGTATCACCTGGCATTTCCCGGCCTGCTCCGTGCTGCCTCTGCCGCACGCCTGGACAACTGCCAGTGCTCTCATGAGCCCACCTTGCAACGCCCATTGCGTCATGCGTAGGTGCACAACGCCTGTGGTGCCGGCTTTGGGTCATCTGAACATCAATGGTCTTTACCTGGCTGCCATCACTGGTGGGCGGCATATTCCTTCACAGCCGCCAATGCTGCCCTGCGTGCTATTTTCTCAACGTCATCGGCGGGATCGTGGCATGGCTCCCCCTTTTTACCCGCGGCATAGTCAAGAAGGCGATCAGCTCCGGTGCCGCACGCTCTAATAATCATTTCGGCAGCAACTGCCGTGCCAATGATGGAAAGTATGCTCCTGTACGCTTGTGTCATCGCCTGTTCGTTGTTTTCGTCAATAAGGCCAGTGTCACGGGCGCTGTCACAGAAACTGCAATCAGATGATTGGCTCCCAGTGCTGTTTCGCCGCACTGCAGCGGTCGCATGGCCCTGGTGACACGGCCTGTATAGCACTACGAGCACGAGCTAGCTTGCCATCACTCGGTGCGGGTCTGAGCGTCCGATGGAGAGTGACACCGCCACTCATTGAACCCACTAGAGGCCCGTCACACGTCACCCACTCCGTCGAAACAGTCTTTATCACGCAACCCCGCGCTGGCCTATCCCGTGGCCTCACGGTCATGCTCTGCCATCTCTGCTACTATCTCAGCTGCTTTGTGCTTGGCGAACGCTCTAAGCTGGTCTTCCGTCATATCCTCGAGGTATTGTTTCCCTGGCGGCGATGTCACTTTCTCGTTCGCCTTTACGCTCTTCTTCTTGCGGGATGTGATGAAATTGAAGACAATGAGCATGTATTTCTCCGCAATTGAACCGACAACAAAACTAGCACTGAGCCCAACAACCCACACAGCAACTCTCGAAGGAGACATTCCTCTTCTGCCCTCTGTTGGCGTGTCACAGGACCATGCTACTGTGACAATGAGCGAGATGACCACGGACTACACCACCTTACCTTACAGGACTACAGTGACATCGCCCCGGCACCGTTGTGCCCACTGACGTTGGATAAAGTGTGATGCTTGCTATTTATGGGACCGCGTTATGTATATATGTATATCGTCCCAGTCCTGCCCCCCTATGTACACAAGACCAGCGGCTTGACGTCCTCAGCGACAAACCAGGCCGGCGTCTTCCTCCGCATCGGTGCGGGCGTTCTCACCTCCTTCTCATCACTGCCGAGCACGGTGTCGCCCGCTGCCGGGTCGTTTTGGCCCATCACGAGCCATGTGCCGTCCGCCAAGCCGAGCCACAGCGCGGCCATGAACCACCGCACGCGTGTGACCTCTCCCGGCACACTGGCCTCGAGTATGGCGTCCGACTCGGCCGCAGAGTCAAAGTTGCACTCCGGCAGGAGGCAGAGGGACTCTGTCCGGTCGGCCCGGACGACGATGGTGAACTCGAAGACAGAGGCGAGCCCGATAAACAGACGCTTGCATGGGAAGGGCAGGGCCAGCTTCTCGGGGATCGGGCTCTCGCGTTGGGTTACGAGCAAGTGCCTGAGACTGTCGCTCGGTCGGCCCGATAGGTAGGTAGTCCCGTTCGCTGCGAACAGGGAGAAATCGTGGAAGATACGGACGTCGTCGACCGGGAGGCCGATCTTAGTAAACTTCTCGGCGAAAAAGCACGGGCCAATCCCGAGCCGCCCCGAAGTGTTGTCGCCGACGACGACCGCCACACGCCTATGCCTGAGCACAGTGGCGCCGGCCCTGTCGATGACATACTTGGGGACGAACCGGGGGGGCAGGGGCACCGGGATGAAGAGCTTCGCGTCGGACAACTTGGGCCTCATGCGGGGCGAGTCGACGCCCGCCCCGAGGGAGTTCGAGTAGTTGAGCCCGGCGACGGCTACGCCAACCCTGGTGACGATGAACGTGTGGTACCGCCCCATTGCCACGTGGTGGATGGCCCTGCTCCGCTCCCACGGGCCGAATGTCCGCTCCAGGGCTGCGAGCTTGGGCGCCTCGGCGAACTCGACGCGGGTTGGGACGGAGGCGTCGGCATAGCCAATGCCCAGGGCGCCCGACGAGGAGTCGCCCCAAGCGTAGAGGCCCCGGGCTGTCTGGGCAATGACCCCTCCGACCTTGTTGGTGAAGATCTTCTGTACCGCGTGTACCTTGACTCTGCGGTATGTCGGGATCGTCTGCCCCAGACCGAGGCCCGTGAAGCCATACCAGTTGGCACCGCATGAAAAGACACGGCCGCCGTAGAGGCGGAGGGCGACGAGGCTGCGGAAAGTGGACCTCTCGGGGAATAGGTAGGTACACTTGCCGTTGCTGAGGGAGTCGGAGAGCGCCTTGAAGCACTGTCGCGAGAGGAACCAGAGGGGCCTCGTTTCAGCCGCGTAACCGGCCACGCCAGTGTTCGTGTCGTTGATGATGACCTCACTGGCGGCCAGGTCCGGGTCTGCTTCCGCTGCGAGGAGCAGGGCCCATATCGTATGGCTGGAAAGCTCAGGAAATGTGGGCGGTGGCGGAAGGAGAGGAGGGGCGGAAATCCTGTCCAGATCAACAACTTCAGATGAAATGGACGAAGAAAACGTGGAGCCCGTGCTGGAGAGATGGCATGAGAACTCGGCGGATGGAATCTCTCTCTTCTCGGCGACAATCTCCACCGACTGTGCAGCAGAAGAAACGGAGGACGGTGCACTTGAGGATGAATATCGGCGCTTAATGCGCTTTGGAATCAGCCTCGTTGCTATCACCATCGGCTTTCCGAGGAGCCAAAGAAATGACGCAATCTTTTTTCCAGATCGCGCAGGATCCTGGAAGATTGTTTCATGCGAGATCTGTCTGTCACAAGAAGATCTATTCTCACAGTGCGGTGCGGCAAGTGTGCCGACCAGGGTGGGCCGGGGTGTGTCACGGGTCCGGGAACAACCATTTATAACACGGGACTACCTCGAGAAAATGCTCATCAGCCGCTTTGCCCGCCTTACTGGACGCTGCGCCTTGATTACCCTGTTGAGCTGCCCCAGCCCGCCGAGCTGCTCCACGGTCTCCTTGAGGTGGGTCAGCTCGGTCGAGTACATCTCCTCCAGTGTCTTCGATGCTTCCTGCTCGGCATGGAGCTGCTGCTGGAGCAACTCGATGGTTTCTTTCGCAATAAGTGCCTGGCGTTTCCAGTCGGCGCCCGCGTCGGCCTCGTTCAACTGGTTTTGCAGGTCAAGGCTGCGTGTCAGCGTGTTCTTCCAAGCAGCGTGCATCTTCTCGGCCTCTTTCCTCGCCTCGTCGCGCTCGAGCTCCATCTTCTTGTACCGCCCCTTGATTGACCGGAGCATCGACTCTGACTCCTGCACAGACGACAGCACGGACCTGTACTGGGCGATAAGGCTCGTCAGACGGTCCACCTGGCTCGTCTTGGCCCTCAGCTGGGTCGTCAAATCTTGGCAAATGGCATTGGCCGTGGCGGAAGCCTCACCGTTGGCGGCGGCCAGCTCTTCGGTTTTGCGGAGTTCGTTCGATAGGCGTTCGCGATCATCATCCATCGCCAATATCTCCTCCTCTAGTTGGGCAAGGCGCGCTTTGCGGACTGCACGGCGTACGCTCTTACTGCTGGAGCGCTTGTCGTTAAGAAATGCGATCAAATGTGCATGTGCTTCCTTTGGGGGAAGAGAAGAAAGCTCTTCAATGATCTGTTCGGACGCACGGACCATGAACAGTCTGGGCTTTGCATATTTCGCGTACTCCACATCTCACGAGATGTTGTGGCGTGGTCGGTGGAGTAACGTCTGAGATCCTACGCCGCGTTCCTGCAATTCACCTACATGTCGATTCAGTGCATGCCTAAACAAGACCTGTACTTGCCTCTCAGCAATCCAAGAGAGAGTTCGTAACAGTCGACTTTATCTAAAGCTCACTGGGTATTCAGGCGGTGGGGCTGACCACGTCAACGACCGTCTCGATGGGTGGCACGCTCTCCTCGCCCTCCTCGCGGGTCTGCTTGTCGACCCACTCGGGCACGTCAGGCGTCGCGGGCGACCCGATCTCGAAGCTGTCCGCCGGTGGCGCCCTGAGCCCGGGTGTTGGGTGGGGCTGCTCGGGCTCCTGCAGCCGCATGCGCTCCTTCTTCGGGTAGTGCTTCAGGGCCGACTTGGCGATGCGGTGCACGCCGGTCAGCGGCCGATCGGGACACTCAACGCGCTTCCTCTCGGCAATGAACCGGTCGATATCGAGCACCTTTGACCCGCCGTATGTCGTGGGGATCTCGTCTGAGGTGAACAGCAGCCGGAACACATCGTACGACCTCTTTCCGTCGATCTCGTCATACTGCCCGGGCTCTAGTGGTATGACGGCCTTGATGACGTACTTCAGCGATCGGCTCGGGTTACACACGATTACCGGACCGCGGCCCCAGCGCGGGAACATGGTTTTCGTGACGGCGTGGTTACGGAACTCCGTGCGGATGGCCATGAGCAGGGCTGGCTTGGGCATGAACTGGCGCAGGTGTGCGTCCTTGCAGTCGAGGATGAGTGTGACAGGGGCGAGGCATGTGGGGTGCATCCTCTGGGTGATCTCGAGCAGGTATAGCCAGCTTATCTGTGTAAAGCAGCGGTACTGAACCTACCGTGCTGAAGTACATGCCGAGCTCCTTGTACTGAACGTCCTTGAGCCGGCACACGAACGTCGGAGACCCGTACTGGTTCACACCGAGGGGGAGGAAGGCGAGCTGGCGCAGGCAGCTGGCGATCTTGTCAATGGTCAGGTCGTCCATCGCGTAGTCCTTGCGCATCGTGGCGGCACGACGGAGGTGGTTGATCGTCTTCTTCAGCTTGAGCTTGTTGGCGCGGAGGTACCGTAGGAGGAAATAGTCAGGTTCGTCCGCGTAGTATGATGGGAGAAGGCTTGAAAGCTCGTCCCGGAGCTTGATCGTCAGGGAGGCCAGCTTCTCCTGCTCTGCGGGGGAAATATGGCTGAAGTTGCCGCTGTCCGTGCGATTCAGTGACTTTTCGAGGCTTTCAAGCAAGCGCTGCTTCTCTTCGGTAAGCATTCAGAGAGATTGTTTGCTCATTTCAGGTTCGCAGCTGAGTTGGGAGGATCTTGCTGCGAAGATGATGCATGAGATGACCGCCCTGGACTTGTCGACCCAAACGGAGCCAGGGCAGGTCATTGTCACGGCGGAAGGTACGTTGCTGACAGGGGCAAGCTCGGCAGGCCAGCCTTCAGGCTTCACGCGGCCAGCCGTTGGGCCGATGATGCGTTCCGGGGGGCGACTGCCTCGGGTTCTGAAGTGCTCGCCTGCAAGCCTCCTCTAGCGTCCTATCTCCGCCGCTGCCAACCATCCTCCATGTTTGGCTAACCTGCGAAAAGTGTCAGCATGATGAACTACGGTTGTAGGGGCAGAAAAAGCCTCAAAAGCGCAACAGGTGTTCACCCAGTTCGGATCCGGGACATTTCACCCCTGCATTCACCCAGCTTCGACCGGCCGAATCTCCCGGCAGCCTGACAATCACAAACCATAACCCGGTCTTGGAGACATTTCCTCCATGAACAAAACTAACTTCCTCGTCGATCCCAAGTGGGTATCTGAGCACAATGACGTCGTCATTCTCGAGGCTTCTTGGGTTCTCGATCGCTCCAAGACGCCCACTGAACTTTTCGAGGAAGAGCATGTGCCAAACGCCTCCTGCATTGATCTTTTCTTCGTCAATGATGATAGCGAACTCCGCGACGTCTTCCCCCCGCGCTGTGACTTCTGCGACAAGATGAACCGTCTGAACCTCGGCCTCGACGGCACTGAGGATGTCGTCGTCTACGACAGGACGGGCGTCGCCTCGAGCGCTAGCCGCCTGTTCTCGTGCCTGCACCACTTTGGCCACCGCGGCAACGTCTACATCCTGAACGGCGGCATGCCTGCCTGGAAGGCTGCTGGCCTGCCCACCGCCCCTGGCCCTGCAGCGGTCCGTCCCTCAAAGACGTACGTCTGCGGCCCCCACACCACTGATATCTACGTCGACACTATCGACGTCAAGAACCGCGGCGAAACCCAGCTGATCGATGTCCGCTTCGAGAAACTGTGGAAGGCCGGCCGTATCCCCGGCTCTCTGAACAAGGCGGGCTCATCTCTGCTCGATGAGAACAAGTGCTTCCTCCCCGCAGACCAGCTCAAGGCCGGTCTCGAGGGGGCGGGTGTCGACGTCTCCAAGGACCTCATCGCCTACTGCGGGTACGGCGTCGTCTCCTCCCTCATTTACCCGATCTCCCTCCTGCTCAAGGAGGCCGGCGAGACTGTCGGCAAGTGGCAGGTGTACGACAAGTCGATCGTGGGCTGGAAGGCTGAGGGGAACGCTGTGGACTCGGATGCTGAGTAAACTACTGGCCAGTGCAGTGATTTGCCGCTGTTCGAGGTGTTGGCTCGATGGGCGCCCCATCAGAACAGCTTTTGATTGTTTCGCGATTTTCCCGGGTCGCCCCTTGACGTTGTCCGAGCGGTGTCAGGCCGGTTAACAGGGACGGTGGGCAGCAACAAGCACCTGGTCAGGTGGGCGGGTGGCGGGCTTCGGGCGCTAGATAAGAACAACCAACCAATCGACATTTTGGAATTGTGGAAAATGACGGGAATTACGGCAAAGCTTGGGTGTATAGGTGAAATGGGGGCGTCTGCTGCCGTTTTAGGGTGGGAGCCATCCGAAATTTGGAGGAAATTTTGTTCTTGGGTAGCGGTCCTGGCGGAAGATGCTTCAAGTATAGCCATCGAAGAAGCTACAAAGCTACAAACAAGCGTAAATGGACGAAAAGAACAGCTAGATAGTTTACAAAAGGAACTGAGAGAAGATCTAGAAGAGTCTGGAGATGAAAGTGATGATTATGCCTATAAGAGTGACTGTTGCCACACTAATGACTGGTGCTGCTGTTACTAGGTAAAGAGATGGCTGTAGGAAGCTACAAACTAATGCTAAAGATCAGGAAGCAAGAGCAGGATGCTACTCCACAGCATAAGCAGCCGCACATGATCAGAAAGTCGCTAATAGATCTGTGATTTTTCATAGAACCCTTCGTGTAGCCAAGCATTGGTGACATGAGTGGGCTTTGCATGTTTGTGATGGAATTCTCGAATGAGAGTGTTGTGGTCTCGAAGCTGTCGGAAAAAAGTCTGATCTTTGGCGACTGATCTCCGATTGTTTCAGAACATCACCCTCGATGGGCCCTCAGACCATGCCAGTTGGCTGGGTGAGTCGTCAGGGGGCACTTTTTCCGCGACCCTTTTTTTGCGCAATAGTCCGAAGCGGTCACGCAGCCGGCGATCTCGCGCACTAATTTTGTCGCTGGCTAAGAACTGAGCAGAATCATGTAGACCGACGCCTAGCGCTCTCCCGAGCCCCGAGCAAGATTTTTTCCCAAGGATCCGCAGGGCAAGCACAAGATCTTGTCCACTCCTGATCAAGACACGCAAAAATGAACAATGCCGCAAATGACTAGTTTGCTGGTATAGAGCACTTGTAGCCCATGTTCTGTTGCTTCAGATTTGTGACACGTCTTCGGTTTTCAACCGGAGTCGTCAAAGTGGTCTTGACTGGTCGTCATCTTGCACTGTCTTTCACGAATGAGCGATAGAGTGTTCAACGTATGTTCTAATAGCGATTTTTACGTAGTTCTCTGCTGGCCCCGCCGTCCTTCCCCTTGAAGTCCTCAAGGAGGCTCAGTCTAACTTCCTTAACCACCAGGGCACTGGTGCCAACATCATGGAGCAGTCCCACCGTGGCCCCGTCTTCGACAAGATCATCCAGGAGGCTGAGGCCGATCTCCGCACCCTTATCGGCATCCCCGACGACTATGCCGTCCTCTTTGTCTCTGGCGGCGCCTCTTTCCAGTTCTCCGCCATCCCCCTGAACCTCTGCAAGGACAACAAGAAGGTCCAGTACATCCAGACCGGCACCTGGTCCAAGACCGCCGCCGAGGAGGCCAAGCGCCTCGGCATCTGCGATGTTGACGTGATCTTCAACGACACCAAGCGCGTCCCCACCGCCGAGGAGATCAAGGCCAAGGTCGACCCCGAGGCCGCCTACCTCTACTACTGCGACAACGAGACCATCCAGGGCGTCGAGTTCCAGGAGGTCCCCGAGGCCCCCATCCCCGTCATCGCCGACATGTCCTCCAACTTCCTGTCCCGCCCCATCGACATCAAGAAGTACGGCATGGTCTACGCCTGCGCCCAGAAGAACTTCGGCCCCGCCGGCCTGACCGTTGTTGTCATCCGTAAGGACCTCATCAAGGAGACCTTCCCCTTCTGCCCCAACCTCCTCCGCTACTCCGTGCTCGAGGCTAACCGGTCGATGAAGAACACTCCCCCCACCTACGCCATCTACATCGCTGGCCTCGTCTTCAAGTGGATCATGTCCAAGGGCGGCCTCCCCGGCATCGGTGAGCTCAACCGCACGAAGGCTATGATGATCTATGACACCATCGCCCAGTCCAACGGCTTCTGGAACGTCCCCGCTGAGGAGACCTGCCGCTCCATGATGAACATCCCGTTCACCAACACCCTGGGCCAGGACCGCGCCAAGGAGTTCATGGCCTTCGCCAAGGAGCGCAACTGCGTCACCCTCGCTGGCCACCGCAGCATCGGCGGCTTCCGTGCGTCCATCTACAACTCGATGCCCGTCGAGGGTGTTGAGGCGCTCGTCCAGGCGATGAAGGACTACCAGCAGGCCAACCAGTAAGGCTTATCACGTAAATAGTATCGATACCGATGGTCAGGTCAGTGTTTTATCACGCTAGCCCTAGAATTGGGTGCTGGAGCCACTCCTCGCGGGTCCAGACGCGGCTGTTGTTGATGCAGGGCTGGCCGCAGGTGCACTTATCGGGGTTGAACTTGACCTAACGAACAGACGCCATCAATGGTCCTCATGGGCCGTGTGACGGCTGAGGGCCAGCTGTGCTTCCAGTTCCTGCGCTGCATCTGGGACTTGAAGCCAATGATCTTAGGGCTGGTCGACTTGTTGTGAATGTAGTCGCGGTAGAGACGCATGCTGTACTTGGCATCCTCGTCGGGGTCGTGCTTCTGGCCTTCCGCGTGCATGATGACGCCATAGGCGGCGTACACCTCCTTGGCGAGACTGAAGAAGTCGAAGTTGTTGTACTTGGGGTTGCGGAGCTTGAACTCTTCGGCGATGTCGATGCTGTGGTAGTCGACCCCCTTCGTCAGCTTCATTGCCTCGATGTCGTTCATGACACTCTGACCGACGATGACGGCGTCAGAGCCCAGGTAAGGTAACCTTACCTTACCTTACAGGTGGGCGACAAGCTTCTCCTTGGCGGCAGCAAAGGGCATGCCCTGCTTGATGTCCTCCATCGTCATTCCCGTGATAGGCGTCATGGCTGAGTGGACGGGCCCTTCGATCGCGATGGCCGTGTTGAAGAGCGTCTTGCCGTCGAAATCAACGAGGGAGGCGGAGCAAGGGGCCCTGTCATTGTGGCCGCGGCCAGTAGCAGCGCTTTCGACGTCTAAACAGAAATATCTCACCATTGTCTTGTTTTTGATGACAACGACTCGTCACAGTTTCGCAGTCTTAGGTCCAGTGCTGCGGCTTCCCGTAAATCACTGAATAGAATAAAAACCGTTTACTCGAGGAGGCCATCGTTCGACTCCTCGTGGTAGGCCACGCCGCTGTCGAGCAGCTCACCCTCCTCGGCGTCGGTCGCGGTAAGAAGAGCCTCCTCCTCATCGCCGATCTGGCTGGCAGTCGGGGGCTTCTTGAAGAGGATGGACAGCAGGCAGAGGGTGCCGATGATGGCCATGGGGATCATGGCGGCGGCGTAGAGGCGGTAGCCCCAATGCTCGTAGTGGAAGACCTTCACGTACTTGTTGCCGTACTTGATGATCTCAGGCAGGATAATGGCCTGGAACCCCGAGCCAAACTTCTGGATACCGTCAAGCAGACCGACGGCGAGACCCGTCGACCCGGACCCGGCGAAGTCCATGGCGCACGTGGACAAGGTGATACCGTGGACGGCGCTGAAGAAGATGGACGAGATACCGACGAGGAAAGCCATGATCCAGACCTCGGGGCAGATCATGATGAGGAAGATCGACACAATGAGGCCGGCCATGAAGATGAAGGCGACAGGGGGGCGACGGGACTTGAAGAGCGTGTCGGAGATGACACCGGCGCCGAGGGAGCCGAACATGGCACCGATGGTGACGATGCCCGAGGCGAGCTGGAGCTGAGCGGACGACTTGTTGATGTTGAAGACGTCGAGCATCATGCCAGTGTACCAGGTCAGGACGCCGTCACGGCACCAGCCCAGGCAGAACTCGAGAGGGGCGAGGACGAGGAAGATCTTCTGGGTGACGACGTGCTTGAGGGAGACGACGAATGACTGGCCGGTGGCCTCATGGTGGACCTTCTCGCCGGTCTTGGCGTCAACCTCCTCGATGGCGGGGAAGCCGGCGTCCTCCGGGGTGGCGCGGACGATGAAGTAGTCCGCGGTGGCCATGACGAGGTTAGCGGCGCCGGGGATGATGAAACACCACTGCCAGGGGATGTAGGCGCTGATCATCTGGTTGACGTTGAAGGCAAGGAAAAAGCCGAAGCCGACGATAACACCGAAGCAGCCGCTGTACACGCCGCGCTCACGGACGTGGTACCAGTACGCGCCGATCTTAACAATGGCGAGAGAGCCGAAGGACTGGAAGATGTTGTTGATGGACACGAGGACCCAGTAGAGAGGGAGCCAGTAGGGGCCCTTGGGGTGGAAGAAGAACATGATGCCGATGATGACGTTGAGAGCGCCACTGCCGAAGCAGCCGATCATGATGCCCTTGCGGACACCGATCTTGTCGACAACAGAGCCGTTAACGATGGCGGCAAGGGCGTAGGACCACAGGCCGGCGGTGATGATGGTACCGTACTGGCTCTTGGAGATGTCGAGAGCAGCATGAACTGGGGCGATGTTGATGGCAGACCAGTTGTATCTAGCGAAGAACAAGCACGCATAGGACATGCCCATCGTCAGCCAGTTGAAGGTACGGAAGAAAATGAACTTGCGCTTGTGTCCCATCACATTGCGCGAGAGATCGATGCCAACGGCCATTGCTACAATGGCAAAAACTAAAACGAAGACCGTGGCTTTCACACCAGTCTGAAAAACGCTGTTAACTGAAAGCATTGGCGTTCTCGAAGTCTTCCTCAGTTTTCTCGCTGCTAAAGCTGCGTGATCGCGGAGAGCACTGGAGTCTCACTAACTCACTTGATCGGGGATTATGAGACGGCCTCAAAGACGACCCATGGACATGTTGGCACCTGTAGAACCATCTCTTATTCGGTCAAGGTCAGTTGATTCTGTCGGATCGGCAAAATCAACCTTACTCAATATTCGAGAAACAAATCTTGGATCTTTGTCTCACCACCCCAGAGAGTCAGTAATACTGACTTTTGAGGCCCCTGTGACATCGGCATCGTCCCTCAATCACTTGAAGGGTGTGGATATCGGTCGAGATTTGCTGGTCGACCAACCACATCCTATCCAAACATCGAAGAGGCTTCTCCTGTAATGCAGGCGATCATGGAGACCATAATCCGCAATATGAGCGCTGCCGGGAGCAGATTGAGTCAGTGCAGTTTATGTCATTTTCAATCATCGTCAATTTGACAGTAGCGACCAAACGTAGAACCTATGGCCACCAACAACAACCTTCTCACTTCTCTTCCCCCTTGCGGCACTGTTTGGGAGCGTTTCTTTGACGTATGCGCAATCCCTCACGGATCCGGCAACGTGGAGACTATTTCCAAGTGGATTATAGATTTCGCCACTAAGAACGGCCTCGAGGCCAAGCAGGATAGTGCCAAGAACGTCCTTGTGACTAAGGCCGCCGATTCCGGCTGCGAGAACAAGCCCACGATCCTCCTCCAGTGCCACATGGATATGGTGTGCGAGAGCAACGACGCGTCCTTCGACTTCGCCACTCGTGGCATTGAGTGCGAGATTGCCGAACTGAACGGCAAGAAGATCCTCACGGCCAAGGGAACCACCCTCGGTGCCGATGACGGCATCGGGATCGCCGCTGGCCTCGCCCTTCTCACCGACAAGGACCTCAAGTCCGGCAAGCTCGAGCTCCTCTGCACTGTGGACGAGGAAACCACTATGGCCGGTGCTGAGGGCATCGACGCGGGCTTCTTCACCGCGAAGTACCTCGTCAATATCGATTCCGAGGACGAGGGCGTTGTTACCCTCGGCTCGGCCGGTGGCTTTGACGTCTCCGCCTCCACCAAGGTCGCCCTTGTCGAGACGACCGACACGGCCCTGGAGCTGTCCCTGTCCGGCTGCGTCGGCGGCCACAGCGGCGTCGAAATCCACCAACCTCGCGCCAACGCCGTAGTCGCCCTCTTCGACGTCCTCAAGACGCTCCTGATGATCCCCGGCGTCCGCCTCGCTTCCTTTGCCGGCGGCAAGGCCACCAACGCCATCCCCCGCTCCGCCAAGGCCGTCATCACCGCCCCCACGGCATCCCATCCCGCCATCCGCGAGGCCTGTGACAGGGCCCTGGCCGGCCTGAAGGCGAACCACCCGATGGACGTCGACATGGCGCTCACCATGACCCTCGCCGACGCCACAGTCAAGACGACGTCGCTCGACGACTCCGCCCGCATCATCGGCGGCACCCTCGCGATGCCCTGCGGTGTCATCCGCATGGACGGAGCGATCGAGGGCCTCGTGCAGACGTCTTGTAACGTCGGCAACGTCTCCCTAACCGAGGAGGGCGACTTCAAGTGCGAGATGTTCGCCCGGTCCTCCGTGAACGACTCTATGGACCTCGTTCACAACATGGTGAAGGCGACCGGCCTCATCTACGGCCTCGACGTCTCCGAACAGGAGGGACGGTTCAGTGGCTGGAAGCCCAACCCCGACACGAAGATTGCTCACGTGACCATCGATGCCGTGAAGAAGGTGCTCGGCTACGAGCCCAAGGAAGAGGCAATACACGCAGGTCTCGAGTGTGGGCTGTTGATGGACAAATACCACGACCTCGAGGCTGTCTCGATCGGAGCAACGATTTGCCAGCCCCATTGCCCCGACGAATACATGGAAATCGACACAGTGGCGCCCTTCTACGAGATCCTCAAGGTCATCTGCACCGAGATGGAGTAAACCTATCGTCTAGCCCTGGATTGAGTTGCTTGGTAGAGACGTTGAATGTCACAGCTTTACACATGACAGCTGAGCACATGGCTGACGGCAGAGCTTGAATCCTCTGTTCTTGTAGAGCTCGCCATCCAGGTTAAAGTGTCGGCGTCGGGCCGGGGTCGGCGTGTCTGAGGCTGACTGCCCCCTTGGAAAGTGACCTCTCAGGTCCACACGTCTGACCATTGGCAGTGGGGCACATATCGTCGTGCTCGTCAGCACATTCTCTGTCAGGCCAACTTTCTAGCACCCCCTCTTGCACTTGCCAGCTGACATCCCCGTCTCTGCCCACGCCTTGCCCTCACTGATCGGGCAGCCCAGTGCTTGTACCACATCAATAGGATTGGCATTACCAAGGTGTCATTTATTCGTGTCAAGTCAATGCGGGTCTGATTTGATTCCACGCGACACACGCACGCGTGTCTTGATACGATTATGTGGTGCAGAACTCTCACAACAGCAATAATATGAACGATTACCGACTCTACTGCAATAACCCCTCATGCGGTGCCCCTTATGGATGCACAGGCCCCTCTGGCGGCAAGGGCGGTGTCGACACCTGCAACGGCAACGGCAGCGCTACTCCGAACCCTCCTGGCACCGGCAAGGGCAAGTAAGCCAATAAACAACGCCATGTGAAGTCTTCTCACCTCATCACCGCTCTCAGCGCGATAGTTTATGGACAGCAAGGTGTGGACAAGAAGAAGAAGAAGTCCACAATCACCTCTGGGCAGCCAGCGCCGCCTTCTTCTTGGCCTTGTCGTTCGCCGCCCTGAGTGCGATCTCGGACCTCCATTCGGCATGGTCGGCCTTCTGAAGGAAAGCCTGTTGCTGCAGGAAACCTCCCTCGAGCGCCTTCTCAAGATCCTTCTCCTTGCCTGCCTTCTTCTTGTACTCGGCCCAGGCCTTCTTGGAGGCCTCTGTGACGGTCTCTTCGCGCTTGGCGGCGAAGGACGACGTGCCCCCGCTTCGGAACTTCCGCATGAGGGCAGCAATATTGGGCTTCTCGCGCTTATCTATAGTGCCACTTGTAGATTTGGGGGTCTTCTTACGCATTGAGACGGTTTCACGGGCCTCGCGCTTTTCCTTCAGACGCATAGAAGCAACTTTCGTGCCCTTCTTCGCTGTCTCATCATCCTCATCTACATTCGCCTCCATATCGATATCAAGGTCCTCTTCGGGCGAAGGGGCATAGTCTTCGTCCTCCGAGCTATCATAGTCGAGCTCTGCCGCTGACATCGTCGTCTCCATCTTTTTTCCGACATCGCGAGCGAGTGGCCACGCGCCATCCATCTATGGGGGGCACTGATCTACAGTCGCCCAGCCTCTTGCCTGCACTGTCTGTTAAAATTGAGAACGCACTTTAGGCCGAAAAATCTCGCAGTAACAACGAACACGAATGAGCGCAGTTCCTGAGCGTCCAATCTCACTGCTAGACAGTGTTATGTATACATTCACCGATAGGATCTGCGCCAACGATTACGACCGCCAAATTGCGGCGTTAACGCGGTACTTAGGCACATTCGATCCGCAGATTGGCTGCTTGCACATACGCGAACTTGATGGCTTGTGTAACATCATCGGCTGTGTTTGCAAGCAGATCGAACGCATCAAAACAGACAATGATGCCCCAGCGAGCATCAGCGACGCTTTCGAGAGCTTTGTGAAGGATCTCTTCGGCATAGCCACCCGGCCATACCAGAAGGCGGCCAGCACGGACGGCATCATCTACTTCAAGCAGATCACCCACCTCTTCGACGCGCTGACCTCGCTCGTCTGCGCGGCCCCGACTGTGAGCAGCAACACAGTCTTCTCGAGTATGATCACAGCGATATCCAAGTGGCCTGACGCCCAGGGGTCGCACCCCTTCGTCACACGCAGCGAGGCGATCCAGGCCCTGTGCGCCTCCCCCAACGCGGTCATTGCCCTCCTGAACAGCCTCGACTCGGTATTCGAGGGCAAGCTCACTGCCACGTTCCGCAACCACGAGGACGACGAGCAGGAGTCAGACTCCTCTGACGAGGATGAGGACGACATGATGTTCAAGCAGCGGGGCCGGGAGCCCTTCCTGCACCCCTCGGTCACGCCCCTCACTGCTGAGGGGGAGAGCACGTGCCTGCTGGCCTTGGAGGCTCTCAACGCCATCATTGAGACTGCACCGCACGCCACGGCGATTGTGCTGGAGAGCAACGCCAACGTCGTCGTCCACTGCATCCAGATACGGGACGACACGCCCCTCGCCATCGCCGCGCACCATCTGCTCGCCCGCATGGTCGGCCTGGCCGTGGCCGAGGACGCGCGCATCGACGACTTCCTCGACGTCAACCAACTCGTCGAGACTCTGGCCGGCATCCTCGCCTGGCTGACGGGGACGGGGTACAGGGCGCAGGACCTGTCGTTCAGGAACGCCATCATCCGCACGCTGCACACCCTGGCCCAGCTGCCCCACGTCACGCCCCTGCTCACGAGGCGGGACTCGGCTGTCGCTGCCCTCGTGCTGGGCATGCCTGGTCTGGCCCGCACCAACGCCCCCCACCTCCCGCCCAGACCCAGGTTCGCGGCAGCCCAGCTGTCGCCCGGTGTGGCGAACCACACGGGCTTTATGGGTGTGCTCCGTCTCGTCACGGCCCTGACGGTACACGACGAGGCATTCGTCCCCGACGCCTTGGACGCCGGCATTGTCGGCCTGCTGCTCGACATCGTCTCGTTCCGCGCGGACCTGCCATTCAAGTGGTCCCGGGTGCTGTACGGGACGGCTAGGATCGTTGCCCTCGAGTGCATCGCCCAAATCATCGCCATCCCCGCCGTGTCGGACCAGGTGCTCGCCCAGGACGGCGTCCGTGTTATCCTTGGCCTCTTCGCCAACAGCGTCAACACGCCCACTGCTACGGCGGCGCTAAACTGCGTCGTGACTTCCCCCCAGTCGCTGTGCCACGAGTTCGTGCGGGCTGGTGGCATTTCCGCGCTCACCAAGGCGGCCCAGGACCCCGAGTTGGCTGGGCCCGTCGCGTCGTCTGCCCTGGCGGCGTGTGGGATCATCTCGGGCGCCATCCCACCAGAAGACCCCGAGGCGGTGGAGGCCCGCGAGCAGCTTTGCGGTCACATACCGGCTACTGCGATCGACGGTCTGCTCACTGCGCCGCCCGCTGAGGCCGCGGGCACCCTGCTCGCCGTGGCCGGTGCGATTGAGCCCACCTCTGGCCGAGTGGGCGCCGACCTCATCAGCGGGCCCCTGCTGACCAACATGCTGGAGGTCCTCGAGTCCGGCCAGAGCTCACTGCGGCCCCTCGTGCTTTCAGTGCTGGCTGACATGGCCGCCGACCCCACGGTAGCCGGCCACCTCGCGATGCTGCGGACCATCCGCATCCTGGCCGACCTGGCCATCAAGGAGGACGAGATCTGCAACGCGGTGGACACTGAGGGCAACACGCTGGACCCTGCCCGGCCCCTCGGCGTGAGGGAGGCTGTGGGGCCAGTCGACCCCATGCAGCCAGAGCCAGTCGACCTCAGGCTGCAGCTGCACGTGCTCCTGGACACCCTGGAGAGCAATGGGGCCGTGGCGCATGGGGTGAGCAAGCGGCAGGCGGTTGCCCTGCACAGGCTCAGGCAGTACCCCCACCTGCGGGCTATCGAGATCAGGGAGGCGAACAGGGCCGGACTTGAGGCCATCGGGGTCAGGCCGACCACACCTGACAGGGAGTTCGCGACCGCAGCGGCGGACAGGGCGGCGACTGTCGTCAGTGACCTCCGCGAGGCATGCGAGACAACGAAAGCCCAGTATGAGGCTGAGGAGCAGCGCCAGGAGACAGATTTCTACCAGGGCATCATCGACAGCTTCGAGCAGACAGCAGAGGCGCTTCGGCACAAGGTAACTCCGACACACCGGCCTGTCGCGACAGTGGTGGCTCCCTAGAGATGTATTTATGATTACTCGATAAAGATCACCGTGTGGCTGGGCTGGGGCGAGTCCCTGTACTGTGATTGACTCGCGTCGGGTCATCAATTCGGTGACACTTAGAACGATGATCCAAGAATTGGAAGCAAAGCTTCAGGACATCGAAACAACATGGTTCCTACTTTCTGATGAGGAATTGAAGACTATTAAGGCGGCCACGCAGTCAGATGACAAGCAGCTCGCCGAGATCGCTGCTCATGTCCTCTCAATCGTCGCCTACTTCAACAGCAACATCGATGAGGCAGTCGAATACGCTGTTATTGCCTTCTCACGCCTCTTCGCCGTCCATGGCGGCATCGAGCACGGCATCCTCAGTGCAGTGATCACCAAGTACCTCGCTACCCGCGACGCCGCCCTGCAGCCCGTGTTCGACCGCATGTTCGCCGACTCCATCGTCCACGAGTCTCAGTGGTTCAGCAGCCTCGGCATGGCGATCGAAGTCGGCCGCGTCGACCTGATCACCACCGTCCTCGACCGGATGCAGCCCGACAGAGCCATCGCAGCCCTCAAGTTCGCCACCGAGCAGGCCCTAGCCGAGTCCGACCCCGAGCGCCGCGTTGTCCTCCTGCGCACGATCCACGGCGAGCTGTCGTCCCGGGCCCATGACACGACCGCTCGAGAGCGTCTCTCCGTCCTCATTCACCTCAGAGACCTCGAGAAGTACTGCGAGGAGCTATTGGAGTGCGCCATGACCGACTCCCCGCTCGCACTCGCCATTGCGTACGACACGACCCAGCTGGTTGAGCCCTCCGTGCTCGAGGAGATGTCTGGCGTCTTCGAGGCGCTCGCCCTCTCCTGCCCTGACATGGCGATCGGCCCGGCCATCGTGGACGTCCTCAAGCCCGAGACGACCGAGGGGCTGGTGAAGAAGCACCTCTTCGTCGACCGGGCACACGTCGACCCGAACCTCGTGCCCCGCCTCTTCTCCTCCGTCCCCAGCAAGCGCAGTCTCTTCCAGACCGGCCTTGTTGTCGCCAACGCCCTCCAGTGCGGCCGTACGGGCAACGATGGCTTCCTCCGGGAGAAGCTGGGCTGGCTGGCCAGCGTCAAGTTCAGAGCCCGGTTCGCGGCCATCGCGTCCCTCGGCGCCATCCACGCTGGCGACACGGCGCGGGGCATGGGCATCCTGAAGTCTCACCTGCCGGCCCTCGGGGAGACGTCGTTCGACCAGGACCGCGAGCACAACAGCGGCGGCGCCCTCGTCGCCCTCGGCATGGTCTACTTCCAGGCGCCCAACAACGACGTCCTTGACACCGTCATCGGCGTCATGGACTCGTGCGGCGGCAACACCACCGTCCTGCAGGGCGCGGTGACCGGGCTCGGCCTGATGATGATGGGGACGGCCGACACGACCCTCGTCGAGCGCATCAAGGACTACCTCAACCTCGGCGACGCGCTGCTCGGTGAGGCAGCGGGCATGGCTATCGGCCTGGTCATGATGGGCCACTTCGACGCCGACCTCGCACGGTGGATGGCGGACTTCATCGGCAACACCTCCCACACCCGCATCGCCCGCGCCCTGGCCCTCGCCCTCGGCCTGATGTCGTTCGACGCCCGGACCACGCCTGAGCCCGTCATCGCGGACCTGCTCGAATCCCCCCACGCCCTCGCCCGCGAGGCCGCCGCCTGGATGATTGGGCTGGCCCACGCCTGCACCGGCAACCTCGCCCAGACCCGGCGCCTGCTGCACATCACGGTGTCGGACAACAGCGACGACACCCGCCGGGCCGCCGTGACGGCCATGGCGTTCATCCTCACCCCCGACAACGTGGTCGACACGGTCTCGCCCCTCGCGCGGTCCTACAACTCACACACCAGGGCCGGGGCCGCGATGGTGCTCGGGCTGACCAAGGCGGGCACGGCGGACGATGAGGTGCTGAAGCTGCTCGCCGTGCTCGGGGCCGACAGCGCGGACCACGTCAGACAGGCCGCACTGGTCGCCCAGAGCATGGTGCTCATGCAGGCGCCCGAATCGAAGCTGACGGCCGACAGGGGCATCAACAAGCTGCTCGACATCGCCAAGGACCGCTACGAGGAGCGCCTCACGCGGTACGGCGCCATCATCTCCTGCGGCATCATCAACGCCGGCGGATGTAACGCGTCGTTCAGCCTCCAGCGGGAGAACGGCCGCCCGTCATCCCGCGGGTTCGCGGCGGCGATGCTCTTCGCCCAGTACCCAGACAACCACATGAACGCGATGTTCCTGACGCTCGGCTACACACCCCGCATGGCCCTCCCCGTCACGGTCACCGGTGACGTGCCCGAGGGGACTCTCAGGGTCGACCTGCCGCCCGCTGCCGTCGCATACCCCAAGTTCGTCGAGCTGGAGGTCAAGAAGAAGCTCACCAAGCGGGTCAGGGCGACGCTGTCCGTTGCTAGGAACGAGGCTGGTGAGGAGGCTAAGGAGGAGGACGCCAAGCCCGAGGAGGAGGCCGACGTCGACATGACGGGCCCAGAACCGGACGCCAAGGAGTTCAAGGACAAGCTCCCCGCCCGCATCCCCCCGCATGTTGCCGATGGGCAGTTCCACGTCGAGGTCGAGGGCTTCGAGGTCGTCCGCGGGCTGTCAAGCCACGGCTTCGTCGTCGTGAAGAAGCCCGACTTGCTCGAGTAAAGGATGGTGTTGCGTCTGTATATAGGATAGAGAGGATAGACCTCTATCAGTATCTCGATTGAGGTACTCGACGCGCGACACAGTCGTTGAGTCAGTGTCGCGTTACAGAAGCCCACTGGTTGATTAATGTTCTTCACTAGCGCCATTACCGGTATTACTGTTGCTGGTCTATCTGCAATTGGTTTCACGACCAGCGGTGTTGCCGCTGGATCCGTCGCAGCCGCTATCCACGGTTCCATCGGCATTGTTGGTGCTGGTTCCTTCTTTGCCGCTCTCCAGGCGGTCGGAGCTACCGCTAGCCTTGCTCCTCTTCTCCTTCTCCTGTAAAGATATCGGAATGCCGACATGGTGATGCCGTGTTATCTGCGGATTCCTGACACCGTCCCATCATTTCGCGGATGGACAACCGGCAAAACGGCACTGACTCCTTCCCTATGCCGGTTGCGTTTCATGCTGGACTGTACCTGCGGTACCGGAGAATCACCGGGTATGTATACGCGTAAATCGGCAGTTTAATCCTCTGTCAGATATGAGGGTCAGGAGGCCTCGGCCAGCTCGAGCAGGAAGTAAAATGATGTGATCGAGCGGATATATGGGCAGAGTAGACCATGTTGACTCTTGTGGCCGATTTCCCCTTGAATTACTCAATCCAGCTTTTTTTATGCCACGAAAAAAGACACTCGGACGACTGGCTGCGTTTGTTCGGTTTTCGACTTCTGTGGCTGTATTGGTTCAAGCCTATTGCTCGCTTGAAGCTTAAAATGCGTCCTATAGCAATAACCAGCCTGATCACTGTCTGGGCGTCAAACCGTGCTTGCGGTTTCATAGCTGGTTGAGAGCTCCCTTTCTAACAATATCAATGCCCGATTTCTACAGTGCTAGGTAGTTAACGGATATTAGCTTTCTCTTTCATTGAAACCATGACCTCGGCGAGGGAGAGTTGGTGGTTGCCTCACTGAATGCGGTGAACACGGTGAAGAAGAGGGCCACGATCGCACTGAGACATACAGGTCCTTCCACATACCATCTGATTCTCATTGTCCCGTGACAAATTTCATGACACATTTCATCTGGTGCCCACTCTGTAGATGTCCAGCTTCGTTCGCATACTTCAAGGCAGGGGCTGTGCTGATCCCGACAATCAGTCCCACCTCCGCCATGCCACATCACTTCCGCGGCAGTTACATGAACATAAACCGCAGCCAGATTCCATATCATTGCCCGCAAAATCGCCTTCACCATGGCTGATGCCTCATGTCCGCTACCCTCCTGGTGCATGACAAGTGGAGCGTCAAGCTGGGACTGTTCAGCCCCCTGGAGCTTCTGCCAGTCGAGCTGTCGGCCTGAGCCAGCTGTTTACATGAGATAAAACGTAAACCATAAACGGATCACACAGAAAGAACAAGAACATGGGTCAGGGTAGTTCGAATACTTCTTCTGGTGCTGATAACTTCGTCGACAGCGGTAACGGTGTTTCATGCTGCGGCATTGACGACGGCACCAAGATCCTCGACGGCGTCGATAACAAGCTTACCATCGCCATTGGCCACTTCTAAACGGCGTGAGCAAGCATAAACGGACTAATGCTATAGTTGATGAGCTTGTAGTTGAAATGCGCAATGTCGTCAAGGCACTTGCACAAATTGATCTGTCCCCAACTGGTGGACGGAATTCGCGGGGGGCGATATCAGATGCTGACCCCAAAAGAAGCGCCAGAAGTGACCGGGGCGAGACAATGCATAGTTGCCCGGACCTTTTGGTTTCATTGTTCCGACGACATGTGGTGGAATACCACCCCGCCGCCGTGCCTGCGTCGCTCGCGGGCAGCGGCTGGCCGAGACACCAACCAGCATTTCCACCACGCCACACCACGCCACATGTGCTGATCTGATCATGATTCACTCAACTTGCATTCAGCTACGAGCATGTCATGATGGATTCGCCCAGCTGGCCCAATGTCGCACGACATGGAAGACCTGCCGGCATTAAGCCCAATACCGCCAATCAAACCTCGAGAGCACCGGTTACCGAGCGTCCACTCCTTGAGCGGCAACTGGGAGCCCTGCGGCAAGGTTGTTCAGCCGCTTAAGGATCTGAGGGGCGATATGGACCCATTTCCGTCCATTGATGAGGTGGAATTCACCGATATATTCGAGCTAAGCCTCCTCCAGGACGTCCAAGACTGTCTCAGCGAAGCGCTCACGATTACCACCCAAATTGTCACACCCGGCGGCAAGCCCATCACCAGCGTCTCGAATGCCAGCGACATGTGCAAGATTCTCTGGTCCAAGCGCCAGGCGACCCCCGAGTACAACCCCGAGGAGGACTTCGGCGCCTGGCTCTTCAAGCAGTGCGCCCTATCCGGCCTGCTCGTCGCCTCGACCACCGTCCGTCTCTCGAAGCGTGTCATTGCCCGCTGGAACATAGGCCACGTCCGGTCTCCCGGCATGGGCATGCCCGCCTCCGTCCGAGACTTTGTCGTGAGTCAAGGGCTGCAGGGTGATGAGATGGCCGAGATGTGGTCGCAGATACCACAGATGACGTCGGCTCAGTTCTCGGATAAGGTCAGCTTTGTGCGTCTCTTCGCACTTCAGATGTCAAACTTGGCGTACAAGTCCTTCCGCGCGAACCAATACGCTGTCGAGCTGAAGCAGAAGAACCGTCTCCTGAAAGAGCGGGCCGTATTCCTCGAGGCACTCTTCCAGGAGCGGGGGGAAGACCTCATTGCCGCGAACCGCCAGCTGAAAGACTCCCTCCAGACCCGCCGCCTGTTCCTCAGCCGGGTGAGCCACGACATGCGGAGTCCGCTGCTCGGCGTGGTCGGGACGGCCCAGCTGTTGAAGGAGGACTCCCGCACGAACTTCATGTCCGACGAGGAGCGGGCGTCGAGCCTAAGCATCATGGGGTCGTCGTGCGAGATGCTGCTCGGGTTCGTCGATAATCTGCTCGATTTCACGAAACTCGAGCTGGAAGAGGAGACGCGCACGGGGTTCATACTCGACGAGAAGGCGGTCGACCTCGGGTCGTTCGCCCGGAGCGTGGTCAGTCTCTTCCACGGCATGGTGACCCAGAAACAGCTCCATGTGCAGGTCAGGGTGTCTGATAGAGTTCCCAAGGCGGTCGTGGTCGATCCGCTGAGGGTTGCCCAGCTTATCAGTAACTTTGCTGGAAACTCTATCAAATTCACTCCTGTTGGGGGCAGCATCGAGGTGGCGATTGATCGGTTAGAGCCAGACACTCTTCCAGCTGACCTGCCTGACACGTCATACGCCGTCGTCGCCTACAAGAGCCACGCCCGGCAGCAGACGATGACGTGTGTCCTCGGGCTATCTGACAGCTGTTACCTGCACAGCAGGACGACCATGTTTGAACGGGAGGAAATAATCAAACAGCTCCCCCGGCCTGAGCCCGGCAAGGTGCTCATCAGCGTCGTCTTTACGGACACGGGGCTGGGGGTCGAGCGGTCGCAGCTCTACACCATCTTCAGTGCATTCTCCCAGGAAAAGGTCAGCACGCTTAGGAAGTTCGGTGGGTCGGGACTGGGACTGTCTATGTGCCGGTCGGTGTGCGTCGACATGTACGGCGGCATCATCATCGCAGCCAACAGGCCCACGGGCGGCGCGTTGTTCGCAGCCTTCCTGCCCTTGCAGGTCACAGAGGAGGCGACATTTGATCCTTTCAAATCGATGTCCGCCGTCCACCCCGTCTTCAAGCGGAGGGGCGTGACGTACCACTCGACACGACCGCACACCCAGGGCAAGCCGCCCAGGCCGCCAAAGGCCGAGAGAACGGCGAGGCCAGCGTCAGTGGACCCGAATGAGATCAGGATCCTGGTGGTTGATGATCTCGAGGTGAACCGCATCATAGTGGGGAGACTTCTGAAGCTCGCACTGGGAAAGACGGGTCGACCCTTCAACATCTCATATGCCAGCGACGGTACTGAGTGCCTCGCCCTCACTGAGACCAACACGTACGATGTGGTCCTGCTCGATCTTCAGATGCCCGACATGAGCGGGAACGAGGTGGTTCAGCGCATCAGGGAGCGTGAGAACGCCGTGCTCGGAGCCTCTAGACACCAGGTGGTCCTCGCCCTCAGCGGCAGCGACGCGCATGTGATGGCAGCCCTGGTCTCGGACGGCGGGTTCGACGGCTTCCTGACCAAGCCGTTCAAGCAGACGGAGCTGACCGCCATTCTTAGCCGATACTGCGCTCTTCGTGACCAGCCATAGCCGTCTCTTGCCGCCATCCTCGCCCCTTTACTACTAAACAGTGTCAGTCGTTAATGGTCGCAGGGCCATCCTCAGAATCGAAATCAAGCGCCCGGACCCTCTCTATCAGCTTCTGCGCCGCGTCGATGGCATACCGTTCATGCTCAGGCGTCCGGTCTGGCCGGTTCCGCATCCATTCGCGGTAGAACGTGGTGTAGTCCTTAAAGCGCGTGCAGTCGCTCTCCAGCATGATCCGCGTGCGGTAGTAACCCGCGTGTGCCCGCTCCCGGATGAGTCCGAGCCACACGGTGTCCTGCAGACCAGGGGGGAACTGGCCGCCATCCGGGAGCTCGCTGGGGGGACAGATCAGGTCGCGGTACATCTCCCCGTTCTCACCGGTGGTCAGCTCGTCCAGTAGGGCCGCTGACACCTGCCTAACCCGCTCCAGCCGGGCCTCGTCCATCTCGGGGACCATCTCTGGTCGAGCGGTGACGAGCCCGTCGACCACAGCCTGGCGGTGGGCCACGGCGAGCTCGCCGCTCTCCCCGCTGTGTGATATGGGTGAGACCCCCGCCCTGGATAGTATGAGGGCCCTGCAGACCTTAAGGTGCGTGCCGACGTGGAGGTAGTCTACATGATCGTAGAGGTCGCACTGCATCAGCACAGCCTCGTCGTAGTGCTTGATGCGGCCCTCGTGGCGGTCAGTGTCCATCGTCAGACGCTTAAAGAAACCCTGTTTCTGGAAATACCCCACGGCGAAGTTATCAGCGTACGTGAGGATGTTCTTGATAACGAACTTGGGGTCCACGCCACTCGCCTCGTCCTCTCTGGCGATGTGCTTGAGATGCTCCTTCAGCAGCGCCATCATGAGGCGCCCAACGCCCGTCGAGCGCTTTTCAGTGTGGACGGCGCAGAAGGCGATCTCAATGAAGTTTCTCTCGGGGAAGGAGCGGAAGCTGATGGCGCCAACGAGGTTCTCGACACTGCGGAGGACGTCTGGGTCTGCGCCCTTGGCAAGAAGTTCTTGCTCTTCCTCCTCAGTGCGTTTCCTGTAGATACAGAATGAATGGTGGTGGCTGTGTGAGAAAGCTGACGATTACAAACTGATCAAAGACTAATCTGGCAATATATGGCGCTGGCATCTTCGGGAGAGCAAGTTTGAAGAGTTCTTTGACGTTCAGAAGCCTGATCAGCTCTAGCGGATCGCTTTTGCCGTCATTATGTATTACATCGTAGTAGATCCCTTGATCTACCCACTTTTGATCAAGGGGCAAGCGGTAAGTGGTATCGATGCCCATCCGCCAAGCAAGATACCTAAAACTGCGCGCGGTAGAAACGGGGGCAACTAGATCTAGTCAGCACTCCAGAGTGAATATAAGAGAGTGACCGGCTCTAATTTCTGGAATATGTCCATTGACATATTCTGCACAATGTCGAAGCGACAGGAGCTGGCCAGAATCCAGCACAGGCTACAGAATGTGAACATCCCCGTGCTAGAGTTCCTATGTAGTTTCCAAAGTAGTTTCCGGAAATACGAGGAGAGTCGCAAGGAGGCTCAGACCGAAGTTAATACCAAAATTGAGAGTCTGAAGACGGAAATTGCCTCAGTGGACGAGAAAATCGCCACAGTGAGTGAAGAAATAGCGGCCAAGAAGAAGGAACGCGAATCCAAGTGCGAGGCGTCGAAGCAGAAACTTGCATCTCTCCAGAAGGAGGTCGAGACGCTCCGGAAAGCCCAGCAGCAGGCAGACGAGGCCAGCCGCACAGCCATCACCCAGTTCCAAGCCCCAGCCATGGCCACGCCCGGTCTTGCCAGCCAGCCGCTTGACAGTCAGCAGCTACTTGCATCCGTGGCACAGCTCCTCAGCGGCAGGTTTGGACCAGTCCAGGGCCGTGCTGTGGACGTGACGCCCGAGGACAAGCGGCACCGGCACCGTGGCCGGTATGTGCCGCAGTTCAGCTCGGTCGACGAGGACGAGTACGACGAGGGCGAGAGCCTGGGGTCCTACGACACGGAGGAGACCCCACCGCCCAAGCCGACCCGGGCCGTGACCAAGAGAGCAAACCCGAGGAAGGCGCCCAGGAAGCTCAATAGGCCCGCGCCTGCGAGGAGGACGGCGACTCCGCTCCCGGCACAGTTCATGCCCGGCATCTTCGACAACTACCGGTACAGATAGCCCGGGCGTGTGACGGTGCAAGGACTGTGGCCCGGGCTCTGCGGTTGGACTGCAGAGCACTGAATGGACTTATAATGATGTGTAAATGCTGGCGCAGATCAGTTGCTGGCCGTAGCCGAGCATCTGTTACCAGAGCTTAGATTCGCATTTTAAGGACAGCTTCTGCGTGCTATTGAAGGGTCAAACAATGTGTTTATACTGCGCAACACTGCCCTGCTGCAGAGAACATCCTGTGGCGTTCTCTTGCCACGGAAGATGAGCTCAGTGGCTCTCCGTTCAGTCGCACATCGATCCCGCGCCTTCCAACATCATTCCAGTATCATCAATTGGCTAACCGCCAACATTCGTCTACGGACGGATGATGTTGTGCAGTTTGGCACTTTGATCGTTCCTTTCAGGCCCTGTCTGGAGGTTCGAACAATGTGTTTATACTGCGCAACTCTCTGCAGCGTTAAAGTATTGTGTCGACATGGCTGAAAACGGCAAGATAGAGAGAAGTACAAGGGTATATTCCAAATCGATTCTATTTGGTAATGTAACGCGCCGCTTGGACACCTCAGTAGAGCCAGAGGCATTCACTCACGAATTCACAGTTTTTGTTCGGGGATTTGACAATCAGGATCTTTCATACCTGCTTAAAAGCGTGGAGGTCCTTTTACACGACTCTATGGACCGTCCCCATCGTGTTCTACGCAAGCCACCTTTCGAGACGTCATGCATGTGCTTTGCCGAGTCAGAAATCGCGGTAACACTCAATTTTGTGGACGAAGCGATGTGTGCGCCGGTGACCATCCGCTTTGTCTGTTTCCTCCACCCTCAAGTGAGCACCATCCGCCCCGACTTCTTCGTGAACCAGCTGGCCGACACACTGATCTTCCCATTCCCCCCCGTGCAGTTTGAACGTATCTTACTGGGTGGGCCGACCAGCAAGGTGACAAATAGCGAGCTGGACAAGCGTATGAGAGAGCACAGCAAGCGGGCGAACCGGTCAGGCCACGAGGATCCGTCGCTCGGCTTCTGCAGCATGGCAGACCTCATCGCCATGGAGAAGGCGGACGGGGCGGCCATGGGGAAGACCATAGTGCGGTTGACGAAGGAGCTCGAGACCAAGAAGACCAAGGGATGAACGAAGGCGGCTGTTGTTGGTTGACGGTAGCCTTGGATAAATGGGCCGATGGGCCACGACGACGTGGGAGTAGGGCAGAGTCGAGGGTTGGGGGCATTGGTTGATGGCCTCATTTTCATTCACACGAGAGCGTCGTCTCAACGCAATGGGTGACGAAGGAGACGTGGTTCTTATCCAAAACTCATTATACTCACGGCCTTTCAGCCTGGATGACGAAAAACCCACAAGAGTGGACTTCCGTTCCAAGCAATTCGATGTTGACCTCTATATGCGCGAAAAGCTGGCGGAATACTCTGTAGAGAAGCTCCAGGGCGTCATTCAGACCATACGCGACGAGCTATCTTCCTCTACTGGCCAGCAACGGAACCTCATTGTCGCCGAGTTCGCTGGCTTCGTCGACTCGGTCATTGCACAGAAACGACTGGGTACAGAGATCGAAGAGTCCAAGTTCCACTCCCCCGCGTACAATAAGACCATCACCACGACCCTGGACAGCCTCCAGGGCCAGTGGGAGGTCGTGTTCCGACCGGTGCTCGACACGCGCCACCGTTGCGGGGATATTGAGCTCCTCATCGAGGCGATACGGTCGCACTCTGAGTACTTCAACCTCGTGCCGAAACTTCACGCCGCCATCGCCTCCGAGTCCTTCAGCCAGGTGACTGCGGTCCACCGCAGGGCACGGGGTCTCCTGAAGGCTACGAACTCACCCGCCCTCAAGGCTGCAGTCCAACCGGCCCTCAAGCTCCTCGAGACACACGCCGAGACCCTGAAGCAGGAGCTGCTGTGCCCTTTCAAGGCCAGCGACCGGGGCCGGCGTGACGACATCATCGCCCTGCTGACCGACCTGGGCGTTCAGGAGGACCCGGTGCCCGCCTTCCTCCGCTCGGCCCACCAGCACCTCAGGCGGGCCATGGAACTGGCCGACGGCGACGTCTCCGCGGCTCCCGAGTGGTGTGCGGCGATCGAGTCCCTCCACCGGGCCGCATCCATGCACGGGCCGGGCAAGATGTCGCAGAGATCCGCCGCCACAGTCCGCAGGGAGGGCCTGCCGCTGTACCCGCCCCTGGACGAGGGCATGATGGAGGAGCTCGAGGTGGAGACCGCGAGGGCGATGATGGAGGTCATCGACGAGTGCCCAGAGGTCGACGTCGCCCTCCGCACCGCCATAGCTGCCCAGACTGTCATCGGCTGCCTCCCCGCCCCCGTCCCGGCCGAGCTGGAGACCCTGCGGCATAGGCTGACTGGTGTCGTCGTCCAGAACTCTATCGAGCGTGAGGTCGGCAAGATTGAGACACGACTGGGGGCGGACTTCAGCGACTGGCGTGTGGGCGATATGTACCGCAAGATCTTCTACACCATCGCTGATACGATCCCACCCGCGGCAGCAGACGACATCTGCCGGTCAGCGTTCGTACAGACAGTGGACAAGCTCGCGGCCACGATCGAGCGAGTGTCCCTCGGCGTGCAATCCGAGGCCGACGACGAGGTGCTCTCCTCCGCGGCCTCCACCTTCAGCTCGGTGGCCAGCAGCGCCAGCGGCCTTAGCTGGGACGGCCCGGCCGACACACACCTGCTCCCCGGGGTTGTCATGCTGACGGACATCAGGCAGACCGTGGTTCCAGAGGCCTGCCGCGTCCTATCCCGCCAGTTCAAGCTCACAGTCAGGAACAAGAAGGTCGCCAAGGAGCTGGAGCCCGCCGCCGGCCCTGGCCTTGTGTTGTCACCGTCCTTCATGACGGTGGGCACGCCTACAGGCAAGCAGACGCACCGGTCACACCAGAGCCGTATGAACCTGCCCCGCGTGTCCCAGGGCCCCGAGTTCGAGGAGGAGGACGTCGCCACGGCCGCCCTGTACGAGGCTGAGGCGCGGCTTCTCGCCAGGTTCATCTCCTCCCGCGCCGTGGCGGTCCATACGGTCGTGTCCGAGGCCCTTAGACCCACTGCCATCGACACCACCGTCGCCGTGGTCGACGGGACCGCGGAGATACCAGGGTACGCGGCGGACACGCTCCTGACCATCTCAGTGGCCGCCGCCGAGTGCGAGACGGAGGGCCTGTCCGCTGGGGTCGGGGCCGCCATCGCCGCCCAGCTCATCGCGGCCGCACTCCGGTCGATGCTGTCGTGTGTGACTCAGCGCCACATCAACCGGAGGGAGGCCGTCGACATCTACCTGGTGGCGACGTTCTTCGCCCGGCTGGCCACCACCGGCAGCATCGTCGTCAGAGATCTGCACGCCCGGCTGGCATGCTTTATCGCCGACGCCACGGGCCTTGCGGGAGTGCCTGAGCTGGAGCGGGAGTGCAAGGCGCTGCACAGCCAGCCGTGTGACGGCATCATCGACGCCATGATGACCGCGACCAAGCTGTATTGCCAGTGTCTCGGGGCCGCGTGAGGCGTCTGTTCAGTATAAAGTAGCTTGGTTTGGCATAGGACCACTGACGACAGAGTGTGCTCCGCCCTAATCAACTGAAAATTTTGATCGTACGGGAAATCGAGTCCAGTATGTCGCTCTATGAGGAGGCTGGAGACGAGTTGGATGAGTTGAATGGGCTTGAAAAAGCGTTGGGAATGAATAGCATCGGACTGGACGATAGCCATGAGCAAGAAGCCATAGTTCGCTCCATGAAGGCATATGCGTCTAATTCTGAGGGCCTTGTTGCGCCCAGAGGGCACAAGGGTATGTACTCTTCTTCTACAATGGAGGAGGACAGGCAACGTGCATCTGACGAGTACGATCTCGCCGCCCAGGCTCGGGCCCGCTTCCTGCGTCGCAAGCAAACGCTCGATGATGAGTACGATCGTGCTCGCAAGGCCGCTGAGGAGTCAATCCAGAAGGAGGAGAGGGCTACCCGTGACCAAATCGGCAAGATCAAGGCCCTTGAGGCACAGCTTAGTACTCTCCTCGGCAAGACGGAGGAGGCCGAGAACCAGCTCGAAAAGCTGGAGACACAGGCCCGCAAGGCAGACGGAAGCACACAAAAGGAGGTTGGCGCGCTTAAGGCAGAGATTGCTGACGTCGAGGCCGAGACAGCCCGGGTGGAGGGCCGCATCGAGAGCCAAGAGGCCGAGCTCGACCGGCTCCGGCAAATAGTAGAGATGCGGGCGGTCGAGCAGAGGGAGGCGCACACTAGGACACGGGAGCCGCCCGCCCACGCCGGGCAGCAGTCGGCGGTGTCGGACGAGTACAGGGCAGTGCTCGCGACCCTGCCCTTCCCCAGCGCCGAGGACCTGGCGCGGGCCATAGAGGACGACGCGAGGCACTACTGCATGGGCCGCGAGACTGTGGTGAAGAACACGAACGACCGGACGGGCATCAAATACGACAGCGGCGCCAGGTCCGTGAGATTCAGCAATAATACGGTGAAGCACATCCTGCCCGACGGCACAGAGGACGTGCAGTTCTACAACGGGGACCTGAAGCGGACGATGCCTGATGGCATCCAGGTCTACCTATACGCCGACGTCGGGACCTTGATGACGACGATGCCAGACGGTGTAGAGGTCTACCGGTTCAAGGCGGGGCAGGTAGAGAAGCACCTGACGAACGGCCAGGTCGAGATCATCGATGTCACCGGGGAGAAGAAGATTGTGACCAAGTAGACCGGGTCGGTGTTGATACGTATATAAAGAGCCCGCCTGTGGTAAACACGGGTAAATGCGTAAAGCCGACTACAAGCATGTCACACCCGCTGAAGGTGAGACGTGCTTGACAGGTCTCGCCCCCCGGTTGCACATCTACCTCGGCAGCGTCAACCATAAATCGCATGGTTTCCCACTATATACAGGTTTATGAACATTTACCGTTTATATCCGCTTAACGACCATGGCGCCGCCCTTGACCGCAGTGAATACCCCGCCGAGCAGCAGGAAGAGGAGCGGTGTGATCACGTACGAATACCAGTCGAAGTAGTGCCCCACGGCGGACAGTGCGAAGACAGAGATGACGACGGCAGCCAGGCTGGCATGGAAGCCGAGCACTACAGGTAGGGATAGCCCAAATCTCCGCCACATGGCGAGGAACGAGAGGGGCACCGTGGCGAACCTCAGGGCGTACACGAAGATATGGGTCCACATACTGCTCGACTCGAAGTACATGATGCCCGGGATCGTGTACGCCAGCACCAGGAACAGGGCCACGTTCCACTCCCGCTGGTCGGGCTTGGTGGGGCTCTTGACCAGGGATTGTGGGATGATAGACCATTCGGACTGGCCCGCACGGATGCGGTTCTGGGGCAGGATGTAGGGGATCTTGAAGATGGTGAGGACGTACATGGCCAGCACGGAGCCGAGGAAGAAGAGGACAGGCGTGCCGACGATGGTCAAGCCGAGGGGTTCGTGGTTCTCCCATCCGCCCTCGTTCTTGAATATAAGCTCTGCTCCAGTGAGAGTAAGCTGAACGAGTTGTAATAGCTCCCAAAGGAAAAGCGTACAGAGGCTGAAGAAGATCTCCTGGAAGTAGAGCATGACGACGAAGCCCATGAAGAAGAAAGAGTACGGCTGGTAGCCTGTGGTCTCAATCCAGTCCCATGCTCCTTCTACTGGGTCCCAAAAGAACGCCATTCGTTTCAGGGGATGAATATTGCATGTCAGACCTGCTGCTTGTCATGAGGCGACAAACCTGCACCAGCGTGGCTGGGGATGAGTGAAGCAATGATGGTGGTAGTGTCTGCGCGATGAAGGTCGACCATCGAGCGGGCCATTGTGTTGAGAGGCCAGTCCTTGCCCCAGAGGCCCCCCTTCCGCACAGTCGGGAAGTCAACCACGGCGAACCGAGTTGACAAGATCTCGGCTGGCGCTTAGATGTTCACTGCGAGGCGGGTCCGACCAACCCTGTGTGGTGTGCCTCGCCATTGTTCCGGCAACCACCAACACACTCGCCACGGTTTGCGGCATGACCCGCTCTCGTCCGCCTAGCCGGAGCTATGTGCATGATATCAGTGGTAAGTCGGCAGCATTCCATCAAACATGTCTTTATCACTCGTGCTGCCTGCTTCCAATGCCTATTCCGACGTGACCAGCCATTTGGCGCTCGTATTGAGCCAGTGCCTCTCGAACAGCTTTTCTCACGATCTCATCCACATCTTCTTGCTCCTCCTGCGGCTGGACGCCTCTGACGCGGCGAACCCAGGCATAGCTGTTGAGCCACCTGCTCTGCAGGACCATATCGAAGACATATGATGTAACACTTCCAGCAATGAATGTTCCTGCAGTAGCTGCTACCAGTTGTCCTTTTCCGCCCATTCTTTCGGTGTGATGCGTTCGTGGTGGTCCCCGTGACTTCTACAGTCGCCCTTTCAAAACACGGCCCCGCAGCGAGAGGGCGCTGGCAGGCACCTCTCTTTGCTCCGCGAGCCCTCCCCCGCTCATCCTGCTCACATGACATATTCTGCGTAATCGTGAGGACGACGTGTCCAACGCGCCACGGCCTACTTCCTCATGCATACGTGCTCTACACGCGGGTTATCAGCGGATGTGGCTCTCCTCTGTCTCCACTGATGTACGACGCGCGAGCTAGGCACTCGAGCCTCAGAGTCGAATGGAGTCGGTCACAGGAGCGATCGTCACGGTGACCATGTCAGGCCCAGTGCGACGCGAGATCGCGATCCAGATCCATTTTGGTTCAGAAGAACATGAACAACCCAAGTTTCGCTGAACAGCTGGCAACGAGCCGCCAGTACTTTGAAACGTCGTCGCAATCGCTCCTGGCGCTCGTCCAGGAGATCAGTATGCGCATTCCGGACTCTAATGAGAAGCAGGTGCTCATGACCGCCGTCCAGGACAAGCTGCAGCAGCTGGAGGACACCGGCACACTCCTCGACGACTTCCCCGCTCTGGCCAAGGTTCTCTTCAACCTCCGCCGGGCCGAGCTGCAGGTCGTCCTCCCCGACAGCGTCTCTGTCCTCGTCAAGGCCACCTACGCGGCCTTCCGCACCATCAAGAAACTGCGGGGAGTCGTTCACGACGACGAGACCACCAACCCCGCCGCGGTCAACAACCACCTCGACAAGGCCGCGTGCGACCGGTTCCTTGACAACATGTGCACGATCATCATCGCCGTCCGCGAGCTGCCTCTCATCCAGGAGGTCTGCGGCCGGTCCGAGGAGGACGAGGGGGCCCCTGCCGATGATGCCGTCGAAGGGTAAGAGGTTGTCCAGCCTATGGTCGAGAGCGAGCCCGTGCCCGAGCCCGTGGAGCGGGCCTGCCCCGTCGTCCAGGAGGCCACGCTGCCCGAAGACACCGCGGAGCCCGAGCAGCCCGCGGAGACGAACGTCACAGTGAACCCAGATCGTGACGCCTGGTGGCAGAGCTCTGTGCTCTGGAAGACGGTCGCCGCAGGCACCCTTACTGTCGGCGGCGTCCTCATGGTCGTCGTGCTGAGTGCGAAGAAGGACCCGACGAGGGTCCGGGTGAAGAAGGGCCCGATGAGGTCGTTCCCTATGAAGAAGTTCCCGGCCCGCCGCTGAGTAAAATGAGCCTGTGAACTGAGCTTCCGATCGATCAGCAGCTCCAGATGGTGGTCGGCTGGAACGTGCATCATTGCCTGTGGCGGCCGAGCTTGGCTCTTCGCTGTATGCTTACAGTTCCGGCGAGAGTTACATATCATGTATATCGCCGAGGCTGACAATCGCATGGCCTGAACGGACTCAGGCAGGCAACCAGGACACACATAGCTCGCAAATTCCATTCTTATGCTCTTGATGCCACGGCAGGCGTCCTATCGAGCGTCGGTATCCACCGCGTCGTGGACAACCTAAGAACGAAGCCCGAGCTCGCCGCCCGGATCACACGGTCCTTCATTGCTCACGCCACTGTCTTCATCGCGCTCTTTTTGCTGCTCCACATCCTCGTAATCCCGCTCATCGCCCGTCTGACGGCGGTGCCTGAGGCCGTCGTGGAGGACGAGCGCCGTTTCTCCTTCTACTCGATGTCCCACTCGACCAAGCGCCTCGTGGCATTCACCGCAGTGGCCGTGCTGAAGTCGCTGATTCTCCTGCCTGTGTACCAGGCGTCTGACGGCATTGCACGCGCCTACTACGCCGCCTTCGCCGCAGAGCCCTTCGAGCCGCCGCGCCGCGCCCCCCTCGCGCAGTTGGCACTCACGCTGATCAATGGCACGGTGCGCTTCATCGTCACCTTCTCGCTCGTGCTCATCGCGGTCGGTCTGTCATGGCTGCCGCTCGTTGGGACGGTCCTCTATGTCGCCGTGCTGTCGTGGCGCATGTCCTTCTTCTTCCACTCCGCCCTGTGGGACCTGACGCCCGCGGGCACGTCGCTGCACTACAAGACCATGCAGATCGAGACAAACTGGGCGTACCACCTCGGCTTCGGCGTCCTGGCGTCCACCTTCATTTTCATCCTCCCCACCGAGGCCGGAGACCTCCTCTTCGGCCTGGGCCACCCCGTGCTGTGCCTCATCGCTGTGTCCACGCAGCTCAGTCCCCTCCCACCGGGGGACGGCTCGCCGCTGGCCCTGCCCATATTCAACCTGGGCAACCTCGCGGGGGATGCTGTGCTCGCGCATATGCCGAAGCCGGTCCGCGCGGCGCTGGCGGCGCTCGAGTGAGGGCAGTCGTTGGATAAGTCGTGCCCGCAGGATATGGTCCAGAGATACGACCGGAACCCGAATGCAGCAAGGAGTGAGCAAACTCGCAGCTCCATACGACTATTCGAACGGCGACCGTGTTCAGAAGAGAAACTGTGCAGTAGACATCATTTCATTCCTCCACCAAGAGCTTATCCGCGAGCGCGTTCCGATCCGCGAGAATAGCCACGTGAAACCGTATATTAACACCATAGAGAGCGACATGCGCACGCTTAACTCCCTCTTTGAGAATATCGATGAGCCTCCCGTCCACATCGCCGACTTTCAGGAGGAGATGGAGAAGGACGACGATTACGAGGGCGCCACGAGCACCGAGATGAACGTCCGCAACGTGTACCGATTCATGGGCTTCAACAAGACCGTGGACATGCCCTCGATGTCGACCTCCGAGGAAATCCCCCGGCGCCGTATCTCCTGCATGTGCTCGCCCCTCCACGCCACCGGCCTGTTCCTCGACCTCGCCAACCAGGCCAAACGGAGGTTGTACGCCCGCAACCACCGCCAGGAGGTGATCGTGCGGCACATGCCTGAGTGGGTTGGTTACTTCCTCGCCCTCGTCGAGCTCAAGAACGGCCTCATCGACACCGCCGCGGGCCTCGCCAAGGAACTCGGTCTCCATCTGCCTCCCCCGAGCGTCAGGACGGCGTGGGGCCCGCTGGGTTACGACTCCGAGGCCGTCACGTCGCCCCCTAGTCGTCGAGCGCACGCTCCTCGACCCCGCGCGCAGGTCCAACCTCATCCAGACCATCCCGGTCGACCCCCGCATGTTCAAGCCCGTCCCCGCGGCCGCCCGCAAGACTGGCCGCGTGAAGACACCAAAGGCGTCCTCGGCGGCGGCCATCCGGAAGAGGATCCCTGCGAAGAACCCCAAGATCACCTTCCAGCGGATGCCAGAGGCCACGCCCGACATCCCGATCACGCAGATGGCCGTCCCCAGCTGCTCCGCCTGGCCTGATGCCGGGGAGGGCGCGAACTCCATGTCCGGCCTGTCGTTCGGCCTCGGCACCCTCGACGTCGCGGCCAACCTCGGGCCGCCCGTGACGCCGACCACGATCTTCACCCAGACGCCCGAGCGGATGGGCGCGTTCGGGCCGTCCTCCCAGAGCCAGCTGTACGTCGGCAGCCTCGAGCTCGACTGCTTCAACACGTCCATTGCGCATGCCGATTGTTTATAAAACTCTAGCGAGACTGGTGTGGGTGGCAGTCGCGAAAGAACCGACGGTCGGCACATGAAATGCCAGGGGCCACCACTGTGTGGAGATCGCCGCGTATGTTCGATGACCCCGATGAACAGCCATGAACAGTTTGTACTTGATGATTCAACCGACCCATCAAATTGACGCTCGCAGTGGCCGGTCGTCCCCCGTGTCAAGGCGACCGCCGATGGAACCGGGACTCCATCGTCTTGAAGTTGACCCTGTCACGCATTGCAAGTTCTCATTCAGACCTTGTCCACTTGCAAGCGACCACTGTAGCCATACATCCCCGAACGACGATGCCGAGCTCAGAAGCATGGCAAAAAATTTTGAGACCCTCAGAGTACCGAGTGCTCTCGCAGCAATCCCCCTCATTTCGCAGTCGCGCCATTTATGGTGACATATTCTACAGTAATAAATCGGCGGAGACACGACGCTCAGTCCCGCTTCACGAACGCCAGGAACTGCTCGGGCGAGCACGCCCTCTTGATGAACGGATGTGCGAGGACCTCGTCGCAGTTCAGCCGCCAGTCGACCTCCATATCCAGGCACTGCCGCAGGAACTGCTGGAACTCAGCACTCCACCGTCCGGGGTCGCGCAGGTCCGGTGCCCCCCTCGTGGCGATGATAAACACCGCCCTGAGTGGTGTGTAGTCGAGGTAGGGGGGCTCCGACTCGGCCATCTCCATCGCCATGATGCCCAGGGACCAGATGTCGACCTTCTCGCTGTACTCGAGGCCCCGCACCACCTCCGGGCTCATCCAGTACGGCGTGCCGACAACACTGTTCCGCTTCCGCACCTCCATCGTAAGCTGGGTACAGTAGCCGAAGTCGGCCAGCTTCACCTCGCCCTTGTCGCCAATCAGCAAGTTGTCACTCTTCAGGTCGCGGTGGACCCGGAACTTCGAATGGAGATACTGCAGCGCTTGGGCCGTCTCCCGCAGCACGTACGCGATCATGGGCTCGGGGAATCCGTCCGGGTGCTTCTGGATGAGCGCCGTGAGGCTGCCCTCGGCTATGTACTCCATCGCGATCCAAATGTCGCCGGCGTCCGTCACGAACGAGTCCTCATACCGCACGATGTTCGGGTGCTTGGAGGTGTCCATCAGCGTGACCTCGTTCGCCAGGGCCTGCTTGCCTTGGGCCGTAGCCTTGTGGATTACCTTCAGTGCAACACGCTCACCGGTGGCATACGAGATGCCCAGGTAGACCCGACCCACACTGCCCTGTCCTACGAGGGTCAACGCCGTGTACTCGGTCGGTTTCCCGCGGCGCCAGGACTGGTTCCGCATGACGGCCGTCTTGAACTCGTCATCCGTCGGTGGCTCGGGGATGTGCTGTTTCGCGCAGTCATTGAACAGCAGTGCATCGATGACAGCCTCACTGTTGGCCATGGCCTCGGTCCTATCGATCCCACTGTCCCTGAGCTTGTCCGCCCAGTCGTCGGGCAAGCCTGAGAAGCCGACGTCGCTCGCCTCGTCGACTCGGATGTGCATAAGGTGTCTGAATGTGCCTGCAAGTGGTCTGGAGACCAGAGGGATCTGAGAGATGGTGCGAGCGACCTTCTTTGGCGTCTTGCCTGGAACAAGGTTGGCAGGTAGTTCGGGAATAACTTCGTCGTCTTCCGCAGCTGGGAAGAACTTCTTCCACTGTTTTGGTAGTCCTTTCAATGTTCCTCTGTGCTCATCCATGGAAACATGCAAACCACGGGAGAACCCGGACGGGACGGAGACTTCCTCGACAGACGCTGATATTCTGTCTGAATCGTCCGAGCTACTCTTCTTGGAACTGTTGCTTCCCTTCTTCTTCCTCAATGAAACCATTCTGATGGTTCTTGTGGCAGCGTTCGCCTGGACGCCTGATTTGCTGTCGGGGTAAAGTGCGGAGTGAGTCGCCTGGCCCTGGACGGCTCCATTGAGCCAGGTGTGGTGCTCTGTGATGAATACACGAGCATTTGTCGGGTTCAAGCCCTCTCGTGACCGTCGGTCGATGTGGATTCAGAGATCTTCACCATCACCATGGATCCATGGTTGAGAGAAGGAGACGAGCCAGAGTCAGAGCACAGCACCGACAAGCATGGAGCACCACTATGCCACAGCGAACATCGGTAGTCTTGGCTGAATCGCGGAACTGGGCTATTTTCGGTCAAATATTTACGACCTCATCAAGGCACTGAACAGCTCCGCCATGGCAACAAACCCATTGGGGCTGCCCCGGCTCTCACTCCACCCGGGCCCGCTTCGCCATGAGCCGCTTTTCAATGTCAGCCAAGGCAGCCTCGGCCTCCGCCTCCATCATCTTGGCCGGCGCCTCCACACTGGCCCTGAGCTGATCGTGGGAGACCATAGGGAAGTCCCTGCCGCCGATAACGGACTCTGCCGGGATGATCTCAAACGGCCGATCCCCCAGCCAGTTCCCAGAGAGATGGTCGACCGCGAGCCGTGCACTCTTGGGGTAGACGAACTCAATGAGGGCCGAGGCGGACTCCTGAGTCCTCTCTGGGACCAGCTTTCTCGCCCTGATCGGCCCGCAGACGGCGAAATAGTCTCCGATGTCATCGAGGGAAATGCGTTCATAGAGGTTTCCTATGTACACAGTGCGCTCCAGAGTCTCCCTTCGCGCCTTCTCGTGGTCAACGGTGACATCCCGGTCCAGGTCCAGACGGCCGCGGCCTGGTAAGCGGCCAGTGAAGAGTTGAACCACTGGCCGTTCGTTTGGAAGCACCTCAATGCCATTTGCGTTTGTAGCCTTTGCTGCGGATGTAGGGTCCTTGTATTCGATGAGATAGCCGATGTGGTCCTCGTCTTCTCCTTGTGTAGGCCACAATTTGTTGATTTCCCCGTAAATTCCAAATAGGTTCTCTACTACAGCTTTGGGGATGCTGGATGGATAGTTGTTAACTTGAATTGCCCGAGAATCAGCCATCACGTCTCCTGCATAAAATGCTCACGGATCGGGCCACGCCGAGCGGAGGGGGAGTACCTGGTTGGCCTGGATGGCGGGATGGACAGCCTGCGACCCTGCCAGATGCGCCAGTAGCGATCAATCGGCAGTTCAATTTTTTCGCGCATCTTTTCTTGCAGAGCTTCTTCGGGGACACGCATGGCTTCATTCCAAGGCCAAGCACCGCTGAAGCTCGCATCCGAGGTTCAATTCAGTATTCTTTCACCCGAGCAGATCGTCTGTCGACTAACCTTTGTTCGTTACACAGGAAGCCTTATCTGTTGGGGAAATCACACAACACGAGCGTTATAACAACGGCATTCCCTTGAAAGGAGGCCTTGCTGATAAGAGCCTGGGCTCTATCGACCGTGGTGTTGTTTGCGACCAGTGCCAAGGTGAAGAGGATTGCCCCGGGCATTTCGGCCACATACGCCTTGCCAAGCCCGTATACCACATCGGTCACCTTGACACCATCCACTCTGTCCTTAGATGCATCTGCCTCTCGTGCGGTAGCCTCCGTTTCGACCGTGGTAGCGACAAATTCGCCGCGATCGTGGACAGTTTGAACTCCTACTCCGACAGGACCGAACGACTCCGCGCCATCGTCTCCGCGTGCAACTCATGCAAGACCTGCCCCGAGTGCGGCTGCACGCTCTTTGATGTGACCAAGAAGCGGGGTGAATCCAGCGACAAGCCACTGACGAAGACGCCGCATTGGTTCGTCCGCAAGTACCGTCCCCCGGCCCTGAAGGACGACCCCACGCTCAAGGACTCCGATATCACCACCGAGGAGGCCCTCGCCGCTCTCACAAAGATGAAGGACGTCGACATCACCTTCCTCGGAATGGACCCCGTGTACGCACGGCCCGAGAACCTCATCATCAGATCCCTGCTCGTTCCCCCGCCCCACGTGCGGCCGTCTGTGAAGATGGACAACACATCCTCGGAGGACGACCTGACGTATATCCTGACGTCGATTGTTCGCAGCAACAACGAACTTAGAGAGTCAATTGAGCGCAACCAGGTTAACGCCATCGACGGCAGACACAACGCGCTCCAGTGTCTTGTTGTGAACTACTTCAACAACTCGCTTCCCTCGTTTGAGGCGGCGACACACACTACCTCCCGCCCCCTCAAAACCATCAAGGACCGCATCGACGGAAAGGCCGGCCGCATCAGACAGAACCTCATGGGCAAGCGTGTGAACTTCACCGCCCGCACAGTCATCACAGGCGACCCCCTGCTCGGCATAGACGAGGTCGGCGTGCCCATGAAGGCCGCCATGATTCTCACGTACCCTGAGCGCGTGACCCCCGCCAACATGGCCTGGCTCGAACGGCTCGTCGGCAACGGCCCCAAGACATATCCCGGGGCGAACTACATCATCCGTGACGACGGTGTGCGCATTGCACTCGGCGAGAGGTCGACTTCCTCGGTAACCATCGCGGTGGGGTACATCGTAGAGCGGCACATCCTCGACGGGGACTACGTGATGTTCAACAGACAGCCCTCGCTCCACAAAATGTCGCTCATGGGCCACAGGGCAAAGGTAATGCCGTACAGCACATTCAGACTCAACCTTTCGGTACGTTTCAACCCTTAACAGACTAACCCATGTTACGACGCCGTACAATGCGGACTTTGACGGCGATGAGATGAACCTGCACGTGCCCCAGTCCCTTGAGGCCCGGGCGGAAGTCAAACACATCATGGCGACGCCCAAGCAGATCATCACACCTCAGGGCAACAAGCCCGTCATCGGAATCGTCCAGGACACTCTCCTCGGGTCGAACCTGCTCACCAGACGGGACGAGTTCATCACGAAGAAGGAAATGATGAATCTCATGATGTGGCTGCCCGACTGGGACGGCGTGATGCCGTCCCCGGCCGTCGTCTTCCCCACGCCACTGTGGACGGGCAAGCAGATCATCTCTGCCCTGTTGCCCAAGGTCAACCTCGTTGCGTTCCACGCGTCCCACGACAAGGCTGATACCAGCGTCGCGCCCATCGCCGACACCCGCGTCATCGTCCGCAACGGCACGCTCATCGCGGGCATGCTCTGCAAGAAGACGCTGGGCACCAGTGCGGGCGGTCTCGTCCACATTGTGTGGAAGGACATCGGACCCGAGGAGACCCGGGACATGCTCGGCGGCATCCAGCGCATCATTGCCGCCTGGTTCATCGGTCACGGCTTCTCGGTGGGCATCGGGGACTGTGTTGCGCACGAGGACACTCTCGGCAAGATCGAGCGCACCCTCGCCGAGCGCCACACGGCCTGTAACAACTACTTCACCCAGGCGTGCTCCGGCCAGCTGAGGTTGATGCCCGGGCAGACCATGCGGAGCGCCATGGAGGCGAAGATGAACAGCGAGCTGAACTCCCTCATCAACCTCTGCGGCAAGATCGTCGAGAAGGACCTCAGCAAGCGGAACAACTTCAAGCGCATGGCCGGGGCGGGGTCCAAGGGTTCGCTCATCAACCTCTCCCAGATCATCGCCACCGTCGGCCAGCAGAACGTCGAGGGCCAGCGGCTCCCGTGTAACTTCAAGAACCGCACGCTGCCGTCGTACTCGCAGTTCGACTACGGCCCGCTGTCCCGCGGGTTCGTCAACAACTCGTACCTCAAGGGCCTGACCCCCACTGAGGTCTACTTCCACGCCATGGGCGGCCGCGAGGGGCTTATCGATACTAGTATCAAGACGTCATTCGTCGGGTACGCCCAGCGTCGTCTGATGAAGGCCATGGAAGACATCCGCGTCGAGTACGACCTCTCTGTCCGTGACTCCCAGGGCGAGGTCTACGAGTTCCTGTACGGCGAGGACGGCATCGACTCGACCCAGATCGAGTTTGAGCGGTTCCCCACCCTCACCGTCGGCGACAGGGAGCTGCAGCGGCGCTACAGGTTCACTGAGGACGAGCTCGTCTCCCAGTTCGGCCCTGGTGTCCGTCCTGAGATCCAGAGCGAGGCCGGGCAACGGATCCTCGAGCAGGAGTTCGAGCAGATCATGATGGATCGGGACGAGCTCAGGGACATACTGTGTGACCCCATCACACATAAGCTCGAGTCCCGGTTCGCCATGGCCATCCCCATCCAGCGGCTGATCCAGAACAGGGTCGTCGACATCAGCGCCGACCCACGGAAGGAGAGCGACCTCTCCCCCGTCGCTGTGGTCAGACTGGTTCGGGAGACGATCGACTCGCTCCGTCTCATCAGAGGCACCGGCGACCTCGCCCTCAACGCTGACAAGATGTCCCGCAAGCTGCTCGAGATCCTTCTCCGTTCCCACCTGGCGTCGAAGGACGTCTGTCTCCGCCACAAGCTCACCGAGAGCGCAGTCAAGTCCATCATGAGCGAGATCATCAGCCGCTACAACCACGCCGCGGTCGCACCCGGCGAGTCTGTCGGTCCTGTAGCGGCCCAGTCGATTGGCGAGCCCGCCACCCAGATGACGCTGAACAGTTAGTTACCCCATGCAGTCTCACACAGCTTTCCATTTCGCCGGTTTCTCAGGCAAGAACGTCACGCTCGGTGTACCCCGGCTGACGGAGATCATCAACGTCAACAAGACCGAGCAGGTCAAGGCGCCCAGCCTCAGCATCGCCCTCAAGCCAGAATACGCCCAGAACGAGGCCCAGGCTAAGGAGGTCCAGGCGGAGCTCGAGTACACGCGGTTCAGCGACCTGGTCGAGACGTGCGACATCGTGTATGACCCGGACCCGTCGAACTCGACCATGGAGGAGGACCGGCCGTGGCTGCGGATGTACACGCTCATAGACGACCTCAGACCCGCCCAGGCGGACGCGTACAACCCATACACACTCCGGTACGTGCTCAAGATCGACAAGGTGCACGATAAGGCCATATTTATGCGAGAGATCGTCTCTACCTTCGAGGACGAGTTCGTCGAGGCGGACCAACACTGTCGCGTCTTCCATTCCGATGATAACGCCCGGAAGATGGTCATCCGCGTCCTCCTGCCCAGGGAGTCCGGATATGGCGTCGACCAGGTCGACGACATCGAGAACGACGACATCGACCAGACCATGATCGCAGCCGCCACTGAGGCGCACGACAGGCTGTCGGACGCCAAGTTTAGAGGCATCCACGGCCTGAAGAAGGTGTTCATCGAGCAGGAAAAGGCCATCTACATCCTCAACAAGGAGACGGGCGTCATGGAGACGGGCGACACGATCACCGAGTGGAAGCTCGACACGGAGGGTACGGCGCTCAGAGAGGTGTTCAAGAACAACAAGGTTGACGCCAGCAAGACCGTGTCGAACTGCATCACCGAGGTCTACGATGTGCTTGGCATTGAGGCTGCGAGAGGCGCCATCGTCAACGAGATCCGCATGGTGCTCGGCTTCGACGGCGCGTACACGAACTACCGACACTTCTCCCTCCTCGCCAACGTCATGTGCGCCAAGGGCTACATCATGAGCATCACGCGCCACGGCATCTCCAAGCGGTCATCGGGTCCCTTCATGCGGTCGTCATTCGAGCAGTCGACGGACATTCTCACCAAGGCTGCAGCGTTCGGCCTCAAGGACGATCTTCGGTCGAACTCGGCATCAGTGATGTTCGGCCGGCCGATGTCCACGGGCACGGGCTCGATGAGCCTCTGCATCGACCCCCAGATGGTCGTGCAGGCACCACAAGTCCAGTCAACCGCCACAGCCCTTACTCTCGACAGAGACAACCTCACGCCGGAACAGCAACTCGGCGACGACGGCGACCTCTCCATGGCCCAGGGCGCGAGCTATCAGAACCTGATCTTCTCGCCAGAGGCCGAGACGATGACGACGACCGTGGGAGGAATGAACCCCCGCTCGCCCTGGATGACACCGATGACCGCGGGCACGGCAATGTCAGCCCTGGGCACCGTCGGACTCTCTGCGGGCTTCACGGCCGGTGCAATGACGCCTGGCATGAGCATGGGCTTCGGTGCTTCTGGAGGCGGCGCCTCTATGAACTTCATGTCCGCCATGATGTCGGCGTCGCCCAACTACAGCCCCGGCGGCCAGGCCGGGTCCCCCGTCTACAGCCCGACGTCGCCGCACGCCACGTCGGTCAATTACTCAGCGGCGGGAGGTGCGTCGAGCCAGATGTCGCCAGCCTACAGCCCCACGGGCGGCAGCGCCATGTCGCCGGCCTACTCCCCAGGGCAGGCTGGAGGGGCGTCGCCAGCGTACTCCCCCGGCGGGCAGATGAACTCGCCGGTGTCGCCAGCATACGGCGCGGCCAGCCCCGGTCAGATGTCGCCGGCCTACCATGATTGATGAGCCTTGAAGGCAGTTGTATAAAGATGAACCAACACTGAAGCATGGGGAAGCGCCTTTATGTGTTATGGTGAGTCTGGCCGTCCGACAGTCATACGAAGAGCGTAGCCCGCGGCATCTGGTCACGAGACACGCCCCAGAGCCTGGTGTTCAGTGGTGTCCGCTGCACGCTTTTCTCAATGGGCTCGATGTCCCCAAAGGATTCCCAGTCGACCCGGAGCACCTCAATGCCGACCTTCTCGAGGTCATCGAGGAGCATGGCGTGTGCCGCGTCCAGACCCCTGAGGTATTCAATGGGCATGCCCGCCTCGCACTCGCGCTTGCGGAGCTGTGTGATGCGGTAGAGGCACTGCTCGGGGCTGACGTCGAGGTAGATGCACATCGTGGGGAGGGGAAGTCCTCTCAGTGCGACCTCCCGCATCGTCTGGTACTCCTCGTACTGCTGCTCGGTGAAGAAGCCATCGACAAGGGACTGGTAAGCGAAGGCCCAGTCGCTGAAGACGGATCTGTCGAGGATTACGCCCTGGCCTGTTTCCTCGATGTGTAGGACGGCATCTTTGTAGGTAGCGAGGCGCTGCTCGAATAGCCAGCGCTGCATGATGGGTGCAATACGGTGGGGGTCCTTGTAGAAGTCCTCTAGGTACGGATTGCTCTTAACGGGTTCTTCGTATATTGTGTAGCCAAGAGTATTGCTCAGGGAAGTGCAGAGACTGCTCTTACCTGCTCCAATGTTCCCTTCTACCACAATAAGCTTTGATTGCATGGTTTTGCTCATTCTCTCGTGAGCTAATGCTTGCGCGCCACAACTTGCGCGCAGAAACGACTTCAGCCAAGTCGTGAGAAAACAGAGGCAAAAGTAGCAGAAGTAGGGCAAACTCACGCACATACACACGGTCACCCCCGCCGACGTCTACCAGCTCCATTAAGTTAAAATTTATCATGGCATTCACGTCGCACCGGGAACCACAACATACGCCTCAATCGGTGTGCGACACAGCGGGCACGTTCCCATGCCCCTGCTCCTCATGCCCCGCATGTCCTTGGTGCACAGGGCCAGATGGCGGCACGGAAGGACAATGACGGTCGCAGGGGCACACCGGCATATGGCGCAGCTCTCGTCGCTGGCGAAGAGGTCTTTGAGCTCCATGAAGGTGCTTGACCCCTTCAGCCTCACCTTAGAGCCTTCAAACTGCAGGATTTCTTCCTCATTGCACTCCTCGGCACCCTCGTCGAGCATGTGGATCGAATAGAAGCTGCAGAGCTCCTCAACCATTCCATCGCTCACGGTAGGGTGCAGAGACTTGATCACCAGCTGCGGGAATGTGGCAACGATCTCGCGGTCGACTGCCGCCTCGAACTCATGTGTGCCTGTCCCAACGGCGACGGGGGGCACCACAGAGGACGGGCGGCGGGTTGCAGTGTCCACAAAGGCCGCCTGTATGGTTATCGGGGCCTCTGTCTTCGTATGGAGGATCATTTGAACCTGTGTGGGGGAGATGATCGAGAGCTGTGGTGAAACTGTGAAGGAGAGGCCCGCAAGGCCTGCCTTTCGATAGTGGTGGTGTTTGTGACCATGTCGCCGCTTCTTGAACGGCGTGTGAATGATATGCATGTTGAGTTTGGATGTTTGCCCCTGCGAACTGTCGCGGGCTTCGCACTGTAAAGACAAGAAAGAAGTCAGGTCAAATAGCCCGCACTGGCGCGCATAAGGTCGAACTTCTTCATGCTATTCTCTTGACTGGTCGCCTGGGCTGCAAGGTCCTGCTGCACGTTGTGGAATGCTTGCTCGGCCTGGTGGACCTTCCCCGTCAACTTCTGGGAGATGATGTGGCTGGCATTAATGCACTCCTCCATCATCTTGCAGTCAGCTTGCAAGCTGGCGCCTTCCGCCTCGAGCTTTGCGTTCTGACGTCTCGTCTTACCGAGCTCCTGCTCGAGACCCTTGAGCTTGAACTTCAGATCCGCTATTTCGTCAACAGAAAGCAGTTGATGGTACTTGTTGCCAACATCCCCGCAGCGCTTAGGCGAAGGGCGGTTTGTTCGAGTAGATCTGGCGTACTCGTCGCGACTAGGCATCGTAGAGGCCCAAGAGGAGGACTGTTGGCGCCGATCCCTCATTCCAGTGGGAATATCTCTGCTGCGATGCATCACCGCCTGTCTATCGATCGAATAGCGATCACTCATCACCCGCGCGTCAACGTGCATTACCCTGCTCCACAATCTTCGCTATTCTCGGAAGATTAACCGGCAGATTACCCAACGGATCGCATAGCGAAGAACCGCTTGGCTCGATAAGCTAAAGAAACCTTCTTCCAGGGTTTGTTCGGGACGGCTTCAGTCGAACATGACATCTGCCCGCCAAATTTCGAATCGCCTAGCGGCAAGAATTAGCGCACGGCATCGACCCACCAGCATTACCAACGATGACTCCAGTCTTTACAACCCCAACGCGAACCCCGGGACCGTGCTCGGCATCGGGTCATCGGGCTGAAGGTCCAGCCGCCACGACTCGAAGCCGCCGTGAGACATGTCTGGCGCCGGCATGATGGACCCGAACGTCCGCGGAGACCCGGGAACCCGCTCGAGCTCCTCCGACAAGGCCCGCTCGGCATCCTTACGGGCCGCGCGCTCCTTCTCGAGGTCTTCCCGCAGGGCCGACTGCTTCTTCCGCTCGGCTGCGAGGTCTGCCCGCACGAGCTCGAGGTCTGCGATCGCCTTGGCCTCTGCCGACTGAGCCTTAGCCAGGTCTGCCTCCAGGGCGTGGATGCGGTCGTTAGCCGACGCCAGCTGGTCCCCCTGCTCTGTGGCCATCCGCTTCAGGGCCGCCAGAGTTTCCTTCATCTCGGCTGACTCTCCCGCGTCGTCCTGGAGCCGCTTAGCTGCCCGCTCCGCCGCCGACCTCCGGAGCCTCTCCTGTGAAAGCTCCTTGTTGGCGGCGGCGAGGCTCTTCTCGAGCTTGGACGCCTTCTTCTCGGCCTCTGTGGCCTTCGTAGAGGCTGTCCGCGCGGTGCTCTCCGCGTTCTGGAGCTTCTTGCGTTGCTGCTTGAGCTCCGCGGCATGCTCCTGGTTCATCTCCTTCATGCGGTCATGCAGTTTCCCCTCCTTCCCCTCCGCTTCGACCTGCTTCTGTTCCGCCTCCTCTTTTAGCTGGGTGGCCACATCACGGGCTGCAGTGAGAGCTTCACGTTCTTTCTTCCTCTCTCGCCGCTCGGCAGTCAGGTTCGCAGTCGTCTGCGTGTGCTGTGTGAGCAGGGCCGAGTGCTTGGCCGTCAGAGACTCCAGCTTGGATGTGACGTCGGCGTGGTCGTGCTGGAGCTCCTCTAGCCTCCGTGTCTGGGTCGCATAGTCTTCCTTGAGGCTTTCCATCGAGAGTTTCAGCGTCTGTACTCGCCTGTGTGTGCGGCCAAGCTCCTGGCGCATCAGAGATGTCTCCTGCTCGACTTTCTGGGATGCCATTTGGTTCAGGTATCCCGCGAATGTTTGAAGGAAGGAACTATGAGACATGGGCCCCGTAGTGCCCACTTGCGCACTGTATAGTGTTGTTAGAAGCTCTGCTAGCCACCCAACGTTGGCTTTGAACGTTCCTGGGTCGCCTAGGTTGTCTAAATCTTGTTCATCGTCTGTTAGAATGTCATCGTTGAATTCCAGAACATCTGGAGATGGATTATTGGCGTTCTCGTCCGGTGGGAACGAAAGGAATCGAAATATTAGGTCTCCAAGGTCTGAAACACCCGTCTCGGGATTGTTCATCCTTGCTTGCGTGAAAAAAAAACGGCGCTTAAAATGCTCATGCGGGGATGCGTTGGTTTGGCAGGCCAGTTGCGGCCCGAATATCGATCTGCACAGCATGTACACGCAGTCTCCTAATTTTAGTTTTCCAAAAAATCATATTCGATGACCACAATCGAATCGATTTTCAATGCCTGGCCCGGCAAATTTGCCGGAAACGAGCCTCAGCGTCTCAGTCTTGCACTTAACCCGTGCGCATACAGAGCTATCTAATTTATTATACACGAAGCGACCCTACCCTACTGCCCCATCAGCACATCAGCGGGGTTCAGCAGCCTGGCGTCCAGCAGCGCACGCTGGATCACCCTCGCAGCAGGGACCGGAAGCTTGAATGCTTCGACCCCCGCCCTGAACACCGCCCCGCTGATTGTCTGCCGAGGCAAGTCTGCCAGTCTCGGGACCCCCGTCGCATCAATCTGTGCCCAGTCGTACTTCCTGACAACGTTGAGCAGCTTGGTGCTTTGGTTCCTGACCTCCGGGGTATACCAGCTCGAGGTGCATGTGTCAACCTCCTCCAGACCCTTCTCACGTCGGTGGTGATTCAGGTATATGCCGATCAGCTGCTTGTTGAGCTTGACCGATGAAGTCATCGACTTAAGCTTCACGACCTGAGTAGGGTTGGCCTTGGACGAACGCTGGCAGACCTTGGCGAACTCGAGCACGACCGTCGTCATGAGCTCGTGTGCCAGCTGCGGGGGGAGTCGCATGCTGACGCTGATCACCTCCCCGTCCCCCTCAACCTGGCTCCGGTTCGTGGGAATCTGCTTTGGGTCGAGCGGCATGCACGACCGCATCATTTGATTGCCGGTGTAGAGATCGTCGTCGAGCAGAAAGGCCCACATGAACGCTATGCTCACTGCCCTGCGGGAGTTCAGGACCAGGAAGCTGGACGACGGCTGCCTCTCGATATAGCCCTGCACACGGAGCAGGTTTGCCCCTATGTCCGTCGCTTGGATGCTCTGCCGGCACTGTGACTGGCGCTCGGGCCCACACTTAACCATGCGGTGCACCAGTTGGATCGAGACAACCCGGTCGGCGAGGCTCTGGTCGAGTGGAGCGAGGCGCTGGACCCATAACAGGCGGGCATGGATGGCCACCTCGAAGAGTGTGATGTCGCCGGCCATGAATCTGGAGTGGTACGCCTCGTGAAGCTCGGCCGCGAACTCGAAGACAGCCTCGTTGACAGCGTCAACAAGGGCCGACTGGATCCTCATGCCCAGTTTCTTTTGCATGCACTCGCAAAAACTGCGTCTAAACATATGTGTGACGAAGTTCTGTGTCATCCGGTTGTTCTTGTCAGAAGGCGTCAGCATGAGGAAGACGCGGTTCACATGGTCGACCAATGGCCATTCCGACCCGGAAAGCAGCTCGGCCAGGCTGGGAACGTAGTCGCTCGTCCAATCGTCGGTCAGACGCATCCGGGGCAGGGACGGCGTCTCGATGTCGAAGAGACCGCACTGCTCGAAGCGGTCGTAGATGAGGCGGTATATCTGGCCAATGGTGCGGTTCTGGGTGAGTCGGATCGAAGCTGTGGGTTGAGCACATGGCTTCTCCAATGCTTGGACGACGGGCTTGGGCTGGTGCGAAGTCGGCCTGGCAGGGACAAATGTCCCTCTAGGTGCCATTTGCGGTCCCGGGAGAGACGTTTGGTGGTGCTCAGCTGCCTTTCTGGGGGGCGGTTGCAGGTCTACCATCGTGACATCGCCGACTGTATTGGCCTGAAGATCACCAAAAGCCGTGAGAGGACCTCCCACGCCCCGGGGTATGACGTCGCTCCCCGTCGTGATGGTCGGTGGGGACGAGACATCGACCATGTTGACGAGGCCCTCCACTGACGGGGATACGACCGAACCAATGGAGGATCCGATCGGCTGGATATAGCTGATGAGCTGTTCATAAGAGCTACCAAGTGGCTTATCCCAATCTTCGGGAGGACCGCATATCTGTGGAGATTGCGGAGATGCTTGCGTAATAGGCTTGGCATATCCCGACATTGGAATGTTACATCCACAGGATGCCGATGATAAATCGTTTGTCTGAGCTTGATTGTCGTTCTCACTTTCAGAGCTCCGCATTGTCAGGAGAATAGTGGTTCGTTCGCGGCAGTGTGCAGTTTTCAAAGAAAGTCGGGAGGATCTCGTGACCATAATCTTGAGGCACCATCAGTTGGTAATATCGGGTTGCCCATGCGGGGTTATGGTCTACGAGATCCAATTAAAGCTTTTCTCATATTTCGGTTGTCTTCCCCAAGAATGTACGAAATGCGAGGTCGAGTCAAGGAAATCACATATCTCGGTGTTCCGAGCCAGTATCCATGAATACAGTTCTTTAAGCTCACTTGAGTTTCTCCGTGACCCCAAGGTCCACCCTCCGGGCGGGGTCGAACTCCCCGAGAATCTCCCGATCCTGCTCCGTTGTGCCACCCAGAAGCAGCCTGGCCGTCACCTCGCCCAGTCCGGGGGCCATCATGAAGCCGTGGCCGGAGAGCCCGACGATGTGGGCGAGCCCGTTGATGTGGCTGTCCCATCCGACGTACGGGTTGCCGTCAGCCGACTGCGGGTAGAGCCCGCGCCACACCCGCCGGACGTGGATGGGGCCGAGGCGGGGCAGCAGGGTGAGCATGCGCTGGGCGACGGCAGGGAGGAAGGACGATGTCTCCTGGGTCGCCCAGCCCTTCACAGGCGGGTCGGGCGTGGCGCAGAAGACGACCTGCCCGCGGGAGTTCTGGTAGAAGTAGTAAGAAGACGTGCCAGTCTCGGGCGAGGGCGTGTTGTCGATGACCATGGGCGAGAACAGGCCCCCGTGGACGGGCTCAGTGATGCCGGCCTCGTGGGAGTCGGGGACCATCGCCAGCTGACACTCGTCGGGCAGGATGAGGTTGGCGTTGGCGCCCAGGCAGTTGACGACGACGGGGGCGAGGTAGCGCTCGTTGTTGGCGGTAAGAACACCGACGACGTGCTTCTCGTCGTCCACGAGGATCTTGGCGACGGGCGTGTTGAAGATGAACTCGACGCCCTCAGCTTCATTGGCCACGCGGTGGGCGCTGGCTGCGAAGAGCAGGGGAGAGCAGCTGCCGTCCGCGGGGGAGTAGAGCCCGCCGAGCAGCTTAGCCACCTTGATGCCGGGGACGAGGGCCTGCACCTCCTTGGGCGCGATGAACGCCGTATCGTACCCGTAGCTGGCGTGCACGGCGCTCAGGTCGCGCAGGGTCTGTTCCTGCTCGGGCGTGTACGCCACGAAGAGGTAGCCGCCCTGCTTCCACTCGATGTCGTCCTGGGTCTCGAAGCGCCAGTTGCGGAACATCTCGAGGGAGCGTTGCATCACGTGCATCTTGGCCAGCGAGGACATGCAGCCGCGGACACCGCCGATGGCGTGCTTGACGTCGCCCTGGCCTGGGCCGGGGTTGATGTCGAGGACGGTAACCCTCTTCTTGCCCGTCCGCACGTCGTCAGACTTGGAGAGGGCGAGGGCCAGACCCAGACCGACTGCGCCAGCCCCGAGGATGACGATGTCCGAGGCGTTCGTCGTGACGGGCTGCGTCCGGTCGACATGGAGCCGCAGGGGGGAGAAGAGGTGGCTGTTGGCGGCCGGGGCGACGGGGTGGGCCTGGGCGGTGGCGAGGGTCGAGAAGGGGACCTCGACGAACAGGGGCCGCATGGTGGCTGGGGTCACGCGGTCAAAGGGCATGCCCTCAGATGCGAAGATGCGGGGGAGCAACACGCGGCAGGTCTTCGAGCCGCAGGCACCCATCCCCGCGCGGGTGATGGCCTTGACGAAGTTCTGGTCCCAAATACCGGCCTCCTTGGCCGTCCGGATCGCGTCCCGGAGCTCGTGCACGGTGACCCGCTCGCACCGGCAGACGATGGCCGTGTCCTCGAGCGGGACGACGGACGAGACGCCGCTGGACAGCAGCTGTTTGGGCGAGGTCACCCTGAGCGAGGCGACGGACGGGGCGAGCGTCTTGGGCACCTTAACCCGCACCAGTCTCGTTCCAGGCGCACCGGGGGCGGGCTGGACGCGCTGGACCTCCCAAAGACCCTCGGCGTCGTCCGGGTTGGATACAAGATCGCCCAGATCGGACAAAAGCTGCACCCTCATGCCCGCGGACACCTCAGTGCCCTTGGACGCGGCGTTTGAGTCGGCGAAGAGCTCGTGCGCCATGATGACAGTTGGGCAGTCAGCATCCTTGCGGGAGTCCACCAGGGTGATGGCCAGCCCGGGACAGAGAGAGACGCACTTGAGGCAGCCGCGGCACGCGTTCTTGAAACCTTGGTCCACCGCGTACATCGGGATGCCCATGAGGCTCTGGTTCTGAAGACCGATGCAGCCGTCGGGGCAGGAGCTCTCGCACGCGTTACATGCGATCTCCTGGTTGCAGTGGAAGTACGGCCGGATCGTCCCAGCCTCCACTGGCGGGTGGACCCTCGTGTGCGTCTTGCCTGGCCGGGACTTGAGCACCTGGATCTTCTCGGCCCAACCGCTGCTGTCGACTGAGGAGGTGTCGACCCCGAGGTGCTTGGCGATGTCGAGTGCTGAGCTGCGGCCGGTGAGCATCGCTGCAGACGCCTCGGCGATCTCGTTGGAGTCACCGGCGCTGAATACGGCCAGACCGTACTCCTTGGCCTTGCCAAAGAACTCGTCGACTGGGGAGAGTCCGATGGCGACGAGCACGGCGTCCACGTCCACCGTCCGCTTCGTGTCCATCTTCACCTTCCAGTTGTCGTCGAGCTCTGCGATGGTGGCCGACCGGACCCGCGACTCGGAGTCCTGGTCGTCAAGGGGGATGACTCCGTGGGAGTCCTGGTCGTTGGCCGCGACGATCGTGTGTCGCGTGAGGATGGGGACGCCCAGCCGCTTGATGCGGTCAGCGTGGACCTTGTAGCCGCCGATCGTCGGGGCGGCCTCGACGACGGCGACGACTTCGATGCCGGCCTGGAGGGCCTGGTAGGCTGTGATGATACCGACGTTGCCGCCGCCGATGATGAGGATGCGGCGGGCAAACCGGGTCAGGTCCCTGTTGACGAGGGTCTGGAAGCCACCAGCGCCGTAGATGCCGGGGAGCGAGTTGCCGGGGAAGACGAGCATCTTCTCACGGGCACCAGTGGCGACGAGAAGGGTCTTGGGCTTGATCAGCTGGTAGACGTGCTTCGAGTGGCCCATCTGGCGGGTCACGCCGACCACGCCGTCCGAGAAGACACCGACTGCGGTCGACTCGAGCCAGACCTTAACGTGCTCGCACTTGTCGAGGTCAGCCTGGAGGATCTCGGCAATGGTGAAGCCGCGGGTGCCGGCATATGTCTCCTGCTTGGTCCCGAAGAACTTGTGGGTCTGCAGGGCGAGCTTGCCGCCGATACGGTCCTTGTCGTCGATGAGGACGCACTCGACCCCGACCTCGTCGAGCTGGATGGCTGCGGAGACGCCCGCCGGGCCCCCGCCGATGATAAGCACGGGGACCTCGATGACCTCGGTCTTCTCGGCGGGCGGGGGCACCTGGTCAGAGAGGAGCGTGTTGCCCGAGACGACGCGCATGCCCTCCTCGAGAGGGGTCACGCAGGACTTGCGGACGACCCCGTCGATCATCACACGGCACTGGGAGCACTGGCCGTTAACACAGAAGGGGGCGAGGGCACTCTGATCCTTGTGGTGCTTGCCGAGGATGTTGATGCCCTCCGCAAGGAGTGCCGTGGAAACAGCTTCGCCTTCAAAGCCCGTCATGGAGGTTCCATTGAAGGAAAAGGGTACTCTCTTCCGCTCGGCGGGCGGATTAACGACAGGATGGTGGGTGATTCGAAGAGAGTTGGCGGAATCAGACGCATCGAACGGCGAAAGCACATCCTCCAGATCAGGGATGGTAACTGGACGTCTAAGAGGCGTTTTGGGCGTCGTATCCGCGTTTTCGCAGGTCATTTAGGATGAAATTCGTGTTAGAATGTGTTCTGTTCCCTGACGACCAAATGAGACCGATAGTGACACGATATTCGTGTCAGTGAACCTTTTCTGCGCCACATTACCATTCTATCCCATCTTTCTGAGCTTCACAGCATTGTAGTCGTCCAAAATCAATATGGACCCTTTCGTATCGCCCCGATAGATCCGAATCGCGATCGGTACTGACTCAATCCGCCCGGATATAGACCGTCAAACATCACTGGCCGACCGTACTTCAGCTCCAGACTCCCCTGACCATTTCTTTCCCTTTTTCGTTGTTGACCGTTGTTGACCGAGACCAGTCAACAACGGTGTGAAATCTGAAAGAGAAAAGATAAAGCTGAAAGCGAAGAAGTATGATAAAACCTACAGTTGTGAGCCTCACGAAAGTCCGTTTCCACCTGAACCGCGCCTGAATTCTCGGAATGTGAGATATTCCAGATTACCATCGCCACGTCAAGATGGCCGAAGACAGCCCTGGTCGATGCCTATGCGTGTCCAACAGCTCATTGGAGCATCCCGTGGCGAGGCGCCACCCGACTTCACTGTCGAGTCCATCAGAACCCGATCCCAATGCACGAGCTTAAGAACCTCGAAGAGTGCATAGCTCTCGCAGCAGAGCCGCTACCACCACCAGAAACGCCCCCGTTGCGTCCTGGTGTTACAGAGTTTGTTCCATCATCGACAAATGATTATTCAGCTATTCCCAAGAGACGAGGACTCTGTACGGAGACCTTATGGATGCTTGTGATGACCTCTTTGTACATATAGACAATCCATCGACAATCCAGACGAATATCGCTGAACTCACTGATTTCCTCGCATTCAACCCGGATGAACAAGCCGTGCAACACACCAGCAAGACCATCGAGACGCTGTTCGACCTCGGAAAGCTGCAGGTTGTTATCGATAAGTTCACCGAATATGGCCGGTGTGGAGCTGCGCTCGTCACGCCCACCGGTGCCATTATCGGTGAGCCGTCCCGACTCTCGACGCTGTGCACCAACTACGTCCGCTCGACCGAGCTCGGCGGCAGTCGCTGTGCCGTGTCAGATCAGCAGTTCGGCTCCTTGTCCTTCGACAGGGCCACGTTTGGGCCCTGCCACACTGGGGCGCTAACCGACGGCGGGGGCGTTATCCAGCTCAACGGGGTCCAGCTGGCGTCATTTCTCATTGGCGGCGTGGCTACATCCATGCCCAACGCTGAGAACACGAAGACCATGGTCCGCATGGCCCAAGATTTGGGCCAGGACTCTGTCGACGTCGTCAAGGCATTCAGGAGGGCCAGACGAATGAACATGGGCGAGCTGCAGACTCTGGGAGAGAGCCTCCATGTGGTGTGCAAGTTCCTGTCCCAGATGGCCGCGAAGAATTTCGCGGCGCGGCAAAAGGCGAGACTAACCCTGCTATCCGAGGAACGACGACACCACAGCTCCAAGGGGATCCTCGCAGCGCTTGCCTCGACCACCGCTGCCCGCCTGTACCACGCCTTCTCTGACGCACAGGATAGGCCGCGGTCGAAGGCGACCAACCTCCTCAGGACTCCAACCAACGTCCAGATCCTGCTGCTCCCCCTTGTGGCGGCGTGGACCCTGTTCTCGGCGGACAGCACTGTCTCCCCCGTGAAGAAGGCCTTCCTCGCCATTGTCGCACCCGCCTCGACCCGGTCGCTGCACGACCCTATCGCCACGGCGGTGTGCGCGCTGGTGGTCCTGGCGATGTATGGGGTGGCCCTCCTATCGTACCAGGCGGCCAAACGGGACTTGGTCGGCTATAGGGCGGTCGTACGCCGCGGGGCCCGCCTGATGTCCGTCGCCGTCTCCATGGCAGCGTCATTTACCATACTGGGCGTCTTGGGTCAGTCTTCCATCGGGCTACTGTTCGAGATCGACCAGATCGGGGCCCGGTCGGCCGTCGGTGTGATCTGGAACTACCTGGTCAGCTGTGCAGCGGCGGCCGCCTTGGTCGCGGCTCTGATATTCTTCGTATTCACCCGCGCCGTCGTGCCCTGCATGCCTCCCACGGCCCAGTCGGTCCACCTCGGCCCCACCATCGGCCTGCACGCGGGCATCTACCTTTCTTTCGCAGCGACGGGGGCGTCGATCGGCGCGGTTAGCTTCACGGACCTCGCGTCGGAGGAGTCTAGGTCCTTCGTGCTGTCCGCCCAGCTGACAGTGGCATTCATTGCCGCGGCCATTAGTCTTGTCACAACGGTTATGGCGGTCTTCATGGTCCCAGATCGCAGCTTCCCGCACTACTTCAGCATTTATACGGGCGTGATAGCCTTTTCGAACGTCGTAATCTTCATTGGCGCCATGTGCCGGTTCGTTGCATGGGGCGAGTTCGAGGTGCACCATTCAGTGGTCATCGTGACCGGCGTGGTCCTGTGTGTCGCGTGCTTTGTCACAACCATGGCCCTCCGCACGGTGACGCTTGTCCGTGTCGCGTTCTTCGAGCATGCCGTCTTCCGAGTCATCGCGGGCACGGGTGATCATGACGAGGTCAGGGTCCCCAGCCTACTCTGGGCCGCACTGACTGGCGAGAAGCAGCGCCGGGCGTTCATCCATCAGTTCGCGACCACCCCCGTCTACACGATCAAGCACCCCGACCTTGCAAACCTATCGCCCCTCGCGATCGAGGTCGGCAGCCGGTGCCTCATGTGGCCCGACCGCAAGCTCTTCGGCAAGGTTGGCTTCCCCCCTTTGGGACGATACAACCTCCACACCACCGCTTCCAACCTCATGCGCCGGGCGTTCACGCTCTACGGGCCGAAGCGGACGGCCCCGCTGCAGCTGGCCATCGCCTACACGGCTGCCATGATACCAGAGGCGATCGACAACACGCGACAGGATCTCGACGCCCTCAGTCAGAAGTTCCTCGACCCGCACCGCTTCACCCACCAGATGCTTCTCCACGGTATGGGTCAGTGCCTCGAGTACAGGCGCTACGTCGTCGCCCTTGACGGGGATGACCAGGCCGAGGCGTTCATCGCGATGCACGTGCTGCTCGACCGGGCGAGGGCGTACCACTTCCAAGCATTGGCGCAGATCAGCAAGTTCTGGCCCATGCTCCTGAGGAAGCAGCCCGATCTGCCGCTAATCGTCCACAACGCCAAGCTCATCGCCATGTCGACTGAGCAGGCCGGCCGACTGTACAACCGCCTCGTCAGTCGTTACGGGGACAACCCGACCGTCCGCGAGTGGTACATCCTGTTCCTCGACTCCGTCATGCAGGACCACAGCCGCGCCCAGCAGCTGCGGACCGAGCGCGAGGAGCAGAACCTGGCTGCGGCGTCGGAGGGCACGGGCTCGATGTCGAGTCTCGACGCCTCGTCCGTGGGGAAAGAGTCTGCCATCCTTGCGGCCGACCCCGAGACCCGCGGCACGGCCACCGACTGGGCGATTTTCCTCTCATTCGCCCTCAACGCCCTCCTGGTCGGCCTGTCCGTCCTTCTCGTCTTCGGCTGCGTCGAGTACACGCGTGGTAAGGTTGACCTGGTCAACAGTCTCCACAACATCAACTTAGCCGTGGCTGACGGGGCTCTCGATACAATGTTGCTCAGCCTCTCCGACGAGGACCTCGAATCCCTCTCGCAGGGCCGCGGTGACGTCGTGGCGAGGGTCATGAGCGCGTACACGGCGGTGGCGTCGTATGACAACTTCATGCTGACCATGGCTGACGCAGACCTCCTCTTCTTCGCACGGACGACGCCAGTGGAGCTCCCACAACGGCATAAGTACCTCGTGGCCCACCCCTGGGAGATCTCGGCCATGATCGCCCAGGCCTTCGCCTCCTTGGCGTCCAACCCGGTCAGCACGGTCGTGAGTCGCACCGAGGCACTCTCTATCGCCACGCGGTCCCAGCTAGAGATCCGAGACAACGCGCTGGACGTATTCACTACAGTGGTGGAGGCGCTGTGCGGGTCAGCCCGCCTTGCCGTCGTCACAATGGTGCTTGTTGACGCGCTGTGCACCGTGGCGGTCGGCGTTGTCCAGCTCAGCGTCATCTGCATCATGGGATACTGGATCGTACTCCGCGGGTTCAGCACCGAGATCAGGGTGTGTGACGCGGCGCTGTCCGATTGTCTCGCCGTCTCCAGGGCCCAGGTCCGTCGCCAGATGCGGCTCATTGACGTCGCCAAGTCGAAGTTCAAAGATATCGACTTCGACCTCGGCTTTGCCGGGGAGATCATGGACAACGACGACTTCGAGGCCAACGCCCTGATCCTCCAGAGCCCCCGCGGCCAACAGTCTGACACGCCGCGGCGCGTGGCCCCGCAGGCGACGTTCCAGATCCCCGAGGAGACGAGCGACGTCGACCTCACTGAGGAGGGCCAGGACCTCGCCGAGTGCCTCCCCCGCCCCGCATACGACGACGTCGCGGACATCCCCGAGACGGATTCGGACCTTCACTTCGACGTCGTCCCGGTCGGCTTGATGGCGTCCTCGATGACGTCTTCATCAACTGATGACCTCCAGACGATCGGGGACGACTCTGACTCGGGTTGGGCGATGCCCTCGCTCGGCTTCAAGGGGATTCGGCACAGTGGGAGCAACAACAGCAACACGACGAGCTCGACGAGAACCACTCCCACCCCAACTGCGGCCCTGCAGGCGTTCCTGGCCATGATCGCCCAGCTCTCGGCCCGGGGCAAGCCCTCACTGCTGCCCAAGGGTAAGCGCCACAAAAAGAGGGGGCCAAAGCTTCCGACCACAGCGTCCAGAGCGATTGACCTTCTCAGTATGGCCGCGGGCGTGCTGCTGGTGCTCTGCCTGACAGGTCTCATCGTCATGAACCTCTACGGCCTGCAGACCTTCGTGTTCAACGATATCGTCGTTGAAAAGGACCTCCAGTTCAGCACGATGAGGTTCATCAAGGAACGCGGCTGTCTGTTGTACGACGCCACCAACTTTGCTGTGACGGGGTCGCTCCAGAGCTTCGCGGAGTTCGACTCGGCCAATGTCGGAGACCTAGCAGCCGAGCCGCCCGCGGAGTTCCAGTACCTGCACGACCTGCTGCTCACAGACGACCTGGTGGCGTTCAGCGACTCAGTGGCACTGCTCGAGCACTACATGGGCGTCGCGGTCAACCTCGGGGCCCTGGGCGCCGGATATTCTGACGACCTCGTGTTCAAACACGCCACGGCCTGGAACTACACGGCCGAGAACACCCACGGCTACGAGACCGAGGCGATGGGCCGGACCGTGTGGTACAACAACACCGCGGCCGACTCGACCCTGCCCGCGGCCGACCAGCGGGTGATCGCCCAGGCGGTGATCTTCGACAAGGCGGTGAGAGACGCGGCTAATGAAATGTACAGCGCGCTATACAGCCAGGCAGGGCTGATCTACGACAAGAACATGGCCAACGCGGATAGAATGGATACATTTGGCATTGCCCTCGCAGTGGACCTCACGACCATCGTTGTATCCGTTCTAGCGGGCGCCTTCATGGCGCTGCCGCTTGTGGTTCGCATCCTCCGCCACGACGGTCTCGTCCGGAAGCACGCCATCGCCATCGCGGGCACCGTTCTATGCATCATCCTCGTCATCACCGCCCACGCCGTCGTCATGGGCCGCGTTGACCGTGTGGTCGCCCCGCACACGACGCTCAGGGCCACCGCCCAGCGCGGGATGACCCTCGAGCGGCTCGACGTCGTCTTCGCCCACCTCGTCTACACTGTCCAGCGGTTCGTCTACATGCCGGGCGACGGCGCCTTTGTCGACGCTCTAGAAGGGTTCACTGATCTTCAGACGCACATCGCGGCGATGCTGAGCCTGGAGGAGGACGGATACAACCTCGAGGAGAACCTTGCTCTGTTCATATCACTCCGTACGGAGCTGTCGGTCGCCTTCTGCCTCGCAGCTGATGCGTACAACTTCACGCTCGAGGAAGCCCCAGCCATTATTCAGACCTTCGCCTGGAACTCTTCGGATGCTGCATCCCGCGGCGTTGACCAGCTCAGGTACTCCAACAGCACGTACGACCTCGCCCTGCCCACGGAGACGAAGGTGGCGATGGCCAAGGAGCTCTGCCTCGCCGACTGGGTGACCCGTGCTGACTTCCGGATTCTCAGCTCGACAACGTGGACGAACTTCCTGGAGTACGCGAGCGGCGTGGCCGGGCAGGTGGGCAGCTACTTTACCACGGCCACAGCGTCCAGTGCGGCGGTCATCGTGCTCTGTCTGCTCGCCCTCCTATTCACGGCCTTCTACATCATCCCCATGCAGCTCTCGTCCATCCTGCAGCAGAAGGCTGACGTCATGGAGCAGCAGACTGTGCTCAACCAAAGCCTGCGCGGCTATTTCATCATCGTCGTCGCTGTGCTCTGCTCCATCGCGACCGTGCTCATCGGCCTGCTCGCAGTCAGTGTCCTGGCCGTCTTTGCCCTGAGCCGGCTCTTCAGCTTCCTGTCAACGTCGACCCACTGCGACTCCAGTACCGTCAACGCGGCCACCTGCGCGATCCTGGCGTCGTCGGACTTCACCAGCGGATACCACACGGAGCTCGAGGCCGCCACCGACAGCCTGGTAACCGAGATCGGCGCCATGTTCGACACCGACGTCTTCAGCGAGTACATCCTTTACGATACGGTCAACACCTCGGCCTCTGCGGCGATCGCGTCCATGGTCTCCGCGCTCAAGGACTTCGAGGCCATCGCCCCAGCCCAGGAATACGAGGACCTCCTCAACACGCGGCTCATCACCTTCCTACAGACGCTGGAGGCCGCTAAGCCTGCTCTGGAGTCTTCGTTCCATGCTAGGGTTGACCGGGTCGACTTGGTCATGTCGCTGGTGGAGGCGACGGCCGTTGTCGGCGGCCTCTGCTTCGTCATCCTCCTTACTATCTCATACTTCGCGGTGATACGCCGCCTGTGCCGCCATCTCGCCCGGTATAGCACTGCGCTGTTGCTTCTCCGGTCATATCTCCGCTAATTCATATTAAATAGACCTAAATCCTCAGTGGCCGCAGTAAAATTTATAAACCAGCCTCGCCATCATGCGATGTCGACTGGCACGATCCGCATCGCCGGGCCGTATTGCTCGGCCTCGCCTTCGCTGGCCGGTGTGAATTCAGTCTCGTCCGCAGTTACCGACGAGGCGACCCAAGACCCATCAGGTCGCATGACACAGCCCGACTGCGAGATATGAGTCGCCTCGAAGGGGAGCTCGTAAGTGGTGAAGAAACCGTCGTCGACACACACTGTGCGGCCCTCCTGGACGTAGAAGAGCCGGAACGAGTCGCAGACAAAGCCCTTGACTGCCCCCTCAAACCTGAGGGGTCTGGGCACCGCGCATACGTCGCCCTCGGCCAGGCCGGGGAGCAGGCCGGAGTGGGCGATGATGCTCGGTACCTTGCCCGCGAACAAAAGGCGGCCGCTGCTGAGGAAGATATTGGCCGTGTGCAGCGGGAACACAGCATCCACGGGGAACGCTGTCGCAGTGAAGCCGTTCGTGCGATTGAAGTGGCCCAGCCCCAGCTGGCCCTGCCTGTTGTCGCCTGCGATGAGCTGCGTGCGGTGTGCTGTCAGGAGTACGAGCCAGTCGTACGCTGCAATGTGACTTGGGGCAAAGTCATCTGGGAGGATCACTGGGTTGAATCTATACTTTTGTATCTTGCTATCTGTAGATCCAATGAATCTTTTGCAATCCTTGCCCGAATAAATGATTCCTACTGGGGTTCGGATCAGCGTGTAATACCGTGTCATCGCGATCTCGGTCACAAGCCGGTCCTTGCGCCACGGCGGGAGCTGCTGCTCGTACCTTTCCACGTCGGGACAGCAGGGGAAGGCGAGGCGGGTCGGCGTGGTAATTTCTCCCTCGACGTCCAGGCCGAGTTTCTTCCATCTGTTCTTGCCGAGCCCGAATAGGCCATGGGGGGTGGTGAGGCAGAAGGTCGATTCGTGCGAGACTACGAGCTCGACGGCGGGCACATGGACCCTGCAATACCAGGCATCGTGGTGATCTGTGGAGCTCCGGATGAAGAGGCGGCCAGCGTAGCACCGGCTAAAGTTAGCCAAGGAGGAGGATGCGTAACCGTCCTTCTCGGCCACCTGGCGAGAAAAGAAGAATTTTTTGCACAGGAACCATAACTGCTTGTCCTGGACACCATACGACTGCCTATCATCCCACGCTCGTTCCCACGGCGTCCGTCGCAAATCTGGGTCCGCCCCGGCTCCCATCATCACCGCCCACACCGTGCCCTGGAGCAGCGTGTGCAGGGCAGCGGGGAGGTCCTCGCCTTCTCTGAGCGGGATGTTCATGCTCATAGGGGGGTCGACGAGGAGTGCTGAAGCGCGTCTGAGCAACGATTGTGCTGACGCCCCAAGTCCGGAGAGCATCGATAGCCCGTGTTGGAGCTGCCCAACTGTCAAATACTTCCCTTGATCTACACTAGCAGCTCGGATTGCGGGAACATCCTCCGAAAACTCGGCTTGGAATACAAGATCCACGCAGCGAGGGATGTTTCCAGGATGATCCGCTGTAACTATACAGGCGCCCCAGTATAACTCCAACAAGGCTTGCTTCAGTGTCTTCTTGCTCTCTTGCTCCTCCATGGCGCGGCCAGCGGGAGGGCGTGAGCAAGACTGACTTTGCGTGACTCAGCGCCGACTTGACAGTGGTGTCAGAGCCCACATGGCTTGACACGGGATGGGCAGTCAGCAGTCATATCCAATCGGATCTTCTGCATCCCAAAATGCTGTTCAGACTCGATTGCATCAAGGGCCGAAGAATACGATACCTTTAGGCCCCCAAAAGAACCGTTATTTGACTGTTTACTATTCCGCGTTAAAGATGGTCGACAGCGATGTCCGGGCAGCGTTCTCCTTCTTCTTGCCCCGAGGGCTAAACTGCTGAACAATCTCGTCTGTCTCGTGTCTCTTGAATGTGTATCCGATGAACGGCAGGTCTGTGTGGTTCTTGCGCCACAGCGCCGTGTCTCCAGGGGCCCCGTGTGTGGGTGTGTCCTCGCGCGCGTCCTGGACGTCGAAGTAGCGCGTGTCGAGCTCATCGCTCAGCTCGGGGACGAAAGGGGGCACCTGCTGCTGCAGGCTGTCCCAGTCGATGCCCGCGAAGAAGGGGTGGGCCTTGATCTCGTCGATCCCGCGGCGGCCCAGGCGTGTGCGGGCGTCCCGGAGGAAGGTGCAGATCAGGGAGCGGGCCTCAGACGAGATGTGGACCTCCCGGGGGAAGTGGAGGTACTCCCGCCACCGCACGATCTTAGTGCACGTGTCCCGGGCGTTCTCGGCGTAGAACGGGGCGTATCCAACGAGGCACTCGTACATGATGACACCGACAGACCACCAATCCGACTCCTGACCATAGCCCTCGGGCAGACGCTGCAGGACCTCGGGGGAGACGTAGTCAGGCGTCCCGACCGCGCTAAAGGCCCGCAGACGGCGTTTGTGGCGCCAGGTTCTGATGTGTTGCTGCTGTGACATCACAGGGCCGTCCGGGGTGGGCCCGTTGTCCTCATACATGCCTGTGAAGGGGTCGGTGACGACGCCGGGTGACGCGAGTCCGAAGTCTGAGAGGCGGATGTGCCCGTCGGCCGTGAAGAGCACGTTGTCGGGCTTCAGGTCGCGGTGGATGTAGCCGAGCTCGTGGACGTGCTGCACGGCCATGATTATCTCCGCCATGTAGAACCGGACGGTGGCCTCGGACAGGGTGTCCTTCTTCATGAGCAGCGTCATCAGATCGCCGCCGGGGGCGTACTCCATGACGAGATAGAGACTCGAGGGGTCCTGGAACGAGTAGTAGAGCTCCGTGATCCACGTCTCGTCGCTGTCGGCGGTGGATCCTTTCGCCAGGATGTCGCGCTCGGCTCTTACGTGCGATATCTGGTGCCGCTTCAACATATCCTTCTTGCGGAGGATCTTGAGGGCACAGATACGCCCGGTCTCGAGCTCCTTGGCGACGTGAACCTCGCCGAATGCGCCACGACCGATGCATCGAATCAGTTCAAAATCTTTCAGGGACAACTTCTTTCGGTACACACGCATGAATTCAGACTCCTTCTGCGTCAGGGTCTCCATAGCCAACTTCGCAACTTCTTCCGTTACCTCAGATTGTTCCAATGCTTCCTGAAGCTGCTGCCGCCTCTTCTGCCGATCCTCTCGCCGGGAATGGAGACGCTTATAGTGCTCCTCTATGTATTGCTTTGCAGCACTGACATGGTTAGTGCGCTGTTGGGAATCGTCGCTCATCTCCGTTGGGTGCACTTTTGCCCGAATTTGTTCAGGGTCAAGTCCGAAAGACTGCAAGAAAGTCATACATCGATGCAAGGTATGGTCGTGTGGACACTCGCAGCGCCTTTGGTTTACTTGTTTTTTGCGTCAGCTTGAATCGGTGCTAAAGCGGGAAAAGCTAAGTCGGCCAATCACGTGACCACATTACCATACCTGACGGCGCGAGATAATAGCTTGCAGCTGTACTCTCGCCGTGCCCATGCCACACCCTGGGATTCGCCCAGTCAGGCAAGGCGGGGAACGCGGCCGGATGAGTACCAGGGGAGAAAGTGCCCCGAGCCCCTTTGCTCTCCGTGGAGATGGTTGATAGACTCATTTCCTTCCAGAAATCGAAATGACCGCTCGATCCGGCTACGATCATCAGTGTCAAGCCGCTCTTGTATGACAAGGCTGTAATGACGCGGACAAGATGAATGCTTTCATCCATAACAAGACTTACAAGAGCTATGGCTCGGAATTTAGGCTTTCGTCCGCTTCAAACGGTGATTTTGTCCTCGAGGCCCGTGGTCTCAACATGTCCGGACAGCTGGGCATCTCCTCTTCAGCCGAGATCGTCTCCGAGTGGCACAAAGTCTCTCTCCCAGCCGATTTCAAGCTCATTCACCTCGCAATCCGTTGCAACACAAGCGTTTTCATCGGGACCACCAAAGGACGCAAGCGGGCCTTCGCATGCGGCTGCAACACTCATGGCCAGCTGGCGTTGGGCCATAGAGCTAACGTGAACACGCCCACCCCCATCGCCGTCGACAACATCGTCTCCGTGACGATCAGATGCCGCTCGTGCTTTATACGAACGGCCTCGGTGCCCCACGACGTCTGGTACGCATGTGGGGACAACACGTATGGCCAGCTGTGTCTCGGTATGTCCGACCACGTCGTCGTCGACCCGACTCGGCTCGACTTCACGGTGCGGCCAGGGATCGCCAAGGTCGATGTCATCGAGGGGTCGACCTTCCTCCACATGGCCGACCTCTCCATGTACGCTGCCGGAAACAACAAGCGCGGTCAGCTCGGCGTGGGGCACATGCGCTCGATCGACTGGCCTAGCGTCGTGTTGCTGCCCAACCAGGCAGTGAGAACTATCAAGGGCGGGTCAGATACGATCTTCTTCATCATGACGGACGGCTCGCTGTACGCCACTGGGTGGAACAGGCGGGGACAGGCGGGACTCGGCGCAGAGCCCACCATCATGACGCCTGACCGGGTCCCCCTGCCGGGTCGGGTTTCAGACGTACAGACGATATCCTGCCGCACACTGATCGCGCTGGAGGACGGCCGGGTCTTCATCTGCGGCGACAACCTCGCGGGCTTCTTTGTCCCGGACTCGCAGTGCCACATGATCACGAAGCCGCGGGAGTGGAAGGTCGAGGGCGTCACGGCGGGTGTGATTGTGATGACTCAGCTCGGCCTCTTCGTCCAGGATGCATACGGCAGGTGGAAGGCCAAGGGCGTGAACATGGCGGGCGAGCTCGGGTTGGGCCACACCAACCCCGTGTCTGAGCTCACGCCGCTCGCCCTGCCACAGAAGCTGGCGGAGTCTGGCATCGAGTTCGTGCTGCCCTTCCTTCACTCGACGTTCTTCATCCCATTCGGCAGGCACGGCGTCTGGGCGGTGGGCATGAACGACTGGCACCAGCTGGGCGTCGAGACCGCCGCGAACCCGGTGCTGGTGCCCTCGCTCGTCGTCAACCCCGACATCGCCATCGCGCTGCAGCCGGCCGTCTTCCACTGGGGCGGCCACGCGCTGATCGTGCGGGGCGTGCCGGCGATAGGCGACGTTGGCGTGGGCAAGGGGGTGGTCGACAAGGAGAAGCTCGAGCTGGACGTCGACGACGAGACCGAGGAGGCCGGCGGGTCGGCGACGCTGGCGTGAGTAAAGGGACGTTTTGGGCGAAGGGCTGCATGAGAGCGCGTAGCCGTCTCTGCACGATGCTAAAGACTGTTATTGCGGCTTCCGCTGTTGTCGAGACCCACGCTCGGGCGGGTGCTGTCAGCACCAACAGTCGCGGTGGGCCTAAACACCCGATAAAAACGCCGAGGGCTGTGAATACCAAAGTCCAGCGCTCAAAAGCACCACGCTGGCAGGAATCCTCGATTTCCCTTCGGATGATGCTCTTGAACCCCCGCAACAGCGATGGCCACAGCATACAGCCGCGCTGAAATGACGCTGAATATAACAACATGAGCCAGCACATAACAGCACTTCTAGATCATGAAAATGACATTAGAACGACCACAAGTCGTCTACACGCCGAGTTTCGCCAGGTGCATCTTATGTCCTAACTTCGACTCAGTTGAAGTCGAATACGGAATGACCAGGGAGACAGAAAGAAGAAGTGTAAACGTTTTACTACAGTCACCCATGCGCCCGCTACTTGATGTTGGTTAGCTGTTGGTGTCTTTTGACACCGTTTTGGGATAATTTTCGATTTTTTAGGCCTCCTGAGTGGCGGTCTTGCCCTTGGACTTGGACAGGATGCGCTGGTGGATGTGGGGGAGAACACCGCCCTGGGGGATTACCACATCGGCAAAGAGGCGGGAAAGCTCCTCGTCGTGGCGGATGGCCAGCTGGATGTGGCGGGGGGTGATACGGCGCTTGTTGTTCTCGCGCACGGCGTTTCCAGCGAGCTCGATGACCTCAGCGGTGATGTACTCGAGGACGGAGGCGAGGTAGACGGGGGCACCGGCACCGATACGCTTGGCATAACGGCCGTCACGGAGCTGACGGTGGATACGACCAACAGGGAACTGGAGGCCGGCACGCTCGGACCTGGAGGTGGAAGACTTCTTTTCGGTATCCTTGGGCATTAGGCTAGGATGAACAGAGTATACTTGCCGTAGCATGCCAGAATATATGTAATCTAAAATTACAAGCACTTTGCCAAATAGAGCCCAGTTTATGGCTTTGAAAGTTTGAAAGAGAAAAGACCCTGTTCTCATTCAAAAACGAAACTACACAGCTAGAAGAGACAGAAAAGCATCAACACATTGTATATACCTGAACACCATCGTCTTTAACCTTGCTTCATTCACATCTATGTTCATTGTTCTTCAGAAATGCATTTCTCGATCAACCACTTCGAAAGCACGAAAGCAACGGCGGATATAGGAATTATACTATGTATACGTAGTATTGCTGTTCCTTCCACTGTTCTTACCGCATCTCAATGCGAATATACGCTTGTGTATCTTTCCGCGTGGTACGAAATCTGCGTAAATGTACCGAAGCACGCCAACTCGCTGCACACGGTTAGAGGTACATGCGTCACTCCCAAATCTGTCGGGGTCAACGCAGTTCGCGGCTGGCCAATCATTTCCAATCAGATGCACAACAGCTCCCGTGGTTGCAAACAATAATCTCCTCGGATAATGGCGTCCTTGCGTTATGACTACTCTTTGAAGCCTGCTACTGAATCTATACTTGACGGATCGATCCACCAGGTGATCGAAATCAGCCAGAGCGATTTTGTTACTCCCTTCTCCACGGCATCAACTGGTGGCTACGTGCAGTACTCACAGCACAGTGGCACTCTCACTTTTAAGCCTACTGTCCGCCACAACCGCCCCGTCACGCACTCTGTGTACTCCCCCAAACATGACCTCCTTATCACTGGCGCCAGCGACGGCAGTCTCGTCCTTGGCTCCCCCGGGAAGCGCGGTGCTCGTGCCCATCCCGTGAACGGCGAACTCGCCGGCATTGAACTGACCACTGACGGCGACGCTGCCGTAGTCGTCTCCAAGGCCGGTGTTGTCGCCATCGTCGAGCTTCCCGAGCTTGAAGTGACTACATTCGACACTTCCGGCCCTGTTGACGCCATCGCCATCCTGGACGACGACTCCGTGGCCCTCTTCGACCGTGACCCGGACTCGGTCTACTCTGTCTGGTCCCTCACCCGGCAGCAGCGCATGTCTGTCGTCGGCTCTGCAGAGATCCGCAGCCAGATCGGCGTACCCACTGTGGTCTGCATCAACGGCGACCAGACCCGCATCGTCTCGGCCCACGGCATCGTCTGCCAGCTGTGGGGTGCCGACTCTGGCCGCCCTCTCGTGCAGTGGCGCATGACCTCGGGCATCACGTCCCTCGCATGGATGGACACCATGCTGCTCGTCGGCCACAACGACGGCACGCTATCCATGTGGACTGTGACTGATCGCAAGGCGACGTCGATGCTGTCCAACAAGTCCCACCGCAGCAAGGTCACTGCCATCGGTGTCGGCAACAAGGCCGTGCTCTCTGTCGAGTCGACCGGCCGCATCTGCTTCTGGAAGTACGTGCTGGACCCCGTCAACACCCCCTCCCGCTCCCCCTCCGTGCTCCCCGTCGACCCCTACTCGGGCTCCGTGCCCGCCACGCCCTCCTCCCTTCACCAGTCCACGGTGCCTGCCACGCCCACGACAACGAGGGTGGAGCGTGCCGACGACTTTGGCGAGCCCGCGTCGGAACAGACCATTGTGGACATGCTCGATGAAATGACTACGATGCTCTCCACTGCCCTGCAGCGTATGGGCCGCCTTGAGGCCCGGATGGCGTCCCTCGAAGCTCGCCTGAACGCTAAGTAGTGTGTACAACTATAAATTCCTCTCGATACGGTGGTTGCTGATGAAAATTGGACATCGCGGGTCACCAATGTTCACGAGCATGATGTGCTTGCCTCAATGTGATGCTTGGCCGCTCGTTTGGAGGAACTAAGGGTTTTGCAAGAATGGTCAGAAAGCAAGGAAACGCTCATTAACTCCACAACAGGTTATTTATTGTCATCTATACCACTTTCGCCACTAAAAGTCGAACATTACGCTCTCCCTCGTCTGATGTTGATTAGAAAAGGTTCAAGACCCGAAAAAAATTGTCAACGTCTCCTAAGAAACGAGGAACATGTGAAAGTATAGTTTGCGATTAGCGAAACACTGGGAATCCTCTAAAAAGAGTCTTCTTCTCCAGCATTAAGCCCTGTGCAAGATCAAACCTTCCTAAACTGCACCGACTCTGCGGCCTGAACCAAAGTATGTATATGACGGGCGGTAGGATCCTTACCGTGTCCCCTGTCACTACAGCTCAGTCTGTGCGCTCATGCCCTGAGAATTGGACTGTACTTTTTTCTACAACCTTTTTTGCGGGAAAAAAGGTTGGAACGTTGTGTAACCAGTAATGGACAAGAAGAGGGAATATTTCGGTCGGCTCACCGATCTCATCCGCACCTATCGCAAGATTATCGTGGTTGAGGCAGATAATGTCGGTTCTTCGCAGCTCCACGCCGTTCGTCAGGCTCTCCGCGGCAAGGCTGAGGTCCTGTTCGGCAAGAACACCCGTATCATGAAGTGCATCTCTATGATGGCCAACGAGAACGAGGAGATCCAGAACCTTGTCCCTCACATCAAGGGCAACATTGGTTTCGTCTTCACCAACGGCGACCTTAAGGAGATCAAGGATATCATCGAGGCTAACCGCCGCGAGGCTCCCGCCCGTGTCGGTGCTATCGCTCCCGTCGATGTCATCGTCCCCGCTCAGAACACCTCCCTTGAGCCCACCCAGACCTCCTTCCTCCAGGCCCTCAACATCGCCTCCAAGATCACCCGTGGTACCATCGAGATCCTCAACGACGTCCACCTCATCAAGGCTGGCGACAAGGTCGGTGCCTCCGAGGCTGCCCTCCTCCAGAAGCTCGACATGCGCCCCTTCTACTACTCGCTCTCCATCAAGACCGTGTACGACAATGGCCAGATCTTCGACGCTGCTATCCTCAACATCACCGACGAGACCTTCGAGGGCTTCATGGCCACTGGTATCAAGAACATCGCCTCCATCTCCCTTGCTGCCAACATCCCCACCATCGCCGCTGTGCCCCACCTCTTCATCAACGGCTACAAGAAGGTCCTCTCCGTCGCTGTCGCCACCGAGGTCACCTTCCCCCTCGCCCAGGCCGCCAAGGACTTCATCGCCGATCCTTCCAAGTTCGCCGTCGCCGCTGCCCCCGCTGCTGCTGCTGAGTCTGCCCCCGTTCAGGACGAGCCCGAGTCCGAGTCTGACTCCGACATGGGCTTCGACCTGTTCGGTTAAACGACAAACCTTTCAAGCGACGAAGGGTACCGCACCTTCCGTAATCCCACTAAACAACGACCCAAACTTTCTTAAGACAAAAGAACCGCAGAATTTATACACTAGATGTCGAGATCAACGACGGCATAGCCGACGTCTCGCTCATCGGTGTCGATCTCCCTGCACTGCTGGAGCAACCCGGGCAGGGTCTGGAGCGCGTTGCTCTGGTCGACCGCAGCCTTGGTCACGGCCAGCACAGCCATGATCAGCTGCTCTTCAACGGGGTCCTTGCGAGCGGTGATGGCAACCCAGTGGAGGTCGAGGAGGGCAGAGAGCCACGTCACTGAGCGGGTAAGCACGGCGGCGTTATGGGCTGCAGTGGGGCCATTGACCTGCTCTGCCGCGATCTCGGTGAGAACGCCCATGAGGAGGATGGGTGAGTCGCCAGTAAGCTTCGAGAGTGCGTCCTTCATGGTATATCGGTCAGTGGGGCGCTTCAAGGCGGTCTGAATCAAAGAAAACTGATCCGCGGTAGAGAAACGCTTCGGAGACGATAATATATGATCGATTGCTGCTACAAGCATCTCTTCGTTGAAGCTATTCCGCATCCTGTTTTCGAGTTTCTGTACTTTCAGCGTTTTGAGCTGTTCTACTGTGTACTTCCGTTCACGGACCTTCAGGAACGCTGGTCGATCGATTTCTATCCCATCTTGCTTCTCATCGGCTGCGTTTAGCCAATCAGCGAACTTCGCCATCTCGTTCTCGCCTTTCTCTCGACTCTTGCCAAAGTCGTCTGTCAACTGAAGCAGCAAAGCAGGGCCAGAACAGTGCATAGTGCTCTTTACTGCCATCTTCCGCCATAGACATCAACTCAGTCTCGCCCTACCAGTTTCTTCCTGCTAAATAATCGTTTACAATAATGGGCGGGCATAATCCTACAGGGCAGGGCGCGCCTTGCGGATGGTGTGCATCCACTCGAGGAGCTCGGGCTTTGAGCCTACGCTGATGTAGAAGACCTTGTCCTTCGTTGTCAGCTCCATGCAGTGGTCCTTCTTATCTGAAGGCTGCACAGCCGCATCAGCGAGGTCGATGACACCGGCGGGGTGGGTGGTGTCGGCGTCGGACTTGTAGTACATGAGCATGGAGTTCTTGAGGACGAACCAGCGCTGCTTCCAGTTCTTGACCACATGGCCCTGCTTGGTCATCCACCCCTTCTTCGAGATCGACTCGGGAGTCTCGTCCTCGACGACCTTGTCAGACTGGGCGCCATCGTAACGATCGTAGAGTTGGACGTAGTTGTACGGGAAGTAACCCTTCTCGTTGTTCAATTCACCCTTCCACATGCCACTCTCGTGCTCTTCGATGAGAGTAATCACGTCGCCCTTCTTGAAGCTCAATTCGTTGCCTACACGCGCGTCAAAATCAAAAAGAGCCCGAAGACGAGGGCGGCGATTCTTTCTAGCGGTATTTGGCTTCGGGGAAGACCTTTGTTCATCGTTTTGAGTGGTTGCTTCGTCCTCGGACATCGAAATGGATGGTTTCTCGACGTGCCCAGATACTGGCTTTGCGTAATCGGCGTACTCAACAGAAATTTGACCCGGTCTTCCGCTGAAGACGGGGATGAGTATGTGGACACTGCCATCACTCCCGTTCATTATCTCCATCCAAACGGAGAATTTATGTCGCCCGTCCCGTCTCTGATTCTTTCAAAGTTCAGGGAGGTGGTTCATTTACGAACAAGCAGACCAGCGTTGCTGGCCACAGAGAAAGATAAGTGCAGTAGTATAGCAGTACCGTGTTCAGCCGCTCAGTTGTAGCGGGGATGCTGTTGGTGCGTGGAGATGAATTGATCGAGCTCAGACATGAGCTCAGCCGTTGCCGTGTCGTTCTCTTGGGCGTACATGATGCAGTTCCAACTCAGCTTGAAGAGGTGCGAGTATCGAGCGGCGATTACCTGCTGATCATCGTCTTCTGGTGGGGCCAACGCCACTCGCCTTGAACTAGAGCTGTCTCCCATGGCATGAGGAGTAACAAACGTTGGCGCTGGTAATGATCCGGGAAATGAGGCATCATAACGTGGCACATGTAGCCCAATAGTGGAAATTGGCGGCACCGATAGCCCGTCTATTGGGTGAGCTAGTATATTGTCGCGACCCATCTCATTCCCTATCAGGTTTGGACCAAGAGATGATCTGTGGTTCTGGGATGTCTGCATTGCGCCATTCGCCTGCTGGTTATCGTCGTAATGGCCCGACATTCACTGAGAATCGCGCAGGATAGCCGGCGGATCAACCGTTGGAGACGACCAGAGATGCGTGTGAATGAGCGGTAGTGGTCTCTATGTACCACGCAATACATTGTTCTTTATGTCCGGACGGTGTCTGCTGGCCACGCTCACTCCCAGTAATTCAAGACCGTTGGTTCGAGAGCTCGACCCGCGTCATTGCCATTAAATGACCACTATTTTACAGTACCGCGATAACTAGCTTAGCGGAAGACCTCGGCGGGAACAGCACGATCGCTGAGGGTGCGGGACACCTTGGGGCCGTCCCCGATGAGGCAGGCGACCCGCATGGGCCGGACAATGTTCTGCGAAGTGATGTTCGCCAGGCTATCCTCGGACAGGACGGATGTGTCCTCGGCACTCGAGCTGACCGACATATTCGCGTCCTCAGCGACGTCGTACATGTCAACGTCTCCCGTCCATGGCTTGAACGAGAAGCAGCCAGACCCGAGCATGGTCATGTCGTTGAGGTAGGGCGGGCCGAGGAAGGCGTCGTCCGGGATTGTGCTGAACCCGCGCAGGGTGATCGACGTCATGGCGTCCGTCAGCTCGGCCAGGCATGCGTTCCATGCCTCCCCCGACGCCGTAGACCTATCAAAGAGCCGGTCCAGCCCGGGGGACTTCCGCCAGTGCAGGGTCGAGGGCGGGGGTGTCGTGCCGTAAAACCGGCGCATGTACCCAGCCCGGAGAGGCACGATGTCGGTGTCACAGGAGAGGGGCGGGGTAGGTATGGTCGGGGCGGGGGAGGGCTTGTGGTCAAGGATCCGGGTAAGGGACTCGGGGCTGAGGCTGGGGCGGATAAAGGAGCTGATGAACTTACGGACAACCGCTGAGTTGGAGTTCGGGTCGTTTCGCTTCGGTTTCTCGGAACGGGCAGGAGCTTGTGGCTCGGGCTGGGCGGGTTCGAAGTCTTCGTCGTCGCCGTCATCCTCGGCTACGTCTTCAAGGTTGGTACCTCCGTATACGAGTTCCGATGCGTCAGGCAGGTTCGAGGGGCGTGCTTCGTTGCGGCGGGCAGACCGCATGTCCTCCAGATTCGCCCGCTCGAGGTCAGTGGGGGGCGATGTCTTGTTGGGGTTATACTTCCAGGACGCGTGGTTGCGGAGGATGGCGTTCATCTTGTTCTTCACCTGGATCTGGGACCTGTGGCGGCCGGTGCGGCGCTTCATGATGCCAGCCACTTTGATCCAAGCGGTGCCGTGCTCGCGGTAGAGGGTGACGAGAAGCTTCAGCTCTTTGGTATCCCACTTCTCCCAACCTGTGTGAGGGTTCCTGGTTTAGGGGGACGAACAAATGACAGGGGAAAGGTGATCAACCCATCGTTCGCGGCACTGGCGGTGGCTTCTGTTCGGCAGGAGACGTGCGACCTTATCCCACTTCACGTTGGGTCCTTTCTTGAGCTGCTCGGTCACTGCGTAAACAAGGCGCTCGTTCTCTTCCTTGGACCAACGCTTCTTGCGACAAGCCTTGCGGAATGCGTCGTTGTGCTTGCTCTGGGATTGGCGGCCTCGTTTGCTATCTCCTCCGTACATATAGCCCTGGTTATTAGTATTAAAGTGTTTTCAGACTCGCAGGGAAGTTACCCTGCGCACATGGGCATTTCCTGATCGCCGGAATCCGCAGGATATGCACTTCGGGAGAACAGCGGCCAAGACCCTATAGGAGCCAAGGGCTGGCAGGTAGGTCACCTCGGCGGTACTACGTCGCCTTAAAAACTCAGAGAAGTGTTCAGTGGTGGACCCTCGTGGGGTGGCCTCCCATCCAAGAACCGCCGACCGTGCTTCTCCGCATCTCACCCATCGACCCGGTCGACCCAGTCATGGATTTATACAATTTTCTTGCTCTTGAAGTAGCCCGACATCATGAAGGTCTGCGCAGTCCCGGACACGATGAGGATCATCACGACCAGCAGACTAAACCAGGCGATGCGGGACCTAGTCTTCTCGGACTCAATCTGCATGAAAGCGTCGCGCCTCTTCATGAACCCGAAGTCCCGCTTGATACTGTTGAGCGAGCCCTCAATGCGGAGAAGCTCCCACTCGAAGACGTTGACGTGGTCCTGGTTGACCGAGTCTGAGGGATCAATGGCCTCGGAGCCGGTCCTGAGGTTAATGTTGACGCGGCGCTTGAGCTCGGACATAATCATGCCGCGAGGGGGCTGGACGAGGATGTTGTTGAAGCAGAACTCTGGGTAAGAGACAGTGGGCGGTACATACGGTAGTCTCCCTCCTGGACGGCTGTGAAGACGAACTTGGACTTCTCGTTGGTGACGCCATACTTGCTGTATATGATGTCCCGGTTGGGAGCCCGGACATTGACGGAAACCTCCATGGTTCCGGTGTTATCTGGTTCAGCGGTGAATTCTACAATCACGAGTGTGTGTGAAGTGAGCTCCTCGGTGAAGCAGAACGTGTTGCTCACCTGGAGGTCGTAAGAGACGGCTTGGACTGCCGCGATGGCGATCATCATGCAGCATAGAATCGTAACTAGCCTGAAGTTGCACATTTCTATCGTATACTCAACCAGGAGTGGCTGTGGCGGGCCTGGGATTGTTGTCAGGAGGGATTTACGAGATACATTTGGCCAAGCATAAATCCCCTACAGGCTAAGAGGCTCTTGTTGCGTCGCTATAATACCAATCAGCGCCGGCTCTTGGCCACCAGTCGTCTCCAACAGTTGCCCAGCCAATCAAATCACCATCCAGCAAGTATTCGCAGATGGCATCGGCGACACAGGCTGCCCTCACTCAGTTCGACTGGGTTCATACGAGTCTCCCTGACCGACCCGGTCGAGTCGAATCCGCGGGTCATCAACTGCCACCGCATGCAGTTATGCCAAAAATCAACCTAGCGACAATTAGAAGGCGGCAAGAGTATGAATCTGCCAAGCGACAAGGGACTCCACGGCTGGTTAACTCAATTGTTGCCTCGATCGAACGAAAGAGGGCCCCGGACCCAATACGAAGCATTCACCGCGTCCGCCCGCAAGAAATGGAATCAATCGAGCCTATTGATGACTCCACTGACGCTATGAACGGCTTTCCTGACATCCCGATCACGCCAATCCACCCATCTGGCGGCACGCCCATGCGAGATCAAATCGAGGAGGACGACCTCTCCCGACTCAACTTCAACGGCGAGTCGATCATAGAGACGAGTATGACGTTCACCTCCGTCCACCGGACACCCCAATCCGCCCGTGGGATCGACACGAGCGTCCTCACCCGCATGAGCCAGCGTGCTGTCGGCCCGACGTCCACCCACCGCAAGCTCCCACACATAACGCCCAGGCGCACGCAGCTCAAGGCCAAACTAGAGGACAGACAGGCGGAGGAGCGTCAGAAGGTGACCGGGCCTCTCTCCAGCGTCCTCGTCAAGGCCAGGCAGCAGACAGACACGGACCGGCTCAAGCTGGCCGAGGACGTCGGCACGGGTGAGGCGGCCGTGGTGACATACACAGTCAAGTCGATGGCCCGGGAGTACGCCCTCGCCGTCGTCGAGGTCATGGACGCCGACTACAGGCTCAGCAAGGTCCTCATGGCAAACTCCGCGATCGCCCAGCTCAGGCTCCAGTCCGGCACTGAGCTCAAGATCGTTGGCGGGACGGTGCTCAGGCTGCCGGACGGCCCGGTGCTGTTCAACCCGACCCTGGCCTGGACGAGCAGGGTGGGGCTGGATAGGGTCATCGAGGAGTCAGGGTGAGTGGAATTTGATCGGATCGGATATTTGGATTATTTGGATAACGGGCGACTCTTACTAAAGATTCGAGCTTGTTGAGGATATCGGAGGGGTTTGTGATTGTTGGTTCGGTGATGGCGGCTCGTTTCCAGGATGATTGGTCGTCTGTTCGTCAGGTCGGCCAGCAGATATATCGGGCTTCCATCGCAGTAGGCAGATGAAAGCCGGTCATCTCATTCAAACGCTATGCTCTGGCGGCCAATATGAGCTTGTTCGAGCCAACAAATTCAGTATGATAGTCCCTGTCGATCCAATAATAGGCTTTCGCATTTTAAAAAAGCAGTCGCAGTTTATGCTGACCTCTGCGAAAGATTGTGGCGCTTTTCCCATGCCACGAGGCGATGATTCCGCATATGATGTGATCATATCGGGACCTTTGTTCAAGACAAGTGATAACGGCATGAAGAATTGGAAGAAGCGACATTGTATTCTGTTTTCCGATGGCGTGCTAAAGTACTACGCAGCAGAGGGAGATACAAAGCCCAAAGGCGTTGTAGGGATACAGAAGGCTGAGATCGTGGTATCTAACGCTGACGAGGTCTCCAAGGATTTCTGTTTCCAAGTGAACACTGGTGGACGGCTCTTCTTCTTTGCCGCAGACACCGAGGACGAGATGCAGGGCTGGCTCGAGACCCTCATTGACCTCCAGACCGCTCTGGGCGATGAAGCTGGTGCGGTAATGAACCCCATGTTCTCTGCCCCTGACGTCGCCGTCGATCTCGGACAGGGAAAGACCGACGAAGACCAAGACGACGCGGTCGACGCGAAAGACTCCTCGGCCGCCTCCAAGACGGCCAAGTTCGCAGCGGGTGTGAGCGCCCGCACCAAGCAGCTTGAGCGAGAGCAGGCATCGCTCCCCCGCGACATCGGCCGCACGCTGACCCAGACGCGGTATCACACGCTGTTCAACCTGCCACGGGAAGACCTGCTGATCTTCGTGACCCGTGCGCACGTGTCAATCACGCACGTCGGGGTTGACGTCGAGGGCGTCGACGAGTCGCTGGGCACCGGGGGCCAGCTGATGGTCGGGCTGCACCATGTGGCGTTTGACTCGAAGGCGGGGGCGAGGGGCATGGTCAACTTCAATCAGATGACTGAACTAATTAGATACGACCGTGTGAACAAGGTCGAGCTCGAGGGCACCCTTCACCACACGGTCACCCTCGCGCTTGCCGACAGACGCGTCAAGATCTCCAAGATCTCCACCAAGGACCGCATGGTCTGCTGCATGATCGAGGACCGTGTGGCGATCGCCCAGGGCCGCCGACCACCCTCCATCGCCACTGACACCCCCACAAAGGCGGCCATGGCACGGCCCTCCCGGTCGTCCTGGTGCCGCATGCTTTCAAGCAGGGTGACCGGCGGCAAGGGCTGGAAGGAGCGCTACGTCGTGCTGTACCGCGACGTCCTCGTCTGGTACAAGTCCTTCTCCCAGTGGACCCCCACCAGCGTCGTCCGGCTCCAGGATTGCATGGCCGAGCGGGTCGACGAGATGGTCGGTAAGCCCAAGTGCGTCGGCATCTTCTTCTACAAGCAGCGGTGCGTCATCATCCGACTCAAGTCCGACGCCGAGGCTGACCGCTGGGTCGTCTCCATCAACCAGAATCGAGCGCCCCTCTCCGACCCCTCTCTCGCAGAGGCCCTCGAGTCGTACGTCAGAGCTCCGTCGCTGCACACCGTGTTCGCGTCCACACTTCTCTTTGCATCGTTCGAGGTCGAGCTCGGCGACGCAGTGGTTGAGGCATTTACCGCGCACCTTAAGGTCAACCCAACGGCTGGCACGCTCTTCCTGACTCGTAGAAACGTGTACTTCGTCAGCAACAAGATCCTGGGCGGCAAGCTCAAGGACCCGATCCCGTTTGACGCCATCCGCGACATTCGGACGCGACCGGTCATCGGCGGGCTGGAGATCGTCACTGCCGACCACAAGTACTTCTTCTCGCGTGTGGATGGTGTCTCCCGTTGCCTGACGATTCTCTACGATCTCGTCGCCATCGCTGTCGGCGAGGAGCCCCCCTCTGTCACTGCCGGGTCGCCCACGACTACCTCCATCGCCGAGTGCGAGCGATGCGGCTGGATGCGGAAGTGTGGACCCAAGGGCCGCTACTGGAACCGGCGCTACTGCATCCTGTACGGCGGCATCCTGTGGTACTACCGCTCCCCGGCCGGACTCGTGCCGTTTGGGTCGGTTGTGCTGGAGAAGTGCATCGCCGTGCCCGCGGACCGCATGATTGGGCACCCGAACGCACTCGCCATCATTTTCTCCCGCACGCGGACGTTCTTCTTCAAGGTCGCCTCCGCGCAACTCCGGGATGAGTGGGTTGACGCCATCAACGGCGCCATCCCCAAGGGCTCGATCAACCCGACTCTACAGGCCACCCTGCAGGAATTGGCGGCGTGCCAGGACAAGCGCCGTGTTCGAGAGACGGGCGAGCTCATCAGGGCGCTCAACTTGAACGAGGACATCGTCATCATCTCGTGCAGGGCCATGCTCGCCATCCCCCCCTGTCCTGGGCGCCTATTCATCACCCGGAACAACGTGTGCTTCGTGGGGCAGACGCCCATCATCCAGTCGAACACCAGGGAGGTCATCCCCTTCACGGACATCGTGTCGGTCTCGTCCAAGCTCAACGGGCTCGTCGTGCAGGGCACCAAGTCCAGCCAGACCTTCACATTGCTCCCCCCGGCGACTCCCGACCCGTTTGTCCGGCTCTGCACCGATCTCACGGCCCTCCACCACGGGAAGGTGCCCCCAACCGTGACCAAGGGCACCCCGCCCGCCGCTGTGCTCGTCAACGCCACGGCGTACGGCTACCTCGACAAGTTCCCCCGCACTAGCGCCAACTTCGAACTCAAGGCGCGGGCCGGGGAGCTTTGGAAGCGGCGCTGGGTCTCGCTGGATGGCACCACGCTCTACTACTACAAGGACACCGCGGGCCTGGTTCCCAAGGGCTCCGTGGACCTCAGCAAGTACAGCTGCATCGTCCATACCGCCCATAGAGTGCTCGGCATCGACAACACCTTCGCCATCTTCTTCGCCACGGAGATGCCCTTCTTCTTCCGGGCCTCGGACAGCAGAGTCATGCGCTACTGGATCGACAAACTCAGCGCCGCCTGTCCAGAGCTCCCGATGGCCGACCGCCGCGACCTCGAGAAGCAGGCAACCCAGTCGTCCCTTGATCAAATGATCAGCGAGGATAGGATGAATCAGATGTTCGTGCTGCCCTCGAACGACAGGCTGGTCGACACAGCCGACTGTGCGCTGTTCAAGCCGTCGATCGGCGTGCCAATCCAGGGTAAGATCATTGTCACGTCCTCGTCCCTGTGCTTCTACTCCCACATTCCCCTGTTTTCCTCAGCAAAGGTCCAGATCGCACTCAAGGACATCGAGGACATCCGTCCGCAGCAGATCATGGGCGTCTCACCTGGCCTCAGGGTTCGGACGAGGGAGGGGCAGTACCGGTTCATGCAGATGATTCAGCGGCAGCGCATCCTCAAGTTCCTCAGAGACACCGTCGCCGCAGCCGCTGGGCGCGAGCCGCCCTCTCTTCGGACCGCCAAGCCGACCACCTTCGCATGCGTCTCCCGCGGCGTGCTCACCGGCTACCTCGACGCCATGGTGCCCTCGAGCCAGGGCGAGCAGTTCCTCCAGAGATGGTGTGCCATCGTCGACGGCCGCATGATGATGTTCAAGGACAATACCAGCACGGAGCCCCTCAGGATTATCCCCCTCGAGGCGTGCGTGGCCGTCGCAGGCAAGAAGATCACGGGCAAGGACCGGTCATTCGCCATCCTCTCCCTACAGGGCGCTAACATCGCGTTCAAGACGGCTCACGAGGACGTGGCCGCCGCCTGGGTGGAGAAGATCAACAGCAACCTCCGCATAGCCCTCAACGAGGAGGACTCTGCGCACCTCAAGGAGATGTCCCTCACGGCCGACGCCACGACGCTGTTCAAGCTCAACGACGTCTTCGAGCGGTTCGAGCTGGAGTCGGGCCAAGTCATTGTGTCACAATACCCCTGCACCCTGGTCCGCACGATGTCAGTCACGGGTCGACTCATCATGACCCAGAGCTACGTGCTCTTCACGGCCAGCTCGTTGTTCTCGTCCTCTAAGCTGCAGATACCGTTCAGATACATCCAGGACATTCGGGCGGACTCGAACCACGCCATCGCTATCGAGTACCGCAAGCCCAAGCAGGGCGTCATTGACCCATACAAGACGGGCGGCGAGCAGTACGCCAGAGACGTAGACAGCGACTCCAGCTCTGACTCGGATAGTGACTCGGATAGCGAGTCGGAGTCAGAGTCGGAGTCGGAAGCTAGCTCGGGCGTGTCTGACTCCGACGACGAGGAGGAGCGCGAGGAGAACTTCATTGAGAACACGGAGCCGACCACTGTGACGTTGAGCGGCTTTGGCAGCAGAGACGCCGTGTTTGACGAGATCTCAGACGCCTGGGCTATCATGAAGGGAGATCTGCCGCCCTCCCTCCTCCGCGGCGCCCCCACGAAGGCCAGCCTCCGCGACGCCGACATGGAGGGCAACATAGATGTGCTCAACCGGCCGATGACCGCATGGGACCAGCACCAGGTGATCGTCAAGTACAGATCAATCATCATCATGGCCAAGTCCGTCGGTGACGCCGGTGGTAAGAAGCAGCCACCTGTCCTGCGCATGATGTCACTCAGAGTGTGCCGCCTCATGGACGGGTCGACTCTGACCGCCACGCGATGCACTCTCGGCGTGTTCTCCATTCAGAAGCCGTCCAGCCCCGTCTTCCTGCGGTTCAGAGACGAAGAGGAGCTCGCCGACTGGCGCATGATCATCGAGGAGCAGATCGGCACCGTCACCCCCGAGGACGACGCCCGACTCAAGGCCGCCACCGAGCAGGCCATGGTCGGCGGTGACGCCACCGAGTTCCTCAAGGCAAATGAGCTGCCCGATGACACGGTTGTGCTCCACACGCAGCGCGCCGTCTGGTCCCCCAAGCACGGCCTACCGCTTCCCGGCATGCTGCTGCTCACGGAGACGCATTGGGGCTTCTACGGCAAGGTCATGTCGAGGGAGGAGACCGCGGCCCACCAGTGGGAGAACACGGAGGCCGTGACCGGCAAGGCCGTCCTCCCGTCGACCGTGACCAACGCTCTCGTGTTCCAGCTCAGACCAAAGAGCGAGTGGCTCGACGACCCGAGGGTGACCGAGCTCAAGCCGGCTGATACGCAAGAGAAGGAGGATGTGCGCAAGCCCGACGTCAATGGCCTCACAGTCGGCGAAATTTCCGACACTGACTCTGACTCCGACTCTGGCGACGAGTCGGACGGCACGGACATGGTAGGGTACATCGACAACGAGATCACCGAGTCCGGCTGGGGCAAGGCCCGCAGCGTGCTCAAGGCCGCCTCAGTGCTCGGGGCCCTCGGGTCGACCCACCTCGCTGACCAGATCGAGGTGACCATCTCGGGGCTGCCCGCCGCCCGCCAGGCCCAGATCCTGTCCGCAGACCTGCTCGCCCTCGGGGCCGGGGTGACCCCGCCCAGCTCAGCGGCCCAGCTTCCGTCGGCGGTCATCCACCGCGAGTACCTCAAGCGCGGCCACGTCATGGGCGCGGTCATCTCCGACCGGGTCGAGGAGCCCGTGATCCCGCCATCTCAGTGGCACCGGTCGTACATGGTCGTCGCGGGGAGCTTCCTCTACGTGTACTCGGCGCCTGACGACTCGGCCCCGGGCGACATCGTCAACCTCGCCGACTGTCTCGAGGTCACACTCACTAGTGCGACCCTGGCGAAGGTCCAGGTTGCCGAGGGATCGGACAGCGAGTCAGAGGACGAGGCGGCGTATGCATCGGATGACGGCGACAGCGACTCTGAGGGCGGGTCGGTCATGCGGCGGTCGTGCGTCATCATCACCCGCCCAGACGCCAAGGAGCGTCTCTTAGTGCTCGGCTCAGACGACGCTGACGAGGTGCAGGCCTGGTTCGACGTGCTCGAGGGCGTGTGGGACTCCTACAAGCCCAAGCTCAAGAAGCTCGGCGTCATGTCCCACGAGGACTCGGACGGCCGCACGGTCGACGAAGCGCTTCCCACGCGCCACCAGGTCGTGCCGCTCCGGTCGCTCCAGGTCTCCCTCGGCGGTCTGTTTGGCAAGGGCACGCTCAGCTTGATGAAGTCGCTCGACACACAGTCGATCATCGTCAGGCTGACCCTGAAGCGGAAGAAGGAGCACCGCTTCTACGCTCACGAGATGCTTGACATCGACATGGACGAGGATGCCGTCAGCGGTAGGGTCGTCATCAGCTACCAGCGGCCGGATGCTCCCAAGCCCGTGAGGCTGCGGATGAGCAGCGCCGACATCCAGGGCACGAGAGATGTCCACCGCATCCTATCGGAGGCGATGTGGATGTCGCAGGATTAGATTTGTAAAGTATGATTCCGAATGATGCGGGGATTGCTTGCTCTGATTGGCATTGCTGTTCAGCGAAATACTCACTGAAGGTTGTGGTATTCATCAACTGATTACCCCCTCGACGTGTGTTGGCCGCAGGTGTCGTTGATCTCGCCAAAGCTCTACCTCTGAAAGAAGCGTCTAATGCAGATCGCTCGGTACCGGGAGCAGTTTCGACGGGTCGGAAAATTCAATCTCGGGGTGCATGTCGGGGTTAGTCGAGAAGAGGCAGCATTTATCGAGACTCGGCCAACCAGCATGTCTTGATGTCATTCATGACTGATGTTCATTCGCGCTTTGTACGGTCAGTGTCCACGGTGCAAGACCTGACACTCAGACTCACCCCATCTGGCACTCAGCTCAAGTAAATGGGTCAGCCAGATCGGAGAAGTCTTCCCCGGCATGGCGTAGGGTCGCGAGTCTGTCTCAACCATGAGAACAGACAGAATGCCCTCCGTTTCAGTGACCAACACACATCTCACAGTTATCTGGCCACTACTCTTTACCCCAGCCTATACCAACAACTTTACCGGGTTAAGTGCCCTTACACGATCTGCTGATGCTTCTACTAGCGACTCAACATAAACTGCACAGTGTCGCAACTGAATCATTCAAAGAAACCCCCGAGTGTCTGGACGGATGTGTTCATAGGCTCTGTTTGTACTTGCCTCCTCGTCGTCGGTAGATCGGCGACCGCGGTGGCATTTGAATCAGACCCAGCTCTGAGTGTAAGAACAACACTAGTCGCCCTTCGACACGCCTTAAACGTGAAACGGCCATACCGTGACCTATTGCGCCCCAGTCCAACGATATAAGTTGATCATTTAGAGGTTCTTGGCCATGGCAACGCACTTGTTGATGCCGTCCTCGAAGGAGGTAGCCTCGGTGTACTTCAGGCCAGACTCCTTGAGGATCTTGCGGGCCTCGATGCAGTCAGTGCCGTCGAGACGGATGACGAGGGGCACGTCGATCTTGACGACCTTGATCGCCTCGAGGAGGGCTCTGGCGACCATGGCAGTCGACACGATGCCGCCGAAGATGTTGATGAACATCAGCTTCGTGTTGGGGTTCTTGGAGACGAGGCGAAGGGCCTCCTGGGCAGTCTTCTGGTTCACACCGCCGCCGAGGTCAAGGAAGTTGGCAGGCTTCCCGCCAGCGAGCGTCATGTAGTCCAGCGTGGCCATGGCGAGGCCAGCACCGTTGACGACACAGCCGACGTTGCCGTCAAGGGTGACCCAGTTGAGGTCGTGTTTCATGGCCTCGAGCTCGAAGGGGTCTTCCTCAAGGGGGTCGCGCATCTCGAAGATATCGGCCTGGCGGTACTCAGCGTTGTCATCGAAATTGAACTTGGCGTCAAGGCAGATAGCCTTACCCTCGGTGGTCTCGGCGAAGGGGTTGATCTCGACCTGGGTGGCGTCGGTCTCGATGAAGACGTTGTAGAGCTTCTGGATCTGGTCAGCAGCCTGGGGAACGCTCTTCTCCTCGAACTTGAGGCCACGGGCGATGTCCATTGCCTGCTCGGTGCTCATGCCGGCGTTGATGTCGACGGGGAACTTGAGGATTGCGTTGGGGTTAGTGTGGGCGACAGTCTCGATGTCGACACCACCCTCGGTGGAGGCAACGATGACGGGGCCGCCGAAACCGCGGTCCATAAGGATGGCGAGGTACATCTCGCGCTTGACGGGGGCAGCGTCCTCAAGGTAGACGGTGCGGACGAGACGGCCGTCGGGGCCAGTCTGCTTGGTAACAAGAACCTCGTTGAGCATCTTGGAGGCGAGCTCGCCAGCCTCCTTAGCAGACTCAGCAAGCTTCACACCGCCCTTGAAGCCCGACTTGAAGACGCCAACACCACGGCCACCAGCGTGGATCTGTGACTTGACAACAAGCTTCCCGGAGCCATTGGCAAGGACTTCCTTGGCCTTACGCTCGGCCTCAGCGGGCGTAGCGGCGGGCTCACCGATCATGGTGTCAACACCAAAGGACTTGAGGAGGCCCTTGGACTGATACTCGTGAATGGACAGGTTTCTAACAAAACTAAGGCTCTTAGTCGTGCAGGAGAGCATTTCGAGGAATGATGGTCAACATCGGTCCTGCACGAATATGAGGCGCACACGATTCAGCACAGTTGACTCAGTACAGTGCAAGGAGTCTTGCAGAGACGCAAGCAGTGCCATGAAGCATTCTTTGTCGCGAGCCACAGTTTTTGCCGTCGGCTTGAACCCCCATGAGCGCACTACAATAAACATTTATGACCGAGCGATCTCCGTGACGAGGCTGTTGAACACACGCTGCTGGGCGGGAGGGAGTCCCTCGTAGTACTCCTGGACGTCAGCAACAGCCTCGGCCTTGAACACCTGTTTGGCCGCCTCAGTGAGCTTGGGACCAGGCTTGGCGGCAGCCTGCTTGGTGATCCTCATGCCGGTCGAGTTCATGCTCTGCTGGTACTCCGTCTGGACGTAGAACTTGGACCATGCGGCCGAGTTCTCGAAGAACGGCGGGGCCTTGTGGAGGAGGCGTTCCTTGAACGAGTTCATCACAGCCTTCTCCTGCTCGGACATGGTGGGCGGCGGGGGGCGCTGGTACGCGCTTCTCATGGTCGTCCTGTTGTCCGGGAAGAGCACGAGCTCGTCGGGTTCGGCCTCAGGGGCAGACGTGAACTTGAACGTCGCGGGTTCGAGGCTGGGCATGGGCTTCTCGTCGTCTCTCACCAGCCGGGCTCTGGTGCGGGGCGGGGAGACGCGGGCCCGCATGGCCTGGTCGGGGCCCTTGGCGTAGTCACGGATGTACGTCGTCTTCGCGTGCTTGTTGCGCCAGTCCGTCACAGAGCTATTGCCGGTCTTGTTGTCGAAGCTCATGCTATGCACCTGCGTGGCGGGCTTCGTCGAAACGCCGAGTCGCTCGATGGCGGGACGGGGCTGGCGAGACTGGCGACGGGGAGAGGGGCCTGCGGGTGCGGTCTTTACGCGCTCGATAGACTGCTGGCGGGCGAAGGCGTGGAGAACAGGGCTGGGCTTGAAAGTTTGCTTTCCGCGCGTCGGCGTGCGAGCGGGAGGAGTCTTGGTCTGCTCAGGAATGCTCTCACCAACGTTAATAACGCTTGGAGATTGATGAGAAGAAGCTTCAGCGGCCTGCGGACGAGCGGATTTCTTGCTTGCGGAGAACTTCGAGATATCATTCACCATCGAGGTAAAAGTCATTCGATCAAACGAATGTGCCGAATGCGCCCAACGCATGGAGGCATCCTGATCATTAAGCATTGAGCTCATCGTGGAATTTTGACGCTACAGCCGATACGACTTATACTGCGAAAATAGGGTTCAAGTCTTCCGAGAGGACCCGTGCAGTGTGGAACATGGGATGTAGCACCGCAGACGCCGGGGAAAATAAGCAGTTTTTTCGATGCCCTTGTGCGCTCGCCTGGGCCCGAGGCAAACCAGCGAGCAGTGCGGACCTATGGTTCACTGATGCTCTTGGCTAGCAAACTGTGGCAATCAGGGAGAAGCAGGCCATGCAGACTGGGCCGGCCGGCTGGACCCGTGTCAGTCTGCCACCGCACCCCCTCTCTTCCGGTGGACGGGACCAGGGGGGTTCATCCACCGCACACTGGCACCAGTAACTGGTGCCACGGATGCTGTAGACATTAGACTGCGGACGAAAGTGACAATCAGTCACATGGCACTGTGACGCGCACCCACATGGCCATATTGCAATGGATCCTGATGGATGGGCTCCAACTAATTGTTAGCCTTGAGAACATCAAGAGACTCGAGCGGTTGCTCGACAGGCTTGAGGAAAGAAAAGAGAAAGAGAGGAGAAGACGAGAGAACTCCACGAGACTCGAAGAAATGGTAAAGGAGGAGGTGCTGGCTCTCATGGAGGCCAAAAAGCATCAGGGGACCACACATAGCTAAACAGGGCTTTAGATATAGATGGGCGTCCGGGACTCTCTGCCGATGGTGCTGTCATCGCCGTGCCCGGGGATAACTCGCGTGTCGGCAGGCAGCTTCTTGAGCTCCTTCAGGCTGGCCTTCAGTGTAGGCCCGCTGCCACCCCACAGGTCGGTTCGCCCCTGCCCGCCGGCAAACATGGTGTCGCCGGTGATGACGACCTTGTTGGCCTCACTGTAGAAGCACATGGACCCGGGGCTGTGGCCGGGGGTGTGCATCGCCTTGAATGAGACGGACCCCACGCTGATCTCATCGCCGTGGCGGATCGTGCCGGTGTGGGGCGGTACAGGGGTGGTGCGCATGCCGAACATCTTGCCCTGCTGCTCGATCTTGTTGTACAGCTCGACATCCTCCTGGTTAATGAGGACTTCGACGTCAGGGAACGCGTCCTTGATACCCTTGACTCCCTGAATGTGATCAAAGTGCCCGTGAGTGAGAACAATGGCCTTGGGAGTCATCTCATCATCGATTTGCCGCATGTTCATCATGATCTTGGCGTGCTGGTCGCCACAATCGAACAAGAGGCATTGGTTGACAGCCGTATCGGCAACAATGATACAGTTGGACTGAAGATCACCAACTGCGACCTTCTTAATCACAAGAGTGGCGAGGCTCATGAATAACGTGTAACGTGAAAGTGACGGTGCAGTTTATGCGATGAGAAAGCTGTAGTAAATACAAGCGAATGAGTGCTCGGAAAAGCCATACTGACCTTTTTGTGGACCAGAATCCATTATTTCCAGTCTCACTCTGCCCAACCCTGGTTTCACTGGAGACAGCCAGCCTTGTCCATGCGGCCAAAGCCCTGCATTCACACCTCCAAACCCCCTCAACTAAGCACAGCTTGCCTGGACCGTCGAGTCGACGAAGTTGCCACAGGGCAGGGAACATCAACACTGATGAACATCTTCTTCCTTTCCCGGAATCGCAAGGAATGCGCCAAATACTATCAAAACCTACACATGAAGATAATTCTCGAGATTGCACAGATGCTGTGCTCCAGCTACTACCTAAGCTTGGTCCCTGAGGACGGCAGCACCGATAGGCTCGAAGAATACACAAAGTCATGCCCAAAGCTGTACCGCCCAACGCACAAGGGCCATCCTATGGTCCACTGGGTTGCCCGTACGCCAGAGAACTTCCAATACGCCGCCAGTCTCGGCCTTGACCTCTGCGCCGTCTACACAGGCCGAAGGGGACGCACCCACGCATGCGAGGAGATCATCCAGTGGTGCCACGATCACCCCCCGCCCCCGGTAGACCTGTCGGACACTGGCACCACGGTCTACGGACAGACGGACAATCCGGACGGGTGCACTCCGGTTCCCCTGTGCATGCCGCCCCAGTACAGGGGCACGTCCACAGTCGACTCATACCGTGCAGTTTATGTCGGGGAGAAGCTCGAGTTCCTTGGGAGTCGTCGCAGAGTGGCAGCGTGGACACCGGACGAGATCCCGCCGTTCGTGGAAGAGAGCAAGGAGTGGAAGAAGCTCCAGAAGGCCGAAGTGAAGGCCAAGGAAGAGTCCAAGGGGAAGCGCAGTCGGGCCGACTGACCGGACCGAGTGAACGGGGTTGAGTCCAAGACTGACCGATGAGGCATTTGATTGAGGATGCATCACAGCTGGAATATGTCGTAAATAAGCACGAGAGAGACGCACACACGATGACCCATGCGATGTACTGGGCTGTACTGACCTGACCCACGAGCAACGCATGGTCAACACTGGTCTTGGTTGCGTTTAACGCTATTTTGACCCGGTTCTAGCTCTGAGACAGTCAACTCAGACTGGATATCTCATATATAATCTCACTGTGTCAAAAAATTCGAGATCGCGAAAGAAATTCATTGCTCGAACAAAGAAGGACGAACAATTACTATGACTACGGCGCTGTCGAGCCGGAATTATTACCCGAAGTCGCCGCAAACAGATCAAATAGCAAGAATACGAGACAAACGCCGGCGGCGGAATGAACTGCGCTATAGATTTGCAGAAAATTCGCCTGACGACGCTCAGGCGAACCATTTGGCGCTCTGTACCCTTTATAATGAACAAGAAGAGTATATTATGAACACACCGCCACAAGTAGCGGCCAATCCGTCGTCACCATCAGTTATCAGCGGCGCGACCATCGATGCAATCCCAAGTTTCCCCGGTCGCCGGGCGATATCGCCCGTCAGGTCGCACTCATCGATCAAGTCGCCGCAGCTCTCAGCCCGGACAGGCTCAGAGCCCATTCTTCCGATCGTGAACACGCCACCACCGATGAACCGACGGGACATGGCCCACACCACGCCCGTCCGGTCTGATGTTGATGAGCCACCACGCGCAGACGGCATATGCACGCCAGCAAGCGCGCTGTATGAGCCAGAACAACAAGATTCGCCGCGAGAGAACCGGCAGCAGTACCGCGAGCCTGAACTTCGGCAGAAGTCGAAGCCCATCAGCTTGGACAGCCCCGCGGGAGAATTCACGTCGCCGCTGAAGAGTTTGCTATAGAATAGTGTAGGGGGATAGGACGGATGTAAATATCCAGCGCATCACCGGAGATTTTTGGAGATCTATCGAGATTTTTGAGATATAACTGCCGACCGAGGATATCATCTGGGTGCTGTGAGGGATCTCCGGCCCATGCGCGTTGGTCAGACACTCTCTGCCACTCTCAGACCACTGTAACCATGTCAACCGAAGTGATCACCGGTCATCATCGTTCATGTGGCTCGAGCGGAGTATATTTAGCCAGCACGGTCAGACTCACCTCTATCCGAGGATACGCCACAGAATCAGCGGATTTATGTACATGTAAGCTACATATCATGTTACAGGCACTGAACAACGGGTGTCGACGAGTGGAGGAAACTCATGGCCACTGGCTCCTCGATGCCAGCCGCAGTCTTGGCCATCGGCTCGGGGGTTGCCGGCCTGACTGATGCGAATGTCTCGTCGAGCTCGTCGAGGGAGACGTTAACCTTCCATTGCAGCAATCTGATGATGCGCTGCTCCAGCTGGTTGAGCTTGGGCAGGGGGATACGGGTCAGCGTCGACCAGTCCTTGTTCTGGTACGTCAGGTCCTCGAGAGCTTTGGAGGAGATGATGACGCATGTGGTGAACAGCAGGAAGAGGTCAGTCGCGTTGAGCTCGTCATCGGCGAGCACATCGTACCGGATACGCTGCACGAGTCGAGCAGCGCACATGTAGCACTCGCGGGAGATCCGTCCGCGACGCTGGATATCCTGTGTGAGCGGTGGCAAAAGCCATTGACGGGCGTTGAACAAACCAGGAGGTAGGCACTCAACGGAAAGTTCGGGAGCTGCCCATTGGCGTAGGTTGGAAGAAAGTCGAATGTACTTAGTACAAAATCGACTGTTTGCATGAATGTCGTCCAATCCATCGCGTTCAAAAGCTGATAGGGCGTATAGCAATCCTCGTTGGAAAGATCCATTGCTGGACTAAGTAGTATGTCTATCTCTAATGCTCTGTGTCGAGGGCCATCGATGACACGGTGTTTTTGACATGCCATCATCGCATCTCAATTCGCTTGAAGTTGATGGTGACACGCTTCATCTGGAAAATTGGTTTGCGGTCGGACTCGGGTCTACGAGAAGGTGGTTCAGCTTAGCTAGAGATTCTGGACACAACCTGCCACGGGTTCATCTCTTTTTCTGTGTCAACATCGGTCAAACCTGGGCCCATGACGGGGAGTCGAGTCAAAACGGGACATATGGAAATAGGGACTCACAGTGTCGACATGGCTGGCCGCTGGCCGCCGGTTCTGGTCTGGTTCATGGCAGATCCGGTCCAAATCTCGTTTTCCTTTGAGGATACGTCGGCCTAGCGACGAACAAGCTCAGATAGGCAGAGTAGAAGCGGTCTTGGGTCTGGATAGGTAGCGTGTCAGTGTCCACCTTCACCTCAATCTTCCGGTCGGATTGATGGCATCAAGGCAAAAGCGAACCGACAGACGAACAATGTCCTATGACGACGGCCGTTATCACTACTCGTTCAAAATAGCGCTGTTAGGCCCTAATGGCGTCGGTAAAACCGATGTACTGACGCACCACCTCCAAACAGAGGACATCAGTTCGTTTACCCCCAGACGCTCACACAGGCGCGCCAGCTACCATCCACAACATCGATTGCGGCATTTCATACGTTGTGAAGGATGTATCAGCTCTTGGAAGGCTCTATCGGGTCCAGTACTGGGACGTCCAGTCCGCCGAGCACTACATGACGCAAGTAGCGCGCGTATGCCGAGGCGCAGCAGGCTATGTCTTCGTTTTCGACATCACGGACCGCAAGTCCTTTGATATTACGAAGAAGCTCGCCCAGCTGTTTGAGCACACCGGCCCTGTGGTGAAGAAGGTCCTTATCGGCAACAAATGCGACCTCGAGAACCAGCGCGAAGTGTCCAAAGCCGAGGCCGAGGACCTCGTGTCCCAGTACAAGAGCAGCGGCATGGTTCAGTACTTCGAGACGAGTGGCGTCAGCGGGCAGGGCGTGTACGAGGCATTTACCCTGCTGCACACCGAGATCTTCGGCACAATCCCGAAGCACCCGGACCCAGAGCTCCTGCTGCAGCGTGGAGTGAGGCTGGGGAAGAGGTGGTATGGGGCAGGCGGGGAGGAGTTCGAGGCACACAACTTCAAGGTCGATGACACGACGACGAAGGTGGATTGGATGTGAGCGGAGGCTGCGGAGCTTTCTGATGAATGACTATCATCATTTTTAAACTGCACTTCTCATGCCTTATCCTGCACATTCGTCAATCGATGCCGATGCAGCTACCATCCCTGCCGATCAGGTGTCATGCTCGACCTCAACGGGGGCCCTGATAGGAAGCCACGCTGGCGTGACCTGGGGTTGTCGAGCAAAGGGCCGGGGCGACTTGAACGGGTGCTCAGCTGGCCGACTGCAAGGGCGCGCCATCTCCCATAAAATGCAGTCATCATTGAGTACCGGACACGCTTCATCAGGCGAGGAGCTCCCCCCTGCCGACCAGCCCCAGCCCCCGCTCGAGACACCGCCGGCCGTCCCGGGGCAGCGCCGTCGTGGGGTCATCGGCAGCGAGAGCAACGATGGTTTCGATGCTCTCGGCAAAAGGCTCGTTGGTCTCCTGCTTGGCGACTACAGAGCAGAGCCACACGAAGTAGTGCCAGTAGGACGTCCCGGCCGGGTCCTGGGCGTTGGCCATCATCACCTCCTCGAATTCCCGCAGGATAGTACTTGTGACGTCGTCCCCGCTGTCCAGGATGCCCCGCACGAGCCCGGCCCGCTGGTGCCACAGGCTGTAGTTGGACGCCTCGCCGTTCATCACGTACTCCCGCCAGCTGTCTTCGCTGAGGGCTCCGTGGGCCCTGACCGTGAGCATGTGATCCCACACGTGGAAGTTCCGGGTGTCCCGCTCGGCGAGTTGCTTCATCCACACGGCGGGCTCCGCCAGCCATGCTTCCTGGCCAAGCTGGGAGAGGAGCCAGCGTCTGTAGTACCAGCTGGGGTAGATCTTGCTGTTGTCGGTGCTCTTGAGGAGGGAGGCCGTGTTGAAGTGGAGCTCGGAGGTCAGCACTTTCCTCGCCTCTTCGGGGGAGAGGGAAGCGAGCTCGGTCTCAATGAGGGATTTGCGGGCGTTCCATATGTAGTAACACGCGGGGTTCACGGTAAGAAGCTTCGTCAAAACCGTCTTGAGCCCAGCTGTCTCCTCTGGCGTCCGTTCTGCGTTAACCATCTGCCCCTTTGCCTCCTGAAACCAGGCATTCCACTTTTCTTTCACCTCAGTCTTCTTTTGCTGCTCTTCATCGGTGAGAGGCCCCCGCTTCTCCTTTCCGTGACCCATTACGTCTCGGCCGCGCGCAGTTTAAAGTCAAGAGGGGAAGTGGGGTAGACATGCAGTGCGCCGGGATGGGAGACGCAGCCCGTCTCTATTTCGGGCTTTCGTGGACCCTTTCATACTTGCTAAAGTGCGAAACAAGAACGCGACGATGGGGCAAGAAAGTAGCCGCATGGCCCTACTTAATGTGGGTCTTGTCCTCATATTGTCCATATTTGCGCTCTACAACTTCATCACGAACGTCTCTCTTTTCATTGTCGGCTCCCATCCCTTCTATGGCGAAAACGTGTACTGCACGGACGGAAAGGAGCACCCCGAATGCGAGATTGCTGAAAACCTCCAGTTCGACAAGTTCCTCTGGCTGGTTACCGATGCGCATCCCCGCAACTTCGCCAACTCGACCTTCGACCTCTACGAGCAGCACAGCGCCCGTTTCAACACGTTCATCCCCGGCATCAAGTACTCCCACTCGATCTACTCCGGCTGGCTCACCGGCAAGTACCCCACGAACTACCCCGGCGTCGGCATCGAGCTGGACACGTATCTGAAGGCGATTGCCCGCACCGAGGCGTACAAGGTCGTCTACCACGGCCCCGCTTGGTCCTTCGGTCTCATCAACGGCGAGGAAAACTGGCCGCGCATCTTCCACCGCACGGAGCTCATCGAGGAGGTGCACACGACCCAGTACGTCCGGCCGTACCCTGGCATACTCGGCAACGACCACGCCAGCCAGGACGAGCTCAGGGAGCGTATGAACGCCAAGCTGAACGCCTGGGCCGACGAGGGCGTCTCTGTTGTTGCCCACAGTGCCATCTTCGACCACGAGATGCACATCCACCCCCGCTGGCACCAGGAGACTGTGTCGATGGGCCGCCTGGTCGCCGCCGACCACAACATGTTCAAGGCCTGGGTCGACGAGCACCCCGAGTACCTCCTCGTCATCTCCTCGGACCACGGCGTCGACGAGGGACCCGGCGGAGGCATCCTCCACGGCACGTCGTACAACTCCAACAACGGGTACATGATCCTGTACAACCCACGCCTGCCCAACATCGGCCGCGAGCTGTGGCAAGACTCGTGTGACATCGCCTCGACGGTCTCGTCCTACCTCCGTAACGTCGACTACCCACGCGCATCCATCGGCGTCCCCGCGCTCGACTTCGGCACGTCCCACCGTCTGGATCAGTACAAGGTCTACCTCCGCGCCGCACGCCAGCTCCTGGCCCACGCCGAGTCCCGCGACATCGTCCCCGATCCCCTCCTCGCGACCATGCTCGGCCGGCCCTTGCCCGACCGGGTCGTGTCCGTCGACGAGGCCGAGGAGGCAGACAACGCCGCGATCCTCAGCGAGCAGGGCAGCTTCCTCTCCTCCGACTTCAAGGCGGGCCCGACCGTGGTCGTGGTGGCGTCGGATCTCGTCACGATCAAGGCCGCTCTCGATGCTACGAAGGCGTCGCTCTCCTCGATGGCCACTTTCCCCCTCTTCGAGCTTCTCGAGACGCTCATCGTATTCCTCGTGGTCTTCGGCTTCGTCTTCATCGAGTACGCGTCCCACCCCTTCGCCGAGAGGTCCGCCGCCGCCTCCCTGGCCTCCGTGGCGACGCACATCTTCCTCTACGGCTCCCCCCTGGTCTTTGTCCTGCTGCCGACCCTCCCCGGCCGCATCACCGTCCCCGTCGTCGTGTTGATCGTCACGCTCGTCCTCTACGGCGTCATCGCGACTCTGCTGACCCAGTCAGCTCTCGAGGAGCAGAAGACGATCTCCTCCCGCCTGCTGTCGGCCGTCTCGCTCTCCTCCTTCCTCTCAATCAGCCTCCTCGCCCTCCACAAGTGGGTAGGTGGCAGCGACAACGGCGAGGGTATCGCCGACTCCATTCTCACCCTGCCTATCCTGCACCAGGGCGTGCTCCTCATTGCGACCGCCTGGATGATCGCCACCGTCCTCAGCTCCGTGCCCGCGGGCACCCACTGGCTCGGGACCTCTCCGACTAACATGGCGTACAATACTGCCCGCATCACCATCGTCGTCATCGCCATGGTCTGCGTCCAGCTGTACGAGTGGACTGAGAAGCTCGAGGCCTTCTACCTCGGCCCCGGCATCCACCCTGTCGCCATGGCCGCCTATCTCTGCATGGGCGCCCTCGTTGCCCTCATGGTTGTCCCGGGCGCCGTCATCACGGACCTCATCATCCCAGTGAATCTGCTTCTATTCGCCCTCATGGGTAAGACGCCACTCAAGCTGCTGTGCGTCGTCGCCATCAACCTCCGCTGGCAGCTCTTGCTCGGCCCCACAATCCAGGTCACCCGCCGCCTCGCCACCCTCGCCCTGGCCCGCCACCGCAAGGTCGACGCATACCTGCCCGAGTCCAGGCCCCGTCTGAGACCGCTCCTCCTCGACGCCGTGCAGGCGGCCACGGGCATCCCGCTGCTGTTCCATGCCGTGACTGTCTACTGCATCTTCACGATGCTGTACGACCTGATTTTCGGAGTGAACATGGCGCCGTCGCTCTCGTTCTACCCACCGGCCGGCCGGGTCGGCTTCCAGTCTGATTCAATCTTCCCGTACATCTCAGCACTCTGCATGGGCCTGCACAAGTACGGCATCATGATCATCAGCGGCACGTATATCTGGACCACGTTCACCACGGAGACAAACGTCAGACTGTGGCGCCGTAAGCCGATCGAGCACCCCACCCGTCCGTTCGAGCCCAAGAAGGGCAAGGAGAAGGACATGGAGGCGTCGAGGGGCGACTCGCCCGAGCCGATGGCCGGGACGCGGCACCTGTCCGCCGGGGCCGACGTCGTCCGTTGCACCCGGCCGTTCCCCCTCTCCTTCCTGTCGGCCCCGCACCAACTCTTCCCGGCAGTGCTGCTGGTCCAGTTTGCGGCGCTCAACATCGCGCTGAGAGTACTGTTCCACGTGTGGACGAAGGAGATGGAGTACGAGGGTCTGTTCGCCCTCACGGGCCTCATGGGCATCACCGTCGTGTGCTATAACGCCGTCACGGGCCTCTATCTGGTGTTCGGGCTTCTCAGACACCGCCGGCAGGCCGTGTCCGAGGTGCTGAGCCCAGTTAAGATGAACTGATGCTTTTTAAACCATGTTTTTATGCAAATACTCTCTGTAAATGCAACCCTGGGATGGAATTTTGACGATAGATCTCTGTCGTGACAGATTAGATGTCTGTTGTAGTGAATTGAGGAAGGGAACCAGCCTGCCAGCCATATAAAATGAGATATTTACAACTCGTCGTCGTCCTCGAGGTCGTCGAGGCCGAGCGGGGGGAAGTCGCCCACCTTGACTGCGCTGGGCCGCATAAAGCCGCCGCACATGGGGGCCGCGTCGAAGTAGCGCTTGCCCTTGACCACACCGTCGTGCTTGCCGCTGGGCTCGTCGTACTCGATGCCGACCCACCAGCCAGACTTGATCTCGGGCACGACGCCGACGAAGCGGACGGTGCCGCGGCGGCCACCAAGGACCTCGACGCGGTCGCCGACGTGGATGTGCTTGGCCTCCTCCTCGTCGGTCTTGTTCTCCTTCATGTTGCGGATCTTGACGAGCCAGGGGTGGTTGGGCTCCTCGCGCTCGAGCTTCTTCTTCCAGGCGCGGTACGAGTTGTCTCTCGCCTCGTACGCCTCGTCAGAGATCTCGTACTTCTCGACCTGGCTGAGGTCCTCGAAGCCGCCGTTCTTGGCCAGCGAGTTGGGGTTCGTGTCCTGGCAGTGCAGCGTGAAGCCGTCCTGGGCGCCGAGCGAGGCGAGCGTCGCGGCGTCGTTGTCAAGCGTGCAGATGGTCTTTCCGCTGGCGTCCTGCAGCGTGAGCACCTGGAACGCGGGCTCCGTGCCCGTGCGCAGGTACACCTGGTCCTTGACCTTCTCCACGGTCCATTCGGGGTGGAAGCGCTGCTCCATGAAGACACCGGAGATATAGTTGTGCGCGATGTGGAGCTTAACCATGTAGCTCTCGGTGGTCTTCCATTCGAGCATCTCCTTCGGGATGTTCATCGTTGTGTTGGAATTCGGCAAATATGCTGACGAATCAATCAGATGATGGCGACAAAGGCGCCCCGCCCGGGCATGTAAAGACAGTGGCACGCGTCAGCCGGTGTTTATGATCTAAGCGCGGTTGTAGTAGCGAGCCTTCTCCTCAGCGGTCTGGTGCTTGCCGTGGCCGAGCTTGCTGCTGGTATCAATGAACTTGAGGTCAGCGGCCTCGATGTTGCGGCTGGTGGGCATGATGGCCTTGCGGAGGGTGATGACACGCTTGCTGGTGCCGATGACGGAGCCCTTGACGAGGAGGAACTCGTTGTTGATCTGGCCGTAGTGGGGGAAGCCGCCCATGGGGGTGATGGCCTTGTCGGTGAGATCGTAGGAGGTGGTGGCAGAGTTGGCGGCCTTGCCGTCGGCGAGGCGGTAGATCTGCTTGCCGGTGATGGTGCGGTGGTGGAAGCCATCCTGGCCGGAGCGGGCAACGGAGTAGCGCACGTTGGCAGGGTGCCAGGGGCCAATGCAACCGACGCGGCGGAGGCCACGGCGGGTCTTGCGGGGAAGGCGGGAGGTGCCCCAGCGGGTGGTGACGCCCTCGTAGCCGTTACCCTTGGAGACGCCGATGGTGTCGACGAGCTCGTCCTTGGCGAAGATAGAGGAAGCGAGGACCTCCTTCTCGAAGAGGGCGTAGCCGAAGTCGACCTTCTCGGCGGCGGAGCCACCGTTGATCTGGATCTCCATGATGTGGGCCTTCTTCTGGGAGAAGGGGACCTTGGACATCTGGGTGTGGGCGATCACGCGGACGACGGAGCAGTACTTCTTCATGCGCTCGAGCTCGGCCATGCGGGTCTTCTCGGTGGTGGCGTAGTTGGCCTTGTGGACGGAGAAGGCCTTCTTCTTGGAGTTGTAGAAGTTCTTGTACTGGCGGCGGATAGCCTCCTCAGCGATGTGTTCGGCCCAGACGGTGGTGAGGGCGCGGAGACCGCGGGGGGTCATGGTGTAGCCGGTGATGCCGATGACGACCATGGGAGGGCAGTCGAGAACGGTAGCGGCCTCGGTAAGCTCGCGCTTATAGAGAGCGGAATCGCGGACAACGTGAGTCATGCCAGCCTTGAAGCCGATGAAGCCAGTAAGGTGAGGAGCAGCGTCCTTCATGTCCTTGGGGAAGGAACGAACGCGGCCGCGGATGTGCTTGCATCTCTTGCGGGGAAGGAAACCAAGGGAACCGTGGCGGGGAGCCTCGAACTTACGGTGAGACATTACTGCTGTCTTTCGCGAAACGCTTCAAGAGGTGTCGAGATGTGTCGAAACTTTACGACTCGGCCCGCCGGACCCTGAAAAGCAGCCGGGCGGCGGAGGGGGACATGGTGACAAGGTATGGCCAGTTTTGGCGTGGAGTTTCCAATGAATTTGGTTGTTTCACAGCCACAGCGGCGGGTTCCCCTCAGGCCAGCCTGATCTGGCCGTCAACTATCGCCACCCGCGAGTTCTACTCTCCTGCTTACGCATATGTAAAGTGCTTTATCCACATCCAGTCATGAAACCTACTCAAACAACTCCTCGAGCTTGTCGGCTCCACAGAGGGACACCGTCCGGTCCCCGGATTGGCCGGAGACATTGATAATGCCGTGCCGCAGCCCGTCCACCAGGTAGTCTGCGGCATCCCCGGCATTGTCGGGCAGGAAACGATGGGCGAGAGCATCGATAGCCTCGTCAAGGGTATGTCTGGCGCGTCTATTCGACAGCGTCAAGTCGAGCATGGTGCTGATGAGCACCCCGTACGATATCTGCGACGGCTTCTTGGCAGTCTGGCTCCACTTGCTCTTGTTAAGGCTCTCAGACTTACCCAGCCCCGGCCTCCTCTCGGCCTCGGGCTGGCCGCGGCTGTGGGCCGGCACCGGGGTCGGCTCGTCACGGACGGCCGTGGGCTCCCGGCCTGGTACGAGGGAGACCCACTGGTCGCCGCCGACGCCGCCGATGTGGATGATGTTGTATCTGCGGAGGATGTTGATGTAGTCGGGGAAGTTAGTGATGTTAAACGGCGCGAAGAGAGCAGATTTGGACGTGTGCTCGTAGAGCTTGGACGCCAGTGCTGACCGACGGACGCGGTTGGCCATCACGAGGCAGTCCTCCTGCGTGATCATGCGCCGTATCACATGGCGGGTGTCGTTCACGGAGTTGAGCTGATCCGGCGTCATGTCCGGCAGGGTAGCCTCGGGCTTGGCGGAGCGGGGCGTGGCATCGTCCTGAGCCCAGGGGCGGCCGGGCCTCGAGGGCGTCTCGGTCGGGTTCTTCACCTTGACCCACAGGTTGGCAGGAGCCTCGCCGCCGGTTTCAATGACGCCGCGGGCCTCAGCCTTGGCGATGTAGTCCTTGAAGTTCGACACCTTCGCCTTCGCGAGGAAATCAGGAGACTCCCGGCGCACAGCAGCACCGAGAAGTACACGGGGGACGTAGGTCTTGACGTCTGGGCGCTTGATCTCGACCTGGCGCATGGCCTGGATGAGGGGTGCGAACATGGGGTCGACAGCATCAGACGGGGGAGACACAGCGGGCGTCCGAGACAGCTTGGGAGTAACAGAAGGAGCCTGCGTCTTCGGTGTCGGGTGCTGGGCCGGAGGGGACATGCCTGGGAGGGAAACCCACGTGGGGGAATCTGGGTTGTTCAGTATGATCGCATGGTGCTTGTCGGCGAGCTTGAGGTAGCCGATGAAGGAAGCAATACCTACACGGGCAAGATCGCTGCGGTATGTCGGGAAGGCACGGTACTGTTCAGCCACAGTGCTCGCGGGGGCACCGTTGCCGCCGGTTTCAGCCGTGATCCTCTTCACAATCTGGACGAGAGCGGAAAAATCTGGATTCTCATCTCTCAGGGGTTGCATGTGTGCAGGAGATGCTTGGTTGTCCAACACTGGGTGCAATCGTGGGTGCACTTTATGTCACTCACCTTTGAGCTATTGAAGGGTCCAACAATGTGTTTATACTGCGCAACAACCTCGAATGGGACAGCCAGGTGGCCAATACCGCGAAAATGATGAGATCTCCGCATGCACGATTCCAATTATCTCAACGTCAATCGTCTGATCAGACCGTCAACCCAACCGGGCAGCATTCTCGGCGGGCAGTGTTGTGGAACTCAACACGACGAGGAGGCATTATGAGCACTTTTGTCAAATATGATCTCCTTCCTTCTGAACTTTATGATTATTCCATGCCGGTGAAGGCATCTGCGCTTCCAAGCACCAAGGATACGCCCGCCCGGACCCCGAGCGGCTCCAGCTCATGGCGTCGGAACAGTCTTGCAGTCATGCCCTTGAGCATGCTGGCGGGGAGATCGTTAGTTGCGGGGATATGGACCGTGGCCGAGACCCACGCCCCCGGGAACAGCTTCTGAGAGCACGCGAGCTTGGCCCCTTCGTTCGAGTCAATCGAAGTCTGTACCACGCTTGAGGGGGTTGCAGTATAGCTCACGCCCGCGGCGGCCGAGACCTTCTTTCTCCCCTTGAATATCACCTTTGACTTCGCCGCAAACCGAAGGGCGCGATGCCTTGCCACACCAAACAGGGACACGCTGTTCTCAGTGAGCTTGACTCCGGCCACCCTTCCTGGGGTAGCTGGGGCGTGCTGCAGGGGCTCAAGCGCGTCCTCACTGCTCGGGAAGCATGGAACTGCATCCTCGTCCGTCTGCCCGGCATCGTCCATCATCGGCACTCTCGGCTGGACTGGGGCACACCCATCAGACCCGACGGCGACGACAACAGACGGATTCATCGCAGACTTTGACCCAAACACAGAGGTCATCAGGTCGACGTGTCGACTGGCCGACCCCGCCCGCACGGCATAGGTGAGACCCCACTGGGCCACCCCGAACGGGCTTGCCGAGGCGACTAGCTTGTGGTGCTCAGTGAGGACCTCAGCTGCCACATACCCCGCGTTCACAAGAATGTCGGGGGTGGAGATGGCGCCGAGCGCCTGGGTCCCGGTGATGAGGCTCGCCGGCCCCTTCGTGACCTTCAGGAGGGCATTAACGTAGTCGTCATTGCCAACAAAGTCCTTGACCAGCACTCCGTTCATACCGTCCCTAGCAAGGGTGTAACCCGCCCTGGGGATGTCGTGGGAGTGGAAGGGCGTGTGGTAGAAGGAGTCTAGGCTGCGGCACGGGATCCGGCCTGGGGCAATCGATCCACTGCCGCCCGCTGTTACATGGGCCGAGTCATAGTTGGAGAATGGCGGACATGCTGTGTAAGCGCGTGGATTCGGACGAACTTCGTTCGGCGACGAGGCTAGACGCATTCATGTCGGCAAAAACATGGTCAAATGGTGTCAGTGTGGTGCCCAGCGCTCGTTTTCCAATGTGCTCGTCCATTGCTATGGGGGCCAGCATCCGTGCTGCGTTAGAGGGCCGTGGGAGACTCACTGATCTTCACTACGGAGGCATCCTCCGTCATTGGTTCCATAAAATCAACAGATGGGCCTGATATTGAAGGGTTGCACAGTGCATTGACGTCTCTGTATGTTTGTTCAATCGATGGATGCATTGTCGCTTTGTGGTGTTTTGACTGTCAACCGACTGCCGCCCAGGTCAGGAGTCATGCCAGAGAGTGTGCCGCGTCCATACAGGCGGTGTGTAGTGCCTTGCTGTGGTCTTAGTCGTGGCTCTTGGCTCACAGCACACTTGTCACAGTGACCAAGCTCTTTCCAACGTGCCAAATGCAATCTCGGTGGACTCGAGGTATTTGTCGACGTACGTCGTCCGCATTCGGTGTGACAACCACGGGAACAACCCTGCAAATTTACGATTGAGTAACTTAACCAAGGATGATGGCAGACTTCTTCTGCTTGCGCTCAGCGCCAAGCTCGAAGTGCTTCGCGCGCTTGAGGACAACGAAGTGACGGTGCTTGCACTTGCTGCACTCAAGACGGAGAAGGATCTTCTTCGTGGTCTTGGCCTTGTTGTGCTGAACGGGCTTGGTCTGGCCACCGAAACCCCGCTGCTTGCGCACATAACGGCGCTGACCAAGAGCGGTATCGCGACGGGCACCAGACTTGCACTGAGTGACCTTGTGGACAGTGTGGGCGTTGTCAACGGTGCAGTGGGTCTGTGTGAGCGTTAAAAACGAGGAAACTACGAACACGGCGGGTCTTGGGGATGTTGACCATTGCTGGATAAGAACGGAGACGAATTGAACGACATACCGGACGAACTTGAAAACCAGCTTTTTTATTTTCAACACCAAAAATGTCCTGCACTTTTTTAAACATTGATTCTTAATCAGTTTTAAACTGGGTGAATGGAAAGACATTTGCGGGTGCTGCGGTTGTTCTTCACCCTGTTAATGTGATGGCGAGGCTAAATCGTGAAAAAAGCCATGTTCACCTGAAGGCGTTCACGCCGAACTCCACGCCAAAACTGGCCATACCTTGTCACCATGTCCCCCTCCGCCGCCCGGCTGCTTTTCAGGGTCCGGCGGGCCGAGTCGTAAAGTTTCGACACATCTCGACACCTCTTGAAGCGTTTCGCGAAAGACAGCAGTAATGTCTCACCGTAAGTTCGAGGCTCCCCGCCACGGTTCCCTTGGTTTCCTTCCCCGCAAGAGATGCAAGCACATCCGCGGCCGCGTTCGTTCCTTCCCCAAGGACATGAAGGACGCTGCTCCTCACCTTACTGGCTTCATCGGCTTCAAGGCTGGCATGACTCACGTTGTCCGCGATTCCGCTCTCTATAAGCGCGAGCTTACCGAGGCCGCTACCGTTCTCGACTGCCCTCCCATGGTCGTCATCGGCATCACCGGCTACACCATGACCCCCGCGGTCTCCGCGCCCTCACCACCGTCTGGGCCGAACACATCGCTGAGGAGGCTATCCGCCGCCAGTACAAGAACTTCTACAACTCCAAGAAGAAGGCCTTCTCCGTCCACAAGGCCAACTACGCCACCACCGAGAAGACCCGCATGGCCGAGCTCGAGCGCATGAAGAAGTACTGCTCCGTCGTCCGCGTGATCGCCCACACCCAGATGTCCAAGGTCCCCTTCTCCCAGAAGAAGGCCCACATCATGGAGATCCAGATCAACGGTGGCTCCGCCGCCGAGAAGGTCGACTTCGGCTACGCCCTCTTCGAGAAGGAGGTCCTCGCTTCCTCTATCTTCGCCAAGGACGAGCTCGTCGACACCATCGGCGTCTCCAAGGGTAACGGCTACGAGGGCGTCACCACCCGCTGGGGCACCTCCCGCCTTCCCCGCAAGACCCGCCGTGGCCTCCGCCGCGTCGGTTGCATTGGCCCCTGGCACCCTGCCAACGTGCGCTACTCCGTTGCCCGCTCCGGCCAGGATGGCTTCCACCACCGCACCATCACCGGCAAGCAGATCTACCGCCTCGCCGACGGCAAGGCCGCCAACTCTGCCACCACCTCCTACGATCTCACCGACAAGGCCATCACCCCCATGGGCGGCTTCCCCCACTACGGCCAGATCAACAACGAGTTCCTCCTCGTCAAGGGCTCCGTCATCGGCACCAGCAAGCGTGTCATCACCCTCCGCAAGGCCATCATGCCCACCAGCCGCAACATCGAGGCCGCTGACCTCAAGTTCATTGATACCAGCAGCAAGCTCGGCCACGGCAAGCACCAGACCGCTGAGGAGAAGGCTCGCTACTACAACCGCGCTTAGATCATAAACACCGGCTGACGCGTGCCACTGTCTTTACATGCCCGGGCGGGGCGCCTTTGTCGCCATCATCTGATTGATTCGTCAGCATATTTGCCGAATTCCAACACAACGATGAACATCCCGAAGGAGATGCTCGAATGGAAGACCACCGAGAGCTACATGGTTAAGCTCCACATCGCGCACAACTATATCTCCGGTGTCTTCATGGAGCAGCGCTTCCACCCCGAATGGACCGTGGAGAAGGTCAAGGACCAGGTGTACCTGCGCACGGGCACGGAGCCCGCGTTCCAGGTGCTCACGCTGCAGGACGCCAGCGGAAAGACCATCTGCACGCTTGACAACGACGCCGCGACGCTCGCCTCGCTCGGCGCCCAGGACGGCTTCACGCTGCACTGCCAGGACACGAACCCCAACTCGCTGGCCAAGAACGGCGGCTTCGAGGACCTCAGCCAGGTCGAGAAGTACGAGATCTCTGACGAGGCGTACGAGGCGAGAGACAACTCGTACCGCGCCTGGAAGAAGAAGCTCGAGCGCGAGGAGCCCAACCACCCCTGGCTCGTCAAGATCCGCAACATGAAGGAGAACAAGACCGACGAGGAGGAGGCCAAGCACATCCACGTCGGCGACCGCGTCGAGGTCCTTGGTGGCCGCCGCGGCACCGTCCGCTTCGTCGGCGTCGTGCCCGAGATCAAGTCTGGCTGGTGGGTCGGCATCGAGTACGACGAGCCCAGCGGCAAGCACGACGGTGTGGTCAAGGGCAAGCGCTACTTCGACGCGGCCCCCATGTGCGGCGGCTTTATGCGGCCCAGCGCAGTCAAGGTGGGCGACTTCCCCCCGCTCGGCCTCGACGACCTCGAGGACGACGACGAGTTGTAGATTAAAGGTTCATTTTTTTCTGTGCGACTATGCCGATTTCCGAGAACGACCAGGCCTCGATGCAATGATACAGACGTGTTTACATTGCTGGCAATCGTTGACTGGGCTATATCTTGTCACTCGATGGCAGAGTCACAGTTTTGGTCTTTTCTGGCAAAACAATCGTGGTTTAAGAAGAAGGCGAATAATGAGGCACGGCTACCCAATGGCACAGATTGTGCGCATATTACGAGATTGCTTCAACGGATCGAATGGCGATATCGTCTTCCAGTCCCCCAAAGCACCACTTCTCGCCAGCGAGCTCGAATACTCGCACAGAGGCGATCAGGAGTCCGTCAGATATGTTACCATGATTGCCAACAACTATGTTGATACCATCCAGCGAAACAAGACCTCTGTACCCCAGCACATCCGCCCTCTCGTTGCTCTCGAGCTCGACTCCGCCCTTGAGCGCGTGCTCAACGCTCCCTTGGCACTCAAAGACATACGCACAGCCTGCGCCTCGATCTCTCATCAGCTGTTTGAGATCAACCTCACACTCAACCGCCTGGGGAGCGGCGGGGTCCTGCCCCCAACGTCCCTCGCTCGATCCATCGCTGCCGTGGAGCAGGAACCGTTCTGGAATGCCGTGGACTTGTGGCTGACCAAGGGAACGGTGGATACTTTCCTCCCAGTCCTGGACGACCAATCGGCCTCTTGGCGGACCCGGTTCAAGTCCAAGGGCGCCTGGCCCGTCCATCGGGAGACGGCGACGGCCATTGTCGAGTGCGGCAGGGATGTGGCGTTCCTCAGACACCAGTGCGGGGTGACTACAGACCTCAAGGCGGCCATCCCCGCGACTGATCTCCCCACCCTCGCCAAGGCCGACATCCTCGAGGCCCGCGTCCGTGCTCTGGGGCAGGAGGCCAGCAGGGCCGCGGCATCCACACTCGAGGCGTGGATACAGACTGTGTTCTCAGTTGAGCGGCGCTGCACGCTGTCCGACGCCATTTGGGCTCTCGACATCGTCCATGTGCACCTCGGCCAGCACAGCTACTCGGGACTCCGCGACGCCATGTATGACACGAACCAGAGATGCGCTGGCCCAACGATGGCGCTGGTTGTCGGCGAGGATGAGCTCCTCGATGCGACACCGACTTGGACCATCGCTTGGGAAGTGCCGGAGAACGTCCCGCCGGCAGTCCGGCAGATTGAGGCGGAGGCTAGGCCGCATCTTACGGCGATTTTTGATCTCTGTAGGAGCGCTATGGCTGAATTTGTTGAAATCCGCGAGATCCGGCGAGATCTTGTACGAATCTGCCGTCGAATCCCCCGCCATCGCCTAAGTCGTGCCGCCGCTGTCGTCCATGGCGTGGAGACGGTGCTCTCGGCGGCGTGGCGGGATTTGGGGGCCAGACTCGACAGTCATCGGTCAGCGTTCGTTCGACAAATGCGGCTGACGACAGGCGTTGACGACCTCTTGAACAGACTCAACTCCCACTTTACAGTCCAGCACTCGACATGCGAGGCACACTGGCAGTCGCTGACAGCGGTCACTGATTTCATCGAGCGTTTTAAGGAGCAGCTTACGAAAGAAATGAGCAGGCTGGACAAGGCGCTGGACCAATCACCGGCCGCCCTTTACCACAAGTCCGATTGGGCAGAGAAGGCGTCGACGGATGCTGAAATCGCCGCCATCGCAGACTCACTGACTGACTTGATTGTCTCTGCGAATACGAGCTTCACCACGGCCTTTATTGAGTACTGCCAAGCTCGGGGTGTGCCGTTTGGGCTGGAGGAGTACATGGCCAGACTGCGGGGCGACGGCATGGAGATCAGCTTCGTGTGAAAGCGGGTCACGGTTTCCAGACTAGACGAGCTCGTAAACAAGATGTTGTTTATATGGTTAGACATCATGCATTGATCGTTCGCAGACAGGCGCCACTGGTGATGGCAGTCGACAGCTTGGAGAAAGAAGTAAAGAGAAAGGGAGCAAAGGGTTTATAGGGAAGCGGAAAGCGTTGATGTTGTTAACTTTTGGTGTCTTTTGACACCGTTTTAGATTGATTGTTTGACTTATTCCTCGTCAGCCGCGTTGGACTGGTACTTGGTGATGGACTTAGTACCCTCGGAGATGGCGTGGCGGGAGAGCTCGCCGGGGAGGACAAGGCGGCAGGCAGAGTGGATCTCGCGGGAGGAGAGGGTGGAGCGCTTGTTGAGGCGAGCAAGGCGGCCAGCCTCCTCGGCGATGCGCTCGAAGAGATCGACGACAAGGGAGTCCATGACGTTCATGCCCTTGGTGGAGATACCGAAGTCGGGGTGGACCTGGCGGAGAACACGGTAGATGTACGAGTGGTAGGTCTCCTTGCGAGCCTTCTTGCGGGCGGGGCCCTCGTGGGTCTTCTCGACCTTCTCGGCAGCGGGCTTAGTTTCCTTCTTTTCCTTGGGAGCCATTATGTTACTCTCGAATAGCGGATGCTAAGTGGTTCCTCCAGAATTAGTATACAACAAATTTGCAACTACTTTGTCAAATAGAGCTCAGTTTATGGCTTTGAAAATTTGAAACGAAAAGCAACAAGAACACCGCGCTAAAAGAAGGAATGGAGATTGAACGCGAGGAATGAACTAAATACGTTGTGTTTATCATAGTTTCATGTCGGTTGCAGACGCATTACATTCCACATGGACAGTTTGCATGGTGATGTCGAGGAAATCCTTCTAGTAAGTCTTGGAACAGAAGTTTACGGGTAAATGAACGTTTCCTGCTCCTTAGTTTCCATACACATGACCTGAGGCTGCGCGAAATCATCTCCTGTTGGAGAACGCCGCGTCAATAGGATCATTCGCTTCGTTCGACACCACAACGCGTGGACAACGGCTGAACCCGTGTCAGTAGAGCACGACATAACCATCATGAACGACACTGGACTTCTTTATGCCCTATCTACACCGGCCTCGGCAGTCGGCCAGCCCCTTCCATCTATGGACGCCACACGGAGACACCCGGGACACCGCTCACAGGATCCCGTCTAACACTGGCTCGTCTGCGTTGAAGCTGCTACCGCTGCTCTCAAGCTCGCTGGCGTCGACAACCTCGTCAGCGCCAGCCCACAGGAAGGAGAACTCGCTCACATTCGCACTAAGGTCCTGTCTTAGCTCATCGCAGCCAACGCACATGCCCTCGTCTTGGTTGGGCGCGTTGTCTTCCTTGGCCAGGACGTAAAAGTCCGTCTGGACCTCCGCCTCGGACTCGTTCACGGCAGAGACGTCTGGGGCTGAGTCGGGGAGTGTGTAGTCGTATAGTGCGTACGTGCTTGGGTTGTCTGTTCCTCCTTGTGGGAGCTCCTCGAGCATCTCGTTTTGAGAAGCGCACAAGTCTGGTTGGGACGCAGAAAGAGAGACACGATTGATGTCCTTAAGAAGTGAAATGTCCGACTTCAAAATGCTGAAACTTCCTGAACGATGCATCCTGTCAACACGACGGAAAGAGCGAAAAGACTCGTTATCAGCGCAACGAGCTCTTTTGGACCAATTGACGGTAAGATAGTCAATCGGAAGCTGGTGTGCTTTCCGTTTTACGCGTATAATGGTCCGGGACGGATCCATTGCCGAGCTGGAAATGAATGAACGCGTTTTGAGTTTTAGCAGTAAACTGCGAAATAGGGAATCTGGTCCGCCTCGTCAGACATAAGAGTATCACGCCTCGGCGAGGCATTGTTGGCGCTTTTCTGCCTTTCCCGCCCGTTTTCTTATAATGCGTGAATAACATCGGCGCAACATTGATAGAATGGACAACGAGCAAGAGCATTCTGCTCGCTCAAATTCCGGATCAGTTGTTGTTGATTGGCGGGACAAGCTCGCACCCCTTCCAGCAGCCATGACAATGGAAGAACGCATTGAACAAGCCAGATCGGAGGCCTACGAGGCCGCGATTGAGACGATGAGAGGACAGGCAGAGAAGAAACTCCGCCAGCACCTTCTCTCCCGCATCAAGGAGGAAATGACCGTCCAGGTTCAGCACGAGGAGCGTCGCAAGCTTCTCGATGCCATGTCTGATGATGAGAAGCGCGCCCTGATGCAGGTTGAGATTGATCGCAAGGTGAACAGCCTCTCTGTGAAGCTCAAGGGTCGCCACAGCAAGGAGGTCGAAGAGGCTGTCAATAAGCGGCTCGACGACCTTCGCGACGAAATGCGGCAAGAGACCGCGTCAGAGATCTCCACTCAGGTTGAGGAGCGAGTGAAGAAGGAGCGTGCGGTGCTCAGAGACGAGGCAGCGAGGCTGAGGACGCAGGCTGAGAAGATCAAGCACGATACCCACTCGCAGAAGGCGGACATCGTCGTCAGGAAGCGCGTTGCTGAGCTCGAGGCCCGTGCGTCGAGAGAGCAGGCACAGAACCAGCGCCACCTGAACAAGTTGAAGTCTGCACACGCCGCGCTCGAGACCGAGGCCCAGGAGCTGCGGGTGTCCTCCCAGAAGACGGAGGAGAAGTACGCCAAGGAGGTCCAGCGCACAGCTAAGCTTAGCCGTGAGCTCGAAGACAAGAAACGCGACCTGGCCGCGGCCGAGGAAAAGATCCAGGGCCTCGAGACGAGGGCCAGCGGTCTCGCCGCCCAGCTCGAGGAGATGAGGACTGAGCTCGGCGAGATGAGAGAGGAGCATGCACACGCCATGGTCGGCATCCAGGAGGCCGTTCGCAGGCGCCAGGAGGCCGAGGACAACCTCATCGCCACCCGTGAGCAGCTGATCGCGGCACAGGGCGCCATGGCCGGCCTGGAGTGCGACCTGGAGGACGCCAGACAGCACACACTGGACCTCCAGATGGCCCGCGGCAGGCCTGCCCCGCCGCCGGTCTCGAGGGTGGCCAACGACGGATCATCCCGCCGCTCGCCGTCCGTTCAGTCTCTGGACGATGTCCTCGACGGGCTGTCTGACCTTGGCACTCCGGTCACGGCCGAGTCGGTGCAGCCCAGCAACCGGGAGGCCTACCCCGGCTCGCCGCTGCGGAAACACACCGAGGTCGAGGAGAGCTCAAGCTCAGAGCAGACACGACCGGTGCCACAGCTACCCGCCAGGCGGTTTGACGCGTTCACCGTCCCCTCCGACCCGCCCCGGAGCACCGACCGCCCCCCTCGCGGCGAGCAGACTCCGGATCTCCCCGTGCCGAGGTTCAAGGGTCCCGCCACCCCGCGGTCCGGCCAAGAACCAAGGGCCCCCCACTCGGGCCAGAGCCGCGCGTACCCCAGGTCGCCCACCCCCGCCCCGAGAGACGGTGAGACCGTGGATTCTGTCGCCACTGTGGTCCACAGCCACTTCGAGACAGAGGCCCGGGCCCAGCACATGTACCTGAGCAGCGCCCCGCTGAAGATCCCTGGTGGGGCGGAGGGGAACCGGATTCTGTATGATCTGGAGCGGTTGTTTGTCCTATGGGACGAGGTTGAGGCCTCATTCAGTCGCCGTTGTCAAGTGATTGAGAGGATTCGCACCCTCACGACCGGGGATGAGCCCCCTATTGGTCCCATCGGTAGGATCATCAAGCACGAACTGACGGCGTGTAAGTCCGTGCTCGAACGCCACCGCGAGGAGCTTGAGCTCGTCAAACGGCGCGAGGAGATCAAGTCCAAGTTGCTCGCCCTCAAGCGGCACCAGGGGTCGAAGTCAGACCTCAACGCGGCCATGGCCGAGCTGCGGCGGACGGATCAAAAGATGCGCATCGGGGTCGAGGCCGCCCGCAAGCTTTCAGTCAGCCCCGTGCGGTACCGGGGGCTGCCGTACGTGGAGGTGCTGAAGGTGGACGGGGTGGTGTCCGTGTAATATATTAGAAGGGTGTAAACAGTAGGACTGGGCGATGGTGTCAGATGACGGCCAGATTTATGGAAGATACGCGAGATTCTGTGTCGAGAAGCGGAAGGGCGATGAGAAGCAGTGGGAGCCTCCGCCAGCTCCCACCATCGGACAAAACACGCATTAGTAACCTATTACGCGAGTTCTTTAATCAAAGAGCGGAAAACGAGCTTCACAGAGCACTGGTGGATGAAAAGACGTCTCTATGCGACGAATTGCAGGCCAGAGTGGAGCAAATGGAGCTCCAAGTTGAGGAAGAGCGCGAGAGATACCAAAGCGAGCTTACCGCTCTTGCCAAACGCCTTTCAGCCAGGGAGGAAGCCCACGAATCCCAGCTTCGAGCCCAGACAGCAGCCTCACAGCAACAGCTGGCATCCCTCAGAGCTGAAGCAGCGCAGAAGATTGCCCTAGCGAATGAACAGAACACTGGCTTGCAACATGCGTACGAAACGGTGTGCCGCCAGCTCGAGTCCGCTGCCGCGAGACTCACAGATGCCGAAGAGGCAAACAAGCGGCTAGTAGCCCAGTTACATCAGCAGGAGGGCCTTTCCAAGTCGCCGTCTAAGAAGACCGTGCAGATCGCCCCCCCGTCGTCCAACAATGACCTAACCCCGGAGCCCAGCCGCGCCCGCCGGATCCGGAACCGGCAGATTGTCGACATCATGACCCAGCAAGACCGTGAGGCCGAGTCTGTCTCTGTCTCGCCCCGGGGCCCGAGGTCGGCTGCGGTGCCACCGAGAGCGCTGCATGTAAGAGGGTACTCCCGATCATCGTCGGGCCTTCACTCGCACGTGGACTCGTTGCTGGGGACCCCAATCGCGTACGAGGTGGTCCCGGACGTCGGGATGGACCAGACGGATGCGGCCGTGCTGAGGCTCCTCAATGGGTAGGGGAGGTGTATTAGTAGACTGAGACGGGGCTCGGGGCGGCTTGGTATGAAGCGTACAGAGTTAGTGGTCGGGAATAAAAAAAGGCCCTCCAACAAAGTTTTAAATAAGGCGGGTTGGGTCGATAAACACGCCTCTATGGTCATTTCCACGCCCCCCAAAGCGCACTGGTTGTCCTGACAACTCGGGTGACCGTCACACCCACCCCACCGGCCGCAGCTCATGCACCCTGCAGTACGGCAGGACATACGCCATGAGGGCCTCAGACTCGACACTAGGCGCCTCAACTCGCAGCCCACGGTCCGTGATCCACTCCCGGACACCGTACCAGACGCCTGTGTGGTCTCTGAAGCACCGCGTGCGGAGGTCACAGTCGAGCTCCTGCTGGTTGACCGCGACGGCGACAACTGGTATGGGGATCGAGTATCTGCTGATGAAACGGCGTTTGTCGATGTTTGTTAGCTGGAGGAGACAGTGAGTCGTGCCGTCGGCAGTAAGATAATAAAGCTGGGTCTCGTCGCAGTAAATGCGGAGGGTGTGGGGGGTAAGGCTGAGCCTCGTCGCCGTGGTGCAGTACTCCCGCCTGAACCCCTCGTCCAGCCAATAGCTGGCTGGTCCGTCGCCGACAGACTCTGCAAAGTCGGGCAGAAGGCCCGAGAAGCTGAGGGGAGCGGGAACCGAGCCTGCAAACCACCGGTCACACCCGGATTCGAAGAGATTGAAGCCAGGTGCAAAGACGATGTCATCGATGTGACACAGGGGGTCAGTGAAGGCGCTGAGCTCATTCCTATGACCGACCCCGAGCTGGCCACTGTCGTTGCGGCCGGCAATGAGCTGTCTATCACCATGCGAAAGAAGGACGACACCGCCAATCAGGCGCATGTGATCTGGGACAAAGCCCGCGGGCAGGTCCACACGCCGGAAACCCGCCCCGCTCCGGCCCTGTGCGAATATCCGGCTGTGGTCGCCGGCACACATCATGCCGGCGGGGGTGGCGATCAGCGTCCAGCCCTCGTGGAACAGAGCGTGGGACACGAGGCGGTCCTTGTGCCAGGGGGGCAGGCTGGCCTCATGCTCGGCGATGGAGGGGCAGAGGAAGACAAGGCGGGTGGGCATGTCGATGTCGCGATAGCCCAGGCCGAGTACGCCGCATCGGTCATCGCCCAGGCCGAAAATCCCCTTGGCTGAGATAATCACGAACAATGGTCGATCTCCAGATCCGGTAACTGCCACTCGACTGACCCGCGGCAATCGAACAATACCAAACTGAGACCCACCCTGGCCGAGCCCCCGAATAAACAGCTTCCCGGCAAACAAGAGTGCGTCAGGCTCTCCTCTGGCACCACGGCTCGACACCGCTGCCCCCTTGGTCCGGGCAGAGGCGTGCGTGTCGCGGGTCCGACGGCAGAGGAACCAGCGGGCCTGGGTGGGTTCCACATCAGGGTCACTATAACTATGTGGTGGCTTTGGGTCATCCATGTCGTTGTCTGTTCCCGCCGAGATGAGACAGGCCCAGAGCATTCCGCGAGGCAATGCATGGAAGCGGGGCGAGTTATCTAGGGGCGAGCGTACAGTCGTACTTAGCTCGGGCCCGTCTGTGAGTATGGAAATCGCCCTGTCGAGCAGAACTTGGGCCCCGGGAGATCGTAGTTTCGGGACGGATAGCAATGTGGCGATCAGAAGCTCAATGGAGCCACGGCTTGCGTTCAGCTGGGCAGTATTGCCTGAATCTAGCGGTAGATTGAGCCTATACTCCCTCCGGGCCGCTTCAGCAATGAGACTGGGGCAATCACCGGCCATCTCGTGCGAGAAAAGCACCGCCAGCCAATATGCGTCAATGATCAGTCTTTTCGCCCTAGTTCGTCTTCGATCGAGACCAGTGCTGTGCTGCACTTGCCCCATTCGCTGTGAATGAGGCTGGTTGCGATGAGATGGATTTGATGGGGATTTGATGGCCTCTCGCCCTCGCTATGAGTGCCGCATGGGACCATATAGGACCCTGGGATCGTGTCCGCCCATTCCTGGACCTCAGGTGGGCTGAATACGGCTTCTTCTTGCCAAACCCCATTGCCCATTTCCGAGGCTGGCCAGATCAAATGGTGAAATTGCCCCTTCTGAATCGCAATGTCCAGAGGTTAACCACGCAAGACCCCGATCTGGTCTGGAATAAGCCAAATCGTTTTGCTCGGGCGAAGTCGTGACGGAATGTGGGCGGCCAGAACTTGCTGCTCAGCCCGTTGTCGGGCGTTCTGCTCTTCAACGACCCCCTCGACGCCAACGTCGTCTTCGGCACGGCCGAGAATCATCCTCGGGCTGCTCGTGCTGCTGGTCCGGCCCAAGTTTGTCAAGAAGTCCAAGGCGGCCGCAGTGAATGCTGCATACCAGACGGTCGAGCCATATCTCGAATCTCAAACAGATCGGTGAGTGAATCAGGAGATTCGGAATATTTGACGGGCCCGTTGACAGAGGCACTCCTGGCAGCCGACGATGCGGGGGAGCTTGGTGAGGCAGCGACAGAGTCTGACGATGCACTCCGTCGTGGCATCAGTCTCAGAGTCGGGTGCCATGGAGGGCAATATGGTGATCTGACGCGGTTTATCATACGAACAGTAAATGAGCTGTTTAGCTTTATTACATCATTGGCCGAGCATGAAAGAGTCGAAGCCACATGGGAAAAGCGGAAAGTCTGTCATGCCGAACTGTGCGTCGAGCTCGACGACATTCGGGACCTCAGGGGATGTCACCGTGTCCGGCATAGCCACGTCGACCATGCTTCCAATGGCGAGACCGGGCTCCTCCGACATCGACAACGACTGGGTGTGAGTCTCGCCGAGCAGGCTCCCGTTGGCCATGGATGTGTGTACATCCACCGGAGGAGCGTGCAGGGCGAGCGGCTGGCCATGGGGCGGGCTGTAGTGTTGTATGGGTTGGCCCTTGCTGTGGCCAGGCATAGTGATGCCCATGGTGACCATGCCGAATTCTTGCTTTCCAGCAGTAACGCACTGCTGTTCTGTGACCTGGGGCTTCCAACCCTGCTTTGCATGATGCAGGGGCTGTTCCAGTGGTAGGGTTGAGGTCCTTACCGGTGTCGTCTGCTTGAATGACTCATGCTGCGGCTGTGTCTGGTTTTGAACCGACCATCTGGCACCCTTCAGCTTGACCTCCCGTCCCTGCGACGGCTTGGGCTTTCTCTTGGGCGCGTTGGCCTCCATAAACTGCAACTCGCGGGGCGACACAGGGATCTCCCCCGCCTGACTCTGCCGCATGGCGTCGATGATGGCGAGCACATGCTTCTTATCCTCCATCGTCATCGTCCCAAATGCGGGCGACTCCTTCGCGAATGTTGCCGAGATCATGTTCATGACCCGGATCCACGCGAACTTGAGGCCACCCCGCACGGTCGGGTCGGTGTACATCTCCATGAGCTCCTTCAGCTTGCCCGCATAGAACGTCTTCATTCTCCGCCGGGTATTCCTGAACCAGTTGTCGACCTGCGAGCGACTGAGGCTGGTGGCATCCATCAGCTGCTGGCGGGTGGCATCGTCGTAATATGGGTCAAAAATGTGGTCTATAAGCCAAGTTCCTAGCACGCCGTCGTCAATTGATGATTTTGTCGCAACGCTGCTGATTTCTGGCTTCGCTTTCTTCTCTTGAGCTGGAACTTCAGGCTCAACGTAATCGGTGGCGGATTGCGGTGTTTTGTCATATTGAGCGCCGACAAGCGCATAGCTTGCTAGGCTTGGATCCATTGCTTGCACAGCGAATTTCCCGGAGCATCTTCAACTGGCAAAACCCGCCAGAGACGGTCAGGGATTCCCCGTTCGGGATTAACGTCTGACTGCTAAACCACAAGCGAGCAGCGCCAGTTAGCTGCATGGGAACTTGGTGCGCTGCGGGAGTTGCCCCTCTCCACCGAGCCCTCGCCGTGACTCAAGGACTCGGCCTGGGTCTACCGTATTTACACGTCCGTACACCACGTGGAGAAATATATAATTCAAGCGAGGGGCGGAGTTCAATGCCTCCGCCCCCGTTCTCAGATGCCAAACCCTCGCCCTGGCCGCTTCGCACCAGTGCTTCCCTTCGTTTTCTTCTCCCACCGGGCTATCTCCCGCTGGATCTCCGTGATCCTTGCCGTTAGAGTTGCTTCGTCTCGTCTGCACGTCTCGACCCAGCTGGTGACCGTGGCCAGGCGGTCTCTCGCATAGGCTATCTCTGTGGCCTGCCGGGCATGCCGAAGCTTGAGCTGGGCGAGTCTACTGCGGCGCTTGTCGTTCAGCGCTTTGAGATCGAGCGTACGCTGCCGTTCGGTGGCAATCAGGGTTTCGTACTCCTCAATCTTCTGGCGAATGTTAGCGGGGTGGTGCATGTCATTGGCCATCTGTCCAGAGACGCTTGTGGGAGTGGGGAGCCGCTCCGCGAAGGAGGGCGGCACAATGATCTCGTTCTCACAAAGGTTTTTGAGTGTATCGATGTCTGAGTCGACGCCATCTTTTGCGAAGTGCACCTCTGATGAAAGCTCGCTTGCTTTGCGCTTCTGAGGCTCTGATTGCTGCAGGTTGTTTGTTCGAGGCATAAATGATAATAGTGGTGCTGATTGCTGCTGAGATTGGTCCTTTTGGTTCAATATTGTGAGATTACTAGTATTTGGCTTCGTTCTACGCCCTCTCATGGCGATTCTGGACCCTGTAGAGGTTGAGGTCATGCAGGCAGTGATCCAGCCAAAATGCGTGTCTCATTATTTACGAACGAGGCGTCGAAGGGGACTCAAACTCGGGCAGCCCCCGGCAAACACCTTCAGGTTACGCCCTAGGGCTTTTTGAGACGCTTGCAAGAAAAACTGTCATCCTGCCGAAAAAGCTTGCAAGATTCCCAATCGGCGAACGAAGACATTAAGAAACAGTTAATGTCCAACTATACGTCGCCCATTATAAGCCCCAGAGGTACTAACGACAGTCCCAGACAGAATGTAGATCAGCACGGCCGCAGAAGATCCAGCCTGCTCATGCGTCTTGTGGATGAGGAGAAGTCCTTCTTCGATCGCGAACAAGGAAAGGTTATTTCCGAAGCTGTAGCATCTCCTTCCACACCAGGCTCCCATCGTGGTTCGTCATCCTTCCCTTATGATTACTCAGGCCGTCCGCGCCGGGCGTCATTGCTCTCAAACTCCAACAATTCGCCCCTCTCTGGCCCCATGACGCCCATTGAAGAACGCCAGCAGCCTGATATTCCGCAGAAGACGGCGGAGGTCGAGTACGAACTCGTGGAGAGCGAGTCCGACGCTGAGGACGCGGAGTAATTGTACAACAGACAGAGATTAAACAGCATTACTGCAATGCGGGGCCATGTGTGAGTATGTGGCTGGAATGGTGCTGGTGGCGCGACAGTATCGGCGTGTCGATGCGCCAGTACTACGGCATGTGGCAGTGACCCGAAGATTGACGTGAAGGCACGGCAGTCAATATACGGCCTTGTTGGGCCGGGCATGACCAGGGAAGAACCCGCAGGTTAAGGTTCATTCTCGCGATCACGTGTCGTGAAAATTGACCACTAGTTCATTTTCGTCAAACCAATGCCATGTTCTGTACAAAACAGTCAATTCGTTCGCAATTCAGTGTAGATGACCTCTTCGATGATCTTGAGGACACGCACCAGATCAGACTTTCTGATATCCTGTTCGACCAAGTGTGGTTTGCATTTGAGGGCTTGAATACGGTATACAACAACATATACGCCTCCCATGTCCCCGGAATATCTTCTCTGGCCCGTATCTTCCACACCACACCACGCACAGTGACGTCTCTGGCCGCCAACCTGGCAAGCATCGAGCGGACATGCGTCACACTCTGATGGAGGGCCAGGAAACATGCCCATATTAGCCCGCTGGGCCCGGGCATTGTTGCCGATCTTCACTCCTCCTTTCAAGCTCGGTAGCTTCAGAGACTGTGGCAGGCTGGCCACAGGTCTGAGCTACTCTTCGGTGTCATAATAAATCCTTCCCACCCGCCCTCTTCCCTTTACCCGGCCCTGCACTAGTTGCCAATGCAGGATCAGACGAGATGAGACCCACTGCCGGCACTGGTGGCGGTCCCATACGTGCCATGGTATGCGAATATCAATTCGAATATCACTCGAATACTGTCCAAATCAAGTGAATGTCGATCAGCTTCGACTCCCCGGGCAGTCACGACGACACGAAAGCACAGAAACACAGTAAGTAACCAATATGAAGGTCTCACGCAGACTATGAGCGCCACCGGTACTGGATTTTTGCACACGATGGTTCGTGTGAAGGACCTTGACACCAGCATTGCCTTCTACGAGAAGATCGGCATGAAGAAGCTTCGCACAAAGGACTTTCCTCAGTACGACATCATTCATCCATAATTTACCCAGGTACAAGTTTACTCTCGTCTTCCTCGGCTTCGGTGATGGCCCTGAGCTTGAGCTCACGTACAACTACGGCCGCGAGGAGCCTTATGCTCTCGGCGAGGGCTACGGCCACATCGCCATCTCTGTGAACAACATCCACGACATGATTGCCCGCCTCAAGGAGACCGATCCCGACCGCATTGTCCGCGAGCCGTACACGATGGGTCAGAGCCTCATCGCGTTCATCACTGATCCTGACGGTTACAAGATCGAGCTCATCGAGAAGGAGCTCAAGCTCTGAGGGGTAAAGGACTGGCCATGATATTGAGCTACCAAGGGTCGTAGGTTCAGCATTAACCATCTCACAGCTAATGGGGTTGTTTCCCGCAAGCATGATGCTCTAGCCACCAGGGTCGACTCAGCTTACTGGATGCGGGTCGCGCTCGCTGCTGTGGTCCTCGCGCTGGCGGTGCTGGCCTAGCCTGGTAAATGTTCCGAACTCAGTGTGCCGTTTAATAAACTGTCCGTCTGCATGCTCAGTCGAGCTCCTCGACCGTGGGGCCGGCACCCGATGGGGCCGCGCCAGGCGCCCCGCCCATGTCGGGCATGCCCTGCGGCGCGCCCTCGGCGTAGAGCTTGGTCATGATGGGCGTCGAGACCTGCTCGAGCTCCTTGCGCTTGGCCTCGAACTCCTCCTTCTCGGCGTCGACGTGGGTGTCGAGCCAGCTCATGACGTTCTTGATCTCGGCGTCGAGCTTGTCCTTGTCCTCGGCGGAGATCTTGTCCTTGAACTTCTCGTCCTCGATGGTGTTGCGGAGGGAGTAGGCGAAGTTCTCGAGGCCGTTGCGCGCCTCGACCTTCTCGCGCACCTTCTCGTCGTCGGCCTTGAACCGCTCCGCGTCGGCGACCATGCGCTCGATGTCGTCCTTGGAGAGGCGGCCGGAGTCGTTGGTGATCGTGATCTGCTGGCGGTTGCCCGAGCTCTTGTCCTCGGCGGTGACCTGGAGGATGCCGTTGGCGTCGATGTCGAACGACACCTCGATCTTCGGGACGCCGCGGAGCGCGAGCGGGATGCCGGTCAGGTCGAACGTGCCGAGCTTGTTGCAGTCGCGCGTGCGGGCGCGCTCGCCCTCGAAGACCTGGATGGTCACGGCGGGCTGGTTGTCGGCGAAGGTCGAGAACGTCTCCTTGGCGTGCGCGGGGATCGTCGTGTTGCGCTTGATGAGCGTCGTCATCACGCCGCCGGCGGTCTCGATGCCGAGCGAGAGGGGCGTGACGTCGAGCAGGAGGAGGTCGGAGACCTTCTCGGACTTGTCGCCCGCGAGGATGGCGGCCTGGACGGCGGCGCCGTACGCGACGGCCTCGTCGGGGTTGATGGTCTTGCTGGGCTCCTTGCCGTTGAAGAAGTCCTTGAGCAGCTGCTGCACCTTGGGGATGCGGGTCGACCCGCCGACGAGCACGATCTCGTGGATCTTGGTCTTGTCGAGCTTCGCGTCGGTGAGCACGCGCTGGACGGGGTCGATGCAGCCGCGGAAGAGGTCGCCGCAGAGGTCCTCGAAGCGGGCGCGCGTGATGTTCGTGAAGAAGTCGACGCCCTCGTAGAGCGAGTCGATCTCGATCGCGGCCTGGGTCGACGACGAGAGCGTGCGCTTGGCGCGCTCGCAGGCCGTGCGCAGACGGTGCATCGCGCGGGCGTTGCCGCTGATGTCCATCTTGTGCTTGCGCTTGAACTCGGTCACGAAGTGGTTGACCATGCGGTTGTCGAAGTCCTCGCCGCCGAGGTGCGTGTCGCCCGCGGTCGCCTTGACCTCGAAGATGCCCTCGTCGATGGTGAGCAGCGAGACGTCGAACGTGCCGCCGCCGAGGTCGAAGATCAGGACGTTCTTCTCCGCGGCCGACTTGTTGTCGAGCCCGTACGCGATCGCCGCGGCGGTCGGCTCGTTGATGATGCGGAGGACCTCGAGGCCCGCGATCTGGCCGGCGTCCTTCGTGGCCTGGCGCTGCGAGTCGTTGAAGTACGCGGGGACCGTGATGACGGCCTTGCTGACGGGCTTGCCGAGGTAGGCCTCGGCGGTCTCCTTCATCTTCTGCAGGACCATGCCCGAGATCTCCTCGACCTGGAAGGTGCGGGTCTCGCCCTTGTGCTGCACCTGGACGGCCGGCTTGTCGCCCGCGCCCGCGACGACCTTGAACGGCCAGTGGCCCATGTCGGCCCGGACCTCGCGGTCGTTGAAGCGGCGCCCGATGAGGCGCTTCGCGTCGAAGACTGTGTTGGTCGGGTTCATCGCCGTCTGGTTCTTCGCGGCCTCGCCGATGAGGCGCTCGTCCTCGTTGAAGGCGACGTATGAGGGTGTTGTGCGGTTGCCCTGGTCGTTGGCGATGATCTCGACGCGGTCGTTCATGAACACGCCAACGCAGGAGTATGTGGTGCCTAAGTCGATTCCGATAGCAGTCATGTGCTTATCTAAGTCTGTGTGAGCGGTGTTGTGGGGAACGCACGTTGTTCACTGTTCTGCCATCCGGGGATCGATGCGATGAGCGGGCACGAAATCGATCTGATGATTGATCTGATGCCACCCCAACCAGATGTTGCCGATGGGCTCTAGCTCAACGTCCTACGAGCCACCGCCCACCCGCGGGCCGACAGTCAGCTGTCCAATCAAGTTTACTCGGCGGCAGGGTTGACGATGGCAGCGGTCAGCAGTCGCGTGCCACTCCGGTCGACCAGTGCAAAGGCAAATGGTCTGTCAAACACGAGAGGCTCGCGCTTGTCGTGTAGCACCAAGGCCTCGTCGAGCATCATGGCGGTCACTGCGGCCGCCTCGGTTCCGTCCTCGTCCACTGCCAGGAACATCTTCTGGATAGTCTTTGTCACCTGGAGCATGGGCCTGTGCTGGAGCGCGGCGAACTCGAAGCTCTCGTATTGACGAGTCAGGCCGAGCTGTCTGAGGAAGTTGTCGGCTTGGAACGACTGGTCGACCCGGAACTTCGGAAGTGACAGGTCGACTGCATGAGGTTGGGCGGCTAACTCAGGCTGGCCGGTGGCAAGCTCGGCCAGGGCCTCTCGGAGCCCCGTCTCACCCGGCTTGTTGGGCAGACTGAAGAGCGCTAGCACATCGGTGGCCGGGGCCTTGTACTCGCCTACAAAGCCAGTGGACGTCTCAGTCCGCCACACAGACACGTGTGCGTCTTCGTTGCGCATCATATCAACAGTGACACGGTCACCGCTCAGCAAGGTGAATGGCCGCCCCACATTGCGGGTAGGGTCAAATGGAGTCACCCACCGTGCCTTGAAGTACAGGGTCGAGACTAGTGCGGCTGCGGTGTCGGGGTCCAGCTGTGTCAGGATCTGGGCGATCGCACCGTTCGTGTGGGCGGCACACCACTGGTTGATCGCGTCCACTGAGGTGAGCTGCTGGACTGTCGCGTCAAGGAAGCGGTGCTGTAGGGCTTCAATGACGGGGTCGCGGTCGCTGAAGTCTCGGATGAATGACGTCGCGGCCGTGTGGACGCCAGATGCATTGAGACTGTCGAGCACAGCTCTGAAGGCTTTAAGAGAAACGCTGTCAATACTGAGTGCGTTGCTCAGGCTGCTATTGACGGGGGAGCTCTCATCTACTGACGTGAAGAGCAGGAGGAGCGTGTACAGCAACGAAAAGCCGCTCACACATGTTGATGCATCAGTTCTGAATGCGTATTGGCTCAGTTTGTTCTGTAGTTGATTGGCGGCATCCATCGGTTGTCGTTGTCAACAAAGCTTCGTCATCACAACGTCACTGACAGACCTGATCTCGACCAGCATACTGTAGCAGACATTCTCGACTCAGTCCACCACACTGGACTACCGTCGGTCTTCATGTCGTCAGAGATTGGTAGGGCTGGGTGACCAGGCCAAGTCAGTTTGCCACCAACTAAAACGTGAGTCCACCCCCAACTTGCGCCATGGATGTGGAGGGGGAATCATGTCCCAAATCTCCGGGCTGGTCAAATCTGGCAATATCCAATATGGGACAGGAAGCAAAGTTCTCGATCTTGCCGCTCGCTATCGTCCTCATCTTTGGCACGGCAGGATCTATCTTTTTGAAGGCTGTCTTCCCCTTCGTGATCATGCGAATGGACACGCGGGGAGTCGCGTTTGGCAGCGTTTCCAGTGGCTTCATGCTTGGAAAGGTGATTGGATCGCCAATAATCGGTGTAGTTGCTGATCGCTTCGACAAGCGTTATATTATTGCTATTTGTCAGCTCGGCTGTGTCATTGGCCTCTTCCTGACGGCGAATGCCAAGACAATTGGACAGCTCGTCGCCGCCCGCACCGTTGGCGGTTTCTTCGCAGCCACCGTTACTATCGTATATGCCCTGGCGGCCTCGAAAACGGAGTCGTCGCAGCGTTCGAAGGTCATGGTCCGTCTCACCGCGGCCCTCACGACGACAATCATGGTCGGCGGGTACCTTGGGCATGTTCTCGTCAAGTACATCGGGTTCGAGCACACTGTATTCGTCGGCGCCGCCAGTTCCGGTGTCGCGATCCTGGCGGCCCTCTTCCTCGTGCAGCCCTCACCCCCGTCGAAGGCAGACGCACAAACAGCCGGAGAAGACGAAGAAAGCAAGGGGCGTGGCCGCAGTATCTTCAGAAGACAGGTCGTCGTGATCCTGGTCCAGAACGCCCTGTTCATGGTCCTACAGGGCAGCGTCGGGCAACTGTTGCCCCTCCTCGCAAGGTCAGGCTCGCTCAACGTTGACGACCCTCAGGAGCTGAGCGCCACGGGCATCCTGGCCGGCGGGGTGGGGAAGATGGCGCTACAGTTCTCTCCTCTGATCGGCCTGGCATACTCGAAGTTCTCGGAGCCCCGCGTCATCGCGATGAGCTTCCTGTGCTTCGCCGTGGTCTTCACTGTGCTTCCATCTGCCCGCACCGGCCCTGCCTTCCTCACGCTCACGGTGGCCGAGGCGCTGTGCTCTGCCTTCATCCAGCCCGCCACGAACTCCCTCCTTTCCCGGTGCGTGGACAAGGGGTCCCAGGCGGCCATAGCTGGTGTGAACTCGTCGCTACAGGCCCTCGCTGGTGTGGTTACGCCCCTAGCACTGGGCCAGATGTTCGACGTGTTCGGGATGAGGACGAGCGGGATAGCCGCTGCAGTGGCCGCCGTGGCGTGCGCGTTGTTCGTGTGGCTGTTTGTACCATGTAGGCCGTGCCAGGAGGCAAGGAATGAGAAGAAGAATAAAGCTCTGTGAGTTCTCCTGTGCGAGGGGGTCGGCCTGACGACCTCGCACCGCTGAGGACAAGGAATCAGCCGTCCTACAATAGGTATTGGACCCAGGACCTGCCGTCGTTGAGGGCATACGAGAGCTGAATGCTTCTCTGTCACGATGAACTGCGCTCAAAGTCGATAAGGAACACCTTCCGAAATTCATCGACATGACTGAGCGACGATGCAGAAAGTTCGTCCCACGCCTCTCATTTATACAGCTGGTACGTTATTTGGCCATTTGATGCATCGATGCAGCCCGCGGCGAGTTCAAGAGCGCTAACACAGTGGATCTGAGCAATGGTGCGTCCTCTCCGAACATCTCACGCAGCAGCGAGTGCAGAGCAGTGGACGACATGATCAGAGACGCCACAACGCGCGTATTCGCCGCAGAGGACAGACTCCACCTCAAGCCCTCACCGCTACAGACCTCGCCCGCGTCCTCGACAACCTCTCGACGCGGCCCAGAGGGTTCCACATGAGGCTGACTGATCCCAATCTCACTGTCACGATCAAGCTGGGCAAGCTGACTTCCGTCAAGCCAGATAGCGTGGTCGACGGTCTGCTCGCTGCCTGGAATGCGAGGATGACTGAGTGCATCCAGACGATAGAGGGTGATGACATTGACGTGTTCAGCGTCGCCTTTCTCCCTGACGGCACCATGGTCACTGGGTCACGGGATGGGACGATCAAGCTGTGGGACAAGCACGGCGTGTGCACGACGACGATGAAGCATGGTGGGCGTGTTTGGTGTATCGCCGTCTCCCCAGGCGGGTCGGCCATCGCCTCGGGCGGGAGTGACCACAAAATCAAGCTGTGGGGCCAGACCGGCAGACTCGTCAAGACGCTCAAGGGGCACACCGGCGATGTGAGCAGCCTTGCCTTCTCTCCAGACAGACAGACCCTAATATCCGGATCCTGGGACAAGACAGTAAGAGTGTGGAACGTCGCCACCGGCAAGTGCAGGACGATGGAGGGCCACACTGACCAGGTGCGCTCCGTCGCCATCTCCCCAGAATGCAAGACCATCGTTTCTGGGGGCGATGACGGTATGATCAAGGTGTGGGACGCTGAGTCGGGCAGACTCGAGCAGACTCTGGAGGACCACATGAATTCTGTCGCAGCCGTCGCCATCTCCCCGGATGGCGCTCTGCTGGCCTCCGGATCATGGGATAACACCATCAGGCTATGGGACACCAGGACCTGGGAGTGCATCGCCGTCCTCAAGGGGCACACGAATGTTACCTGTTGTGTCGCCTTCTCGCACGACGGCAGGACCCTCGCCTCTGGGTCTTGGGACAACTCTGCCAAGCTATGGAGCATCGGCAGCGGCGAGTGTCTCGAGACGCTCAAAGGTCACACCAACTGGGTGAACAGCGTCGCCTTCTCCCCAGACGGGTCGACCCTGCTCTCTGGGTCTTGGGACAACACCGCCAAGCAGTGGTCCCTCGGTCGCTCTCCCGAGCTCACCGCCCTCGCCCAGACCCTCGCTCAGCCTATCCCGGCCGCGACCATCGTCCGCCTCGAGGGCACCGTCGCCGACCTCGCCCGCGTCCTCGACCACCTCTCGACATTGGACGCGCAACCAAGAGAGTTCAGCATGAGGCTGACTGAGCCCGACCTCACTGTCACGATGAGGTGTTGCAAGCTGACTTCCGACAAACCCGGCAGCGCCGTCGATGCCCTGCTCGCTGCCTGGAATGTGAAGAAGACTGAGTGCATCCAGACGATGGAGGATCACACGGAAGGTGTGATGAGCGTAGCATTCCTCCCTGACGGCACCATGGTCACTGGGTCACGGGATGGGACGATAATGCTGTGGGACAAGCACGGCGTGTGCACGACGACGATGAAGCATGTTGGGCGTGTGCGGTGCATCGCTGTCTCCCCAGGTGGGTCGGCCATCGCCTCGGGCGGGAGTGACCACAAGATCATGCTGTGGGACCAGACCGGCAGACTCGTCAAGACGCTCAAGGGCCACACGAGGGATGTGACAAGCCTCGCCTTCTCCCCAGACAGACAGACCCTAATATCCGGATCCTGGGACAAGACAGTCAGGACTTGGAATGTCGCCACCGGCAAGTGTAGGCGCAAGACTATCGTCACTGGATCTGGCGATAAGACGATCAAGGTGTGGGACGCTGTTTCGGGCAGGCTCGAGCGGACGCTTGAGGGTCACACGAATTCTGTCGTCGCCGTCGCAATTTCCGCGAACGGCGCTCTGCTGGCCTCTGGGTCTGGCGACAACACTATCAGACTCTGGGACACCAGGACCTGGGATAGCGTCGCCGTCCTCAGGGGGCACGTCAGTTTTGTTTACAGCGTCGCCTTCTCCCCTGATGGAAGGACCCTCGCCTCTGGGTCTGGTGACAAAAACATCAAGCTATGGAGCATCTTCAGCGGCGAGTGCTTCAAGACGCTCAGGGGCCATGCTTTTTGTGTCCACAGCGTCGCATTCTCCCCAGACGGGTCGACCCTGCTCTCTGGATCAAAGGACAAGACAGCCAAGCTGTGGCATATCGAGCACGCGTCCGAGACGATTGCAGTCTGCGGCCAACCCACACTCGGTGCCGACATCCGCCTGCCGTCCAACGACTCGACCCTGAAGCTCGTCGACCTGGCACGGGTCGCCATCCGAATCCTCGCCACGGGCCTGCCCCGCTCCTTCGAGATGAGGCTGGCCCACCCCCCTGTCTCTGTGAGCATGGACCATGCTGGTCTCTTCCTTGCTGCCCCTGCATGCCCGGAGGTCTGCGGCCTGCTCGCCCTGCTCAACCAGGGTCGCCTCAACGAACTGATGGTCCAGGTCTGTGCTGACGCCGGGATCGCCCTGTCTGCCGCGTCTACCGCCGTTATGGACCCGAACGGCTTCATCTCAATCTCGCCCGCCGACGATTTGATCGTTTCTGCGCTGATGCCGCTCAACCACGCTCGACGTGACGCTGCAGTTGCTGGGGTCTGCGCCCAAACGGTCACGCCCAAGACAGCGATCAGCGTCTCCAACGCCGACCTCCACACACTGGAGAAGCTGCTTGGCCATGTCGAGTCCTCTGGTGCCGCACCCCACTCATTCAAGGTCCACCTCGACGATCCCGCCACCACCGTCACCCTCGGCCCGACTGGCTTCGAGGTCTCACCGCCGAACCAGGCCGTGGCCGAGGTGCTCAGCGGCTTCAGCTTCCTGACCGCCCACCTCGACATCATCTCGACTGATGATGTAATCCGCCTGGGCGAGCACGCACCGCTCACGATTGGCGACCTGAAGACCGTAATCGGCCTCTTGCTGCAGCGGGAGACCTTGCCCTCCTCCTTCGCAATGAGGCTGACCCACCCCGCGACAACAGTTTCACTTGGACCTACCGGGTTCACGGCGACGGGCGCAAGCGAGGAGGTCAACGCTGTCATCGAGCAGGCCAATCTTTGCTCCGCGGTTCAGATGATGGCCAACGGACACAATGCATCGGTTGCTCTCGGCGCAGCAGAAGAAGCGCTGTACGTGACTGCGGATCTGAGCGACACCAAGCGCCTGCTGGCCGCCGCCGGCCCGCACGCGCTTCAACACGAGGCGCGAGTGGTGACGATGAGGACCGACCTCTCCCGCCTCCAGCCCGTGCAGGCGCTCGCCAAGAACCCGATGCTCGCGCTCAGGGGCCGCGTCAAGGAGGCGCTGGAGAGGAGCGATGAGCTCCACGCGCTCATCATCATCGGTGACGTCAACAGGATGCGCTCGAAGACGCTGCTCAAAGACAAGCTGGTCGGCCCCGTCATCCTCAACTGCCTCGACCGGAAGGCCCGCTCGCCGCTGCACAGCGCGTTCGTGCACGACCAGCCGCAGGCATTCGCGGCGCTGCTCAAGGCCGGCTGTCTGCTCGATGACGGCTTCCTGGACGGCCACCCGCTGCTGGCCGCCGTCGCCAAGCCACCGATGCTGACCGCGATGCTGGCCGCGAGGGTTGACATCGACACCGTCAGCCGGAACACGACTGCGCTCGTGGTCGCCATCCAAGGCAGCCACTGGGACTCCGCCACAAAGCTGCTTGCCCGAGGCGCCGACCCCCTCCTCCCGCCGGTCGGGGTCAACGCGCTGCAGGCCGTCAAGGGTGTGGCCGACCCGCTCATGGGCGGCGTGATCCGGGCCGCCATCAACGACGTCCTGGTGAAGCAGCTCAGTGAGGCAATCACGCAGGGAAGTACAGCTGCCATAAAGCGGCTGCTCACGGCCGGCGTGTCTGCAAACGGCGTGGAGGGCAAGATGCCGCCGCTTTTCACTGCCGTTAAGGCGGGCAACTTCGACATTGTCAGCCTGCTGCTGAAGCACGGCGTCGACCGGGACGCGACGTACAAGGGCAAGACGGCTGCGCAGACAGTCAAGAAGGGCAGCAACCTGCAGTATCTCCTGATCCAGGACCAGACGCCCGAGCCGCTCGTACAGCCCGACCTCAACACGGACATCACGAAGCCGGCTGGCAGCATCGCGTTCAGCCAGGCCGATCTCATTGGCGATGGCGGTATGGCGAGCGTCTTCCGCGGTACATACGGGGGTGCCGAGTGCGCCGTCAAAACCGTCGTGCGGGCCGACCTGAACGCGATGCAGGCCAGTCGGCTGCAGAATGAGATCTTCATCCACAAGCAACTGCGTCATACCAACGTCATCGGGCTCTACGCGCTCGAACAAGAGGGCCAGGAGATCCGGCTCGCGCTCGAGCTCGCGTCGGGGTCGCTCTCGGCGCTACTGCTCTCGAAGGCCGACCTGCCCTGGGACGCGCGGCTGCAGTTCGCGCGCGACATCGCGGCGGCCATGGCGTTCATCGCGGGCGAGGGCTACGAGCACAGGGACCTCAAGTCGCTCAACGTCCTCGTCGCGAACAACAAGGCCAAGATCAGCGACTTCGGGCTGACCGCGCGGCTCGACCAGCGCGTGGCGGACGTCGAGGGCTCGTGGCCCTGGATGGCGCCCGAGCGCTTCGACGGCGTGGGCGGCGAGAAGGCCGACGTCTTCGCCTTCGGCATCACGCTCTGGGAGATCGCCGCGCGCGACATCCCGTACCGCCAGGAGCGCCTCGGGCTCGACGCCATCCGCGCGCACGTGCGGGCTGGATACCGGCCGATGATCCCCGCGGGCACGCCGGCGGCCGTGGGCGAGCTGATCCGCCGCTGCGTGGCGCCCGACCCGCGCGACCGCCCCACCTTCGCGGAGGTCGTCGCCGGGCTGCCCGACAACGCCTCGACGGAGATGTACGCGGAGAGCGCCGTGCGCAACCACGAGGTCGACACGTTCGCGAACGCCAGCGCCCCCGGCATGATGACGTTTGGCGAGGGCCAGCCCGCGATCATCGGTACCGTCGGGCAGACGCTTGGTCACGCCAGCGCGCCCTGGATGACGCTATCCGAAGATGAGAGAGCAGCCGCACTCGCCACGATGGGCACGATCGCCACGACATACCGCACGAACGCACCCAGCGCCCCGGGCCTGCGCACGCTAGGCGACATGTACAGGTAGTGATTGATCGGCTCAGAATACGCACTTGCCCCGCCAGTCCTCGTATGTATGATCATCGACGCACACGTTGGTTGGGCCAGACAATCTAATCAAATGATTAACGATAAACTGCACTCAAACAACATTTTCCGTACGCGAAGCGTAGACAGCAATGAGCACTGACAGCAAGGATATCAGCCGTAGAATGTGGCAGCGTGTGAACCCCGGTTACACGGAGGATCCCGATCACTTCAGGACTGTTTCTTCCGAATCCCATCGCGCTTTTGACGCAGAAGAGATGGATCATGTCGATAAGTTGCACCACCGCAAGCGCGATGAGTTCAGCGTCTATGCTGAGTGTGTAGCAGCAATGACGGCGCACCATGACACGCCCAAGGCGCCTGCAGCAGGCAAGTAGGCGTTATACCCTGGCCAAACCCATAGTAAACAGTCGTCAGACAGCTAAATGGCGTTTATTCGTCATCTATTGCATCAGTAGTCAAGTAATATGGCTGTTATCGTTGCTATATACCATGGCTAGTCTCACATAAACCGGGTCGATCAGAACATGCTGCTGACCGTGCGCGGCGTCGTAGGGTGTAGCACCTGTCCGTCGATGCCGTGGATCCCGCTCACAGGCTCCCCCGGGTCCTGTCTTCGTCCCAGCGGCGCGTGAGTCCGTATGGGTGCCAGCGGCCGCCTGTTCGACAGAATAGCCTCGCCGTTCTCCCCAAACTCGATCGTGGCAGTGTCTTGGTTCCTCCAGGCCCGCGGCAGCATCTTGCCCGGGTTGGGAGTGAGTGACCTGATCTCCAGCTGGGGCCTGTCCGACAGCGTTGGGGTTGACGCACCGTGCATCTCAAGCCGACCTGCGAGCGAATGGTCCGTCTGTTGGGCTTCATGTGGCTCGCTGAGCTGGATCATGTGCTTGCGGACGGTGTCGTGCGAAGAGACGGTGTCCTCTGATCGGGGGGTGGGCTTGGTGAATAGGGGATGCTCGTCGACGGTGGCGAGGTCAACGTCCTCCATCGTCCAGGAACCGTCGAAATCGTTGAGTTGCTCGGGATCTTTCAGTTGGCTGACTTCATCAAGAATCTTAGTTTCTTGATCCATATCTATGATTCCATCAGCAAGATCCTCCGCCTCAATCTTAGAGATATGCTCGATCAGCGCCGTATCCCGCGGCTTTGCCGATGTCTGGGTCGAGTGCTGGAGCGGCGCCAGGGACGTTCGGAATACGGGCGTGGCCGCGACGGCCCTGACCCCCGTAGTTGGGGTGACCGACGCCAAGGCGGGTCTCATGAACTTCGGCGTGGCTGCGGGCAGGGAAGGGAGCTTCCGCCTGTCGTACCCCGCGACCTGGTCGGTCTGGGTGGCCCTGTCCTCGAAGAGGGAGCCGAGGTCGATGCGCTGGCTCCCCAGGACGGAGGGCGACATCATGAACTCGCCCCCCAGCCTGGCGAGGGTGCCGCTGCGACTGCGGGCACCACTGGCTTGGCCGCCGGCGGATGGAAGCATGGTGAAGCTGTCTGGCATCCGCAACAGCGAGTCACCGATCCCAGCGACGCTCTGGCGTCTGCTTCCCACAGACTGGATACGGGAGCGTCCATTCTCGGCGTCTACACACTCAAAGGTGTCCAAGAAGGCATCAAACGCCCCGAACGTCTGGCACTCGGCCTCGTGCTTGGGTCGGGACGGCCAGGACTCGTCGGGGCCGGGCACACCCTGCCCCAGGGCTGTCTCCAGCTCGGGTGCCCTGCCCGCCAGATAAATAAGCAGACCGCGCCTCATCATGTCGGCCTCGCGGTGGGTTTCCGGTCTGAACGGGGCGGTCTGGGTGCCCACGCGACGGCCGTCGGGTCGCATGGACGTCTGGACTGAAGCGACCTCCGACTCTGACTCGGGGATTTCGTGCAGCACCCACTCCCGCGGGGTCTGCGTCTCCACGTGCCGCAGAGTCGACGGGTCGAGCAGTTTAAGACTCATGGTTCCGTTCCGGATGGAGTGAATGGCGGCGTTGACGTCCATGGAGGCGAGGGGGGAGTTGGGGATGAGCGTGCTCATGTCGATCTCGGCGACGCGGGGCGTGCCGTCGATGGATAGCGGGTCCGTGGTCTCGTACGCGATGAGGTCGACGGCTGCGGGCGTCTCGGCCCTGCTGCCGGGCGTCGTGGCGATCGTGGACCGTCTGTGTGTGAGCAGGCCCCTGTAGGACATCGGACCGCGGTGCGTGCTCGGCCCCGAGAGGAGGGTCCGCAGGATTGAGGCCTCAGACGGGTGCGAGAGAAGGGTCGTCTCGTCCGTCGAGTCCGACTCGATCGTCACAGTCGCCAGTGACTCGTCGGAGTCGAAGTCCGAGAACCGGGTCACCCTGAACTCGGGCGAGTCCTCGTGGTCGGATGGCCCGAGGAGATTGAGCCTGGGGATCTCGGCGTCCGCAGGGGGCTGGCTGTCGTCCCGCCCAGCCTCACCACCATCGGCGGGGGCGGGTGTGTGCGCGTCACTGTCCACGTGGGCATCAGGCGTGCCGACAGGCCCCACATGAAGCACGTCGCCGGCATCGGCCCCGACCCGAATGTGCAGCTTCTTCCTCCGGTGTATGTGGGCCTGGGTCTTGGCATTGATCATACGGGCGACAGGCGTCTGGGTGGCCGCCACGTGGGTAGGGACCCGCACGGGCATCTCGATACGACGCCTCCGCTTGGGGCTAGCGGCCGAGAAGGACGTGCTGTCCTCCGCTGACTGGTCGAGGAAGAGCTTGCTCGCCCTGTCGGTGTCGCGTGCCGTGCTGCGGTCAGTCTCAGACACAAGCCGGCTCCCGGTATGGGGTGACCGCCCCTCCCGCTCAGTCGTCGTCAGCTCGCCCTCGTTAACCGATAAATGCGGCGTGCTGAAGTCCAGGCTGAATGCGCTGGCGGACTGGGTCGGCTTGGGCTGCTCCTTCGTGCTAAGGTGGAGATTAGACGCCGGTTTGGGCGTTCGAGGGAGCTTGGTTCCGAGCAGACGCGTCTCCACGCCGCCCGGCTTCCTCGGGCTCTCCGGGTCGGTCATCTGTTGCCGCCGTGGCGACGGGAGGACGCTGTGGTGGGCTCCGCTCGACGACCTACGCCTGGCCTCGCCGTCCTCTGAGTTGAGCGGCAGCATTGGGATCAGCGTCGCCGACTGGACGGGGGGGGATGTGGGCACGGATGTCGGCAAGGTCGTAGCCCCGCTGTCCACCTGCACGCCGCATGACACCAACGGGCGAGGCGTCGGCTTGCGGGGGGATGCCTTGCGGGGCGAGACCGTGCGTGTCATGCTGTTCTGGCGCGACGGCGGTTTGGACAGTGGTGTCTTTGGCGTCTTTGGCGTCTTCGGTGTCTTTGGCGTCTTCGGTGTTTTCGGAGTTTTCGGGGTTTTCGGCGTCTTCAACCCCCGCCCCGTCCGCGGCGTCCGTCTCGGTCGGCCCCGGCCCGACTCGCTCTGCTCTGACTCGCTGCGGGTCACACGTCGGCCTGGGCTATCTGCAGGGCGACCCTCACGGTCCGACATTGCGGCAGACATGACCGAGCTGTAGCCCTTCGTGTCAGAGTCGCTCTGGCCTGCGGTTGAGTCAATCGATAAATTAGATGTCGAATCAGACCGCAAAGATTCAGAAGTCTGCGATTTGTTCTTCCTATGTGTCGCATGTAGTGGTGGGGCGTACTCCTGGTCTGTGTGATGCCCCGAGCGGTCCTCGGGGATCTTGGGCAGATTCGCGGTCGATCCCTGTTTCCTCCTCCCCTTCCCAGCGAGTTTCTTAATAAAGCCAGGCCCCTTTGCCGGTCCCTTGGGCGGTTCCGTCATTGTCCCAGTGTCCACACGCATGATGTCTGCCCGACTGGACAACTTGGCCTTCCGCTCTAGTCTCTCCCGCTCCTCCTCGACATGCGTGTACTCGTCCTTCAACAAACCCCACAGCTTGGTCAGGTTCGGGTTGGCGAAGTAGTTCACCGTCATGTCCATGGCTCGGAGAATGGGTTGCACAGAGCCGGGCTGGGGCTCGGGCAGCGGCAGATCTCTGGCGTTGGGGACCTTGGCGTGCTCTCGCAGGGTGATCAGCTCGCGCTCGTACTTCTCGATCTTCTCCTTGGCCTCAAGGGACTCGCCGTCGAGGGTCTCGAGCTCATCCCTCAGTCTGCTGGCCTCGGCGGCGTGCTGTACCTGCAATGACTCGATCTGGCCTCTAATGGTGTCCTCCACGCCCTCAGCCTCGTCCAGCATGTCCTCCAGCTTGTCGCACTCCGCGTTCAGCTCCGCGATCCTCTCGTTCTTGCCCTCCACGGCCTTGAGCAGCTCCTCGTACTTCCCTCGCAGGTCAAACATCTCCATGTTCTGCCGCGCCATGAGCCTGTGCTTCGTCTCGTTGTCCCGCTCGACCAGCGCCTTCAAGTGGTACGACTGCTCCGCCCGCTCGCCCGCCTCGACCGCCGTTCGCTCGGTCTCGATGATCTCGCCCCTAAGCTTCTGGATAGTCCGCTTCTGGTCCTCCATATCGCCGTTGAGCGCGGCCATCGTGTGTTTCTGGGCCTCGATCTTCTCGCCCAGCTCTGCTATCGTTCGGTCTCGCTGGCTCACCTTCGAATTCAGCAGCAGGATCTGTTCTTCCTGCTCCTCTATCTTCTCCCGCAGTGCCTCGACCTCGTTCTGGTCCGCGAACGTGCTCAGGGCGTTGTCGTAGTAGTCCCGGACCCTCTGGGCCAGCGTGCCCAGCGGGCGGGACATTTTCGATGCTAGCTTGATCATCTCCCCGTGAATCATGTTGTAAACCTGCTCGTCGTGCTTCAGCGATGCTATGGCGTCCGCGTGGGGCGCGGGGTCCTGTTCGTATTGGGCAGAGGCGGCGGGATCCTCGAGCATGCAGTATTTGTACGCCTGGGCGAAGTATGGATCTAGTGGCTCGCTGTCGAGCTGCCCCTCGAGCTTCTTGAGGTCGTTGTGCACTAGTTGGGCCGCCTCGGTGTCGGGGTACTCCTCCCAATCGATCACTTCCTCCTCGGGGGCCTCATCGATCATGAACATGCTTTGATACTTGGCAATAAGCTCACTGCGACGCTTAGCATGCCGTTCTCGGCGCTGTTGGTTCAAGAACAGAAGCTCGTCCAGCATTTTGAGCAGTTCTTCTGTTTGCTGCTTGGTGACGAGGCCGCGGAACGGTACACGTTCAAGCGAAGTCTCTATCCATGCAGCTTCTTCCATCAGAAGCCTGATACTTCACTGGCAGTCACCAAAACACAATGTTGTTTCATCAAATGATTGCATGTCGGATTGGGTGCTATCAGCGACAGTTCTGTCGACAGGTGACCGTCGATCCTGCCCGGAAGCACTGATTCCAGGGAAAGCGGGTGTCCCTGATGTTGTTCGACCCAGTTGCGATGCTTCAGCTGAGGTGGAGTCCGCCTCACTTGACAGAACAAGGCCCCAGTGGCCTCTGGATGCCTCTGCCCGTCGATAGTAAACTGACCTCCCTTGATCCGGGTCACATTCTTGAGGGCTGGTCTCGATCACTACCACTGGTAGACCATTCGTCGGACACGTCTTTATTGCTGATGTCGTGGTTGCCCCGCTGATGACAAGAACGTGGTTATTGTTGCAATGCTGGGTGACTGGAACGACGTGGGTCGACTCCGATGCCGTGGCCTCGGTCAACCCATGATGACTGCCGGGTCGCGCGAGATCCGGTCAGTTGTGTCTATCCCACTGAGACCTCTGCCGACAGCAATGATCAGGTTCATACGGGGGTGAGAGGGCATCGAGAGGCCCAGGGTGCTGGGAAGCTAATCGTACTGTGGGTCGCGGTGACTCAAAAATTGTGTTCACACCCACCCCTTTTACCTTTCGTTCCACCGACTGAGAAGACAGCCAGACGCATCTACATATCTACATATAGCACACGAGTTTACTGGATCTTCTTCACCTGGCGGACATCGGCCTCCATTGGGAGGGCAGCGTCAACATGGTGGACGTAAGCGGCGATCATCTGAAGTGTGGCCTCGACTGCAGCGGGGTGGATCGAGTCGACGGTGTCGTAGTCGGTATGGTACACGAGGTTTGACCGCACAGCAGAGGTGGGGAGGCCGAGAATGGTGATGGCGTCCACACCGACACGGGCAAACGAGGCAGCGTCAGTCGCCCCGCCACCAAAGACCATGCGGAACTTCTTGGCGTCAACACCCGCGGCAGCGGCGACCTCCAACAGGGTGTCCCCGAGCTTGTCGCTGAGCTGGACGGTACAGTTGACATCAGACACCATGACCTGGAGGTCCTCGGGCTTCCAGATGCTGTCCATGTTGATCACAGTCGTAGGAAGCTCGTTGAGGAGCTCGCCGTGTTTCTTGGCCCAGGCGTCTGAGCCTCGAAGGCCGGACTCCTCGGCATCGAACGTCGCGAATATCAGCCGGGTTTGCTCGGGACGGTCGATGTGGAACATCTTGGCAATGCCCACAGCGATGGTGCACGCGATAAGGTTGTCACCCGCGCCGACCGTGACACGACTCGACTCAAAGCGGAGGAGGGGGGCAACGAGGAAGAGGCCGCTGATGGCGCCGACCGAGCAGATGGCGGTGTGGTAGGGAATGGTGTAACCCATGATGGCAGAGGCCGTGGCTGCAACACTGAAGAGCACGGCGAGGATGAACGACAGGAAGCCACCGAGGACGCGGAACATGTAGAGCTCCTGCCACTTGTTGAGGAAGGTGAAGATGTGTGCGCTATCGTGGTGGCCGCTGACGATTACCTGGCGGGTGGCCTTGCCCTTGGGTTCCATCACGGCGTGGATGTTGACGCCCTGGGACTTGGGGTAGACGATGTCGGTGGCTTGGCGGTAGTAGACGAACTGGAGGATGATCACGGCGAGGCCTGTTAGTAGGAGAGCGGCGGAGATGCCGAGGAACAGAGGGTTTGAGGGAGCAATGGCGAAAGAGAAAAGCAAAGCGAGAAAAGCGCCGAAGCAGAAGGGGAAGTAGCCAAGAAAAGCGCGAGGAGCGAAAGTAAACGTAGATTCGTGTGCTGTATCACAGTACTTCGCAAAATGGTCCTTGAGAGACCGAGCGGCCGCCCTGCAGGCATCAGTGCCGGCGAGACGAGGGCCAAATTCCTGGATAATTGGAAGATGAGTTGCTCATACGTCAATGATGTCTTTGGTAAGAGCAAGGGCATCAACGGCTTCGGTTTCTAAGGATTCCAGTTTGCGGTTCATTCTGAAGATTGAGCCCATCAAATCCCGGACCGCTGCTGCAGGCAACACGTGCCACCAGCTTTTTTCATGCAGGAAACAAAGGCCGGCCTGCCAGACTCAAGGCCGATATCCAACTCTAGTGTGCGTGGCAGTTGAGAACCGGGCATATACCGCTCGAGTCAGCTGGAGTCGATACAGGGTCTAGATGCAGGGGTACGTTCGGAAGTGGTGGGAGGCGGAATGGGAGGCGGGAATGAGCACTGGCGGTGTTCACGTTGAGAATGGGCGACACGCAGTGGAATACTGGGTGAGTCGTATTCCATCGCATTTTTGCAATTACCTTACCTTACTTTTCGAGGCACCCGGAATTCACTTAGCCAGGCCCCAGACTGGTATTATCGGGGCGAGTTCGGTCTGATATAGTCTGCCCTCAATAGCTAGAGGAGTGATCCCAGGGCGTGCTGACCGAGCAACACCGGCACCACCCCCAGTCTTGTCCAGTCTTGCATCGAGATAGCTGTTGTTACTCTAACTCTGGTCTCTTGTTATTTACAGCAACAGTACCTAAAACTACCAATCAGACAGCCTAGCAAGACACACCCGCAAATGAAGATGAGGCAGTAAACCGTCCGCTCGAGCAGCGTGTCCCCCGGACCCATCCCATCGTTCCAGAGCCACGCCAGGACCCCCTCCGCCGTATCCCAACTTGGCTTAGAATACGATGTGAAAGAAATCGTCAGCATGGCTGAGTCATTCGCCGACTCGGACCCAGCCCAGGTAATGGCGACGTCCGCAAATAACGCGTATGTGAGAGGCAAACGGTCGCCCCAAGGGTGGGTGACGCAGTCGGGTTCACGCAATGGTTGGAAGTAGTCGTCAACCAAGAATGCGCAGAATAAGGCACCTTCGTCTGTAACATTGGCAAAGTTGACCATAGTGCATTCGTTGCGGGTATCGGCTGAGTATGAGACCGCCTGGAAGTCCGAGGCGAAGCTGTCGATTGCTTTCGTGTTGACATGACCGATGTCGGCCCATGTAACAGCGCCGTTAAAATGCCGGGACTGCGTGAGTAAAATAGGGGCAGAATCTGAGCCGAAAGGGACGATTGAGGACTGCGAGGTATCACACAGCGCCCATGGTACATCACCATCGGTAAAGTTGGAGTCAATGGCCTGCATGACGTCCTTGGTGTAGATGGTGTCGAGCAAGAGGACGGAGCTGCCGACTCCTTTGTGCATGAGAAGCTGGTCGACCCCTGCGTCGGTCGGGTCCAGGGTGGCGTTGGCCTGGAGCTCGAGGTCGAGTGAGTATCTCAGAATCTCGAGCTGGGTGCAGACGTAGAGGTACGTGCCGTCACAGATCATGGGCATTGCGTTGGTGCGGTCGGCAATCTTGGCCGACCCGAGCTGGGTGCCGTCGTACGCGAGCGCGGCAACCTTGTCGACCTTGGTGCGCACGAAGAGGTGGGGCGTGGTGGCCCCGCGGTCGCTCGCCGGGTTGATGGCAGCAGTGGCGGCCTCGTAGACGTTGAGGAGGGTGTAGGCCATGTCGGGCTCGTTGTATTGGCCGACGTCGCCCTCGCTGATGTCGTTGCTGTCAATTTCGAAGAATAAGAACTGCGCCTCGCCGGAATTCATGCTGCTATGTGCAGCCACCGTCACTGTTGCTCGCTTATGATCGTCCGTGACGGCAACATCAGTCCATACAAGGGAATCATACGCCTCGAGACGATTGATGTGCATGTTTGCATCACGGGAGCATAGAATTATGGTGATAAGTGAGAATAGAAGCATGATGATGCTTCTGCTCATCATTCTGGCGCCAACATTGTGACAAAGCTTCGTCTGGGACCGATTGGGCCGAATGTCGACTCAAACCTACTGCAGCAGAGGGCGGTAACGTATGCAGCAAATACGGGCTGGGACACTATTGAGCTGTTCGTCCACTGATGAATCGCAGACCAATGCTGCTTGATGCTCGCCGTCTCTGGTCGCGACAACGCGCTGCTGGCAGAGCTGAGCCTGAATGTTGTGCCTGTACGTGCTCGGCTGCCTCGTTGGGGCCGGCCGGCATCAGATCAATCATCAGATCGATTTCGTGCCCGCTCATCGCATCGATCCCCGGATGGCAGAACAGTGAACAACGTGCGTTCCCCACAACACCGCTCACACAGACTTAGATAAGCACATGACTGCTATCGGAATCGACTTAGGCACCACATACTCCTGCGTTGGCGTGTTCATGAACGACCGCGTCGAGATCATCGCCAACGACCAGGGCAACCGCACAACACCCTCATACGTCGCCTTCAACGAGGACGAGCGCCTCATCGGCGAGGCCGCGAAGAACCAGACGGCGATGAACCCCACCAACACAGTCTTCGACGCGAAGCGCCTCATCGGGCGCCGCTTCAACGACCGCGAGGTCCGAGCCGACATGGGCCACTGGCCGTTCAAGGTCGTCGCGGGCGCGGGCGACAAGCCGGCCGTCCAGGTGCAGCACAAGGGCGAGACCCGCACCTTCCAGGTCGAGGAGATCTCGGGCATGGTCCTGCAGAAGATGAAGGAGACCGCCGAGGCCTACCTCGGCAAGCCCGTCAGCAAGGCCGTCATCACGGTCCCCGCGTACTTCAACGACTCGCAGCGCCAGGCCACGAAGGACGCCGGCCAGATCGCGGGCCTCGAGGTCCTCCGCATCATCAACGAGCCGACCGCCGCGGCGATCGCGTACGGGCTCGACAACAAGTCGGCCGCGGAGAAGAACGTCCTGATCTTCGACCTCGGCGGCGGCACGTTCGACGTCTCGCTACTCACCATCGACGAGGGCATCTTCGAGGTCAAGGCGACCGCGGGCGACACGCACCTCGGCGGCGAGGACTTCGACAACCGCATGGTCAACCACTTCGTGACCGAGTTCAAGCGCAAGCACAAGATGGACATCAGCGGCAACGCCCGCGCGATGCACCGTCTGCGCACGGCCTGCGAGCGCGCCAAGCGCACGCTCTCGTCGTCGACCCAGGCCGCGATCGAGATCGACTCGCTCTACGAGGGCGTCGACTTCTTCACGAACATCACGCGCGCCCGCTTCGAGGACCTCTGCGGCGACCTCTTCCGCGGCTGCATCGACCCCGTCCAGCGCGTGCTCACCGACGCGAAGCTCGACAAGACCAAGATCCACGAGATCGTGCTCGTCGGCGGGTCGACCCGCATCCCCAAGGTGCAGCAGCTGCTCAAGGACTTCTTCAACGGCAAGGAGCCCAGCAAGACCATCAACCCCGACGAGGCCGTCGCGTACGGCGCCGCCGTCCAGGCCGCCATCCTCGCGGGCGACAAGTCCGAGAAGGTCTCCGACCTCCTCCTGCTCGACGTCACGCCCCTCTCGCTCGGCATCGAGACCGCCGGCGGCGTGATGACGACGCTCATCAAGCGCAACACGACGATCCCCGCGCACGCCAAGGAGACGTTCTCGACCTTCGCCGACAACCAGCCCGCCGTGACCATCCAGGTCTTCGAGGGCGAGCGCGCCCGCACGCGCGACTGCAACAAGCTCGGCACGTTCGACCTGACCGGCATCCCGCTCGCGCTCCGCGGCGTCCCGAAGATCGAGGTGTCGTTCGACATCGACGCCAACGGCATCCTCCAGGTCACCGCCGAGGACAAGAGCTCGGGCAACCGCCAGCAGATCACGATCACCAACGACTCCGGCCGCCTCTCCAAGGACGACATCGAGCGCATGGTCGCCGACGCGGAGCGGTTCAAGGCCGACGACGAGAAGGTGCGCGAGAAGGTCGAGGCGCGCAACGGCCTCGAGAACTTCGCCTACTCCCTCCGCAACACCATCGAGGACGAGAAGTTCAAGGACAAGATCTCCGCCGAGGACAAGGACAAGCTCGACGCCGAGATCAAGAACGTCATGAGCTGGCTCGACACCCACGTCGACGCCGAGAAGGAGGAGTTCGAGGCCAAGCGCAAGGAGCTCGAGCAGGTCTCGACGCCCATCATGACCAAGCTCTACGCCGAGGGCGCGCCGCAGGGCATGCCCGACATGGGCGGGGCGCCTGGCGCGGCCCCATCGGGTGCCGGCCCCACGGTCGAGGAGCTCGACTGAGCATGCAGACGGACAGTTTATTAAACGGCACACTGAGTTCGGAACATTTACCAGGCTAGGCCAGCACCGCCAGCGCGAGGACCACAGCAGCGAGCGCGACCCGCATCCAGTAAGCTGAGTCGACCCCGAACCTGAAGATCACGTCCTCGTACATCACGCCGTCGACAATGGTCCCGTTCGAAAAGATCGCGACATCCTTGTAGAGTCGCATGTCACCAAACATGCATTTGTTCTCGATCTGGCAGGGATAGTCTTCGTTGGTCCGGGTCACTGACTGCTCCGTATGGGCGATCGGCTTGAGATCCTCATCCAGTTCCACCGAGCTGCAGCCGGAGTAAAAACCACCCGCGAAGAAGGTGGTAGCAATGGAGACCTCATTGAGAGCATCGTAGGACAGGAGCATCAGTCTCACACTCCCGTCGGCGTAGATCATCGTGCTTTCCGAGAACGTCCAGATGTCCTCCTCGGGGGCGTACTGCAGGAACCCTACCCTGGCGCTGGTGGTGTTGTACCTCACAAAGCCGTTGAGCTTGGGGTATACGCCTGGTGCGAGGAACGTGAGGTCGGAGATGGGGAGCGTCGTGTCCGCAGCGGTGAAGGCCGCGTCGATACCGACAAGGCGCTCCGTAGAGGTCAGGAGGAGGATGGAGAAACCTTCCTTGTGGTGTGGGTAGAGCTCGATGTATTGGCCGTTCGTGTCGACCCGACCAGAGGGAACACTGATGTTGGCCTGGAGCTCGAGGTCAAGTGAGTATCTCAGAATCTCGAGCTGGGTGCAGACGTAGAGGTACGTGCCGTCACAGATCATGGGCATTGCGTTGGTGCGGTCGGCAATCTTGGCCGACCCGAGCTGGGTGCCGTCGTACGCGAGCGCGGCAACCTTGTCGACCTTGGTGCGCACGAAGAGGTGGGGCGTGGTGGCCCCGCGGTCGCTCGCCGGGTTGCTTGCGCCAGTCGTTGGATCATGCACGCCGGGAAGTGTGAACTGTGAGTCAGCTGTGTGGCGGTCAATGGCACCGTCGTCTATGGTCGTGCTATCGAAATTGAAGATGAAGAACTGCACATTATCGATGTCCTTGTTCCTGATGGTCCGTATGAACTGCATACTGCGGTGATCGTCGGAGAAACTCATGTCTGTGATGCCCGCATCCTGGAAATCCGTCATATTGAAGCTCAATAGCATCTCCACATCACGAGTGCTTCGACTTGAAGAGATTGCCGGGCGCTGTGATCAGTGGCGAGATGCAGTGCCAGTAAGTGTGTGTGTAGGTGCGAGACTTGAGTATCGGACCCCGGTGCGCTGCTGATTGGCTCGACTTTGGCGAGGCTGATTCATCGAGACGAGACCAAGGTTCAGAGTGATGGTTATAAAGATATAATTCGAATTTGGGGAATTGTTGTCGAGGTCAAGATCGGCCAAACATCATTTGATCGTCAAGGCCTGAACCCGTCCCGTGTACTCTGGCTGACCAGCAGACTCCAGCGCCACAAGACACGTTTAACTAAGACCACCATCAGCATGATACAATACAAGAAACTCCTCAAATCTTCCCAATCTTGACGCATGCCCGCGCATCCGGCCCCATGGCCCTCAGCATGCCGAACACAGACTCCTTCTTGACAGGCACGCGCACCTTGAGGACGGGGGCGGCGTCACCCTCCACCAGGGGTGCCATGAGCCGATGCATCTTCTTGACGTTAATCCGCTCGCCCCAGGCCAAGTCGGCGATGACTCGAGCCATCTTTTCGAACACGGGGTCAAGCCCGTCGAATATTTCACCAGATTCGACCGCATGGCGCTTGATCTTCTCGATCTGGGACTTCTCCCTGACGCCAGACCAGGGGAGCGCCCCCTTGTGGATCTCGATGAGGCTGAAGAGGAGCGAGTAGAAGTCATCCTTGATGGTCAGGTCGGCCTCTGTGTGGGCGTTCACGGAACAGTAGTAGTAGCTTCCCCTGAACCCCACATTGGTCCGGGGCGGGGCGGGCTTGCCCAGGTACTGCGTCACATACTTGCGGGAGAGGCCGAAGTCGATCATGTAGAGTCTCTGGCGGCTGCTGTCGACTGCCAGGTTCGCGGGCTTGACGTCCCTGTGCAGGTAGCCGTGCTGGTGGATGATGTCGAGCACCATCACGGCCGCCATGCCGAGGGACATGGTCTGGGGCAGGGTCAGCGTCTGGGAGATGTAGCTACGGAGGGACAGACCGAGCTTACGCATGGCCAGGTAGCAGAACTGGCCGTCCAAGGCGAACTCGATCACGTAGGGAACGCAAGAGGCGCCGCTGGACATGAGATCGGTCATGGTGGTGTATTCGCGGTAGAGAACATGGCGGTGGCGATGTAGCGAGACTTTCAGGGCTATTGAGATGTTTGTCTCCATGTCTATCGCGTCAAAGACGACGGAAAAGGCTCCAGAGCCGAGTGTAGATTCAACGATGAACCGTTTTCCAATGACATCGCCCTTCTTAATCGTATAAAGCTCTTCTTTGCTCATCAGCGCTATCTGTGTTCAACTGTACCATGTCAGAGTCGCGCGTCAGGCCTCATCTGGTCACGACACGCGTAACCTGCGCGTTTTCGAAATCACCCATACGGACACTCGCGCGGCTTCCCAAGAGCGCTAGCGTTCTCGGTTGGCCCAGCTTCGGCAGCTTCGCGTTGAGTAATTCATGTCTCGGTGGTGTCGAGGTCCCTTGGAATCGCCCGAGCACACCTCCTTGATCCTCTGCGCAACTCATTCATGATAGACTTGAAGTATGTAGACAATTTGCTCCACCATAAGGTTACTAGGCCTCTTTCTTCTGTGTTTCTGAACTGGCGCTTTCCCTCCTACGCCCACAGCATCTTCCAAGCCTGTACGTCTTTCCCAGTGCATTCACACAGCTGATATCTCCATATGCGCCGACGGTGGCGCCAACCGCCTTCTCCAAGTTCTCAACGCCAAGGGCGATCCCGCCGCTCCGTCACACGTCGTCGGTGACCTCGACTCACTCGACCAGACCACGCTGGACGACCTCAAGGCCCGGGGCAGCACCATTAATAGAGTTAAGGCGCAGGACGACAACGACTTTGCCAAGTCTCTGACGTTCCTCGCCCGCCACATCAGTCCCAGGACCCGGCCCCTCGTCGCGGTGGTCGGGGCGTCGGGCGGCAGACTAGACCACACCCTGGCCAACATCAGCACTGCCGCATCGAGCCCGTTCGATCCCTCCACGGTCCACATGTTTTCCGAGGACGAGGTCACCCTTGTCCTGCCCCCCGGTGTCAACAAGATCATACTCCCCGACTGCGCCAGGTCACTGGGAATCCTCCCGGTGTTCGGGCCGTCAGTGGTGTCGACCTCGGGCTTCCAGTGGGATGTGTCCGGCGTTGAGATGGCCATGGGCGGGTTCATCTCCTCGTCAAACAAGGCGGTGAGGCGGGACGTCGTGGTGAAGAACAGCAGGCCCGTGTGCTTCACGGCGTGTCTGTCGGAGTGAGGCCCGGTGAGGGTTGACATGGTTTGTATTAAAGCCGGTGGTACATGCTATCAGATGGCATTGCTGGCGGCCGGCAATTTGTCATACACAGTGAAATGTGATCAAATCATATCAGCGATAACTACGCAATTTCTGAAACATTTGAGAGATGTTCACACGAATGAGAGCACCTCAACTCAGCACATCCAGAAATAGGCATGACCGCTGGCATTAATCCTCTTCGGCGAGGTCAAAAGTTAAGGAGGGAGACAGGGCAGTGTTGCGCAGTATAAACACATTGTTGGACCCTTCAATAGCACAGCCTCGAGTTGCTAAAACTGCGAAATCCTGCTCACTCGCGGCGTGCTCCAAAGCGCAACCTCTGGGAGCTAACCGTCCACGTCCAGACAGGCTGATGCCCGAGTCTTGCAGGTCTGACCAGCCCTACTGACAACCGCACCTGAAGCAACTGCAATCCAAAGAGGGCAAGGGCATATGACCTTAAAGTGCGGTTCTGTCAGATCTGGCAAAACAAAGATCTCTCGATCTAGAGATTCCCAATGAGCGCCGAAGCATTGGCCCTCACTGATGATGTAGGGGTTTTGTCCTTTAATACGTTTGCTCGAGAGCATGCGGCGTTGAAGACCTGTGTTGCTAATATCGTCATCGGGGTCGTATTCGCCGTTTGGGCCATGGTTGACTTCACAAATGATGAGCTTTCATCTACAGTTCAGAGAATTTTCATCTACACCCGGCTAACAACCTTCGTCCTGATGCTTTTGCTGTGCTTGCTGTTCCTCATTCCCATAATACGCACCCGGCTGGTCTACGTCACCGCAAACCTATCATACACTGTGCTGCTGATCGGGAACTGCATCCTTACGATCGCCCTGCCGCTTCCCAGCAGCACCTGGCTCGGTTTCATCCTCGTCGCGACGTATCCCGCACTCCTTCTCGTCCCCCGTAACACCCTGACCTTCTGGTACTTCCTAGCGACACTCAGCGTCATCCCAATTGATCTGATTATCGCTGCTGCCGGCAAGGATAGCGAGCTTCTCGTCAAGCCCGTCTTCTACGCTTACATGTTCCAGATCATGTTCATGATCTTCGCGTGGGCCGCTATGCGCGTGCTCCTCACCATCCCCATCGAGGAATCCACCCGCCGCAAGTTCCTGGCCCACCGCAAGCTCATCGACGAGGCGAGTCGCCTCAAGCACCTCCTCTCGCTTCTGGTCCCCGCGAACGCCGTCGAGCGGCTCCTAACGACGGGGGAGTACAGCGGCGCGGACGACGGCACGGTTGTCATCATCGACTTCGAGTGCGGCGACAACACGGGCGGCCTCAGACAGGTCGTCGGTATCGTCGGCCAGCTATCCGAGCTCGGCCAGCTCTTCGGGTGCCGCACCGTCCGCGCCACGGTGACCGGAGTCATGCTGCTGGCGGGCAACGACTCCACCTCCGTGACAAGGGCCATGCAGTTCGCCGCGGTCGCCATGACGGCCTTCAAGGTGCTCAGGGATGACCTCTCGGGTCATCTCGACTCCAGCGTCCAGATCAGGGTCGGTGTGGGCATCGGGCGGTACCACGGGGGGGTGATTGGCGTCAACCGCTTCCGCTTTGACATCTGGGGCCCCGCAGTCAACCGTGCGCGCCGCGTCGTCCAGAAGGCCCGAGACGGCGTCTGCAGCACCGATTCTGTGATCACGCGGCTCGCCCCAGACCACATGCTGCTCTTCACGGTCACCGCCTCCGGCACGGCGCATGTCAGGCCCACGACGGCCTTGCTGGAGCTGTGGCGCGACGACGTGCAGTCCGTCTTCCCCTGCGACATCTCGGCCTACACCGCGGGCCTCTCAGACGCCGACGACACGGGCTACGGCACCAGAGGGGCGGACGACGAGACGTTCGACAGTGCAAGCGACATGGACGCCGCTCCCGCCCGGACCCGGGTCGAATCACACCTCACCCTTCGTCGAGACCCCACTACGTCCACGGCCGAGGTCAACACAAGCCTGGCAGACTACCTGGTCGAGCCCGCGAGCCGCACGCAGCGCTTCAGCTGGTCAGACCCGAGCTTCCGGTCGGTCAAGCGGGGCGATGTGCTCGAGTTCCTACAGTTCGAGATCCAGCACAACTACAGGGACTACACCAACTCCATGAAGTACGTCTCCATTTTCTGCTTCGCCTGCGTCATTCCCGACCTGATGCTCATGTGGTACAGAGACGTCTCGGACCGCCGCGAGCTCGCGCTGTTCTCCTATTTCATCGCCAGCCGCATCTCATGTGCCCTCTTTCTCATGGTCTGGGCCCACCTGATGGGCCAGATCTCACCCGGCCGGGCCCGCCGCGCCGTACTCACGACGACGCTGCTGTGCATCCCCCCCATGGTCGTCCACCTGATGTTCATGGCGTCGACTCTCATCGTGACTCTCCAGCTGCTCGACGTCGACCCAGGGGCCGACTGGAACGGCGGCGAGATCCAGACACTGCACAACGTCATCAGTACGGTCGTGCCCATGTACATCCTCGCCTCCACCGCCGGCCAGCCGTCTCTTGTCTTCGCCATCACATGCATCGGCATGCCTGTCGCCCTCGCCGTCGGGGCCGTCATTCTCACCTCACTGTCAGCGGGCTACACGCTCAACGTCATCGCCTCCGCAGCCCTTGTGGGCGGCATCCTCACCCTCTTCCAGCGGGTCGACCAGGTCCGGTCATGGCACCTCACACGACTCGCACTCGACCAGACCCGCCGCACGACGCTCATGGCATCCCACGCAGCACCCGGCCTGGTGAACTTCATGACCCACACGGAGCCCGCCCCAGCCCCCAGGGCGACCGTCGTGACCCGGGCGGTGTCGGTCTTCGCCTGCTCGTTTAATCGGGTCAACTCATACGTCGACCATACTGCTGCGGACCGCGTGGCTCTCATTAATGTCGTGCATCGCGTGCTCGACGACTTTGTGATGAAGTCAGACATCCTCGAGAAACTTCCATCACGACGCGACGAGTACATGGTTGTCGCCGGCGTCAGACAGCTACTGTCACCCGCTGAGACTGCCGAAGAGATGGCCCAGTTCGTACTCGTCGTCCAGGACACGTTTGACCGGCTCACCGAGGACGGCGTCCTCCCGCCGCACGCCCTCGAGGCCGCCGTCTCGTCGGGCCTTGTTTTCGCGGTCCTGTACGACCACGAGCACTCCCGCTGGCTCAAGGCGACAGACGACATCTCTGGCCCCGCCGTCGACATGGCGCGCAGGATGCGGGCCATGAATAGCGACCTCGTCCTAATCTGCCCCGAGACGGCTGGCCAGCTCCGGACGAGCTCCCTCGTGAACCCGCGGACGGAGGCGGTGCTGGAGGACGGCACGGTGTACTTCAGCCTGGCCAGGGTCGCCACGGAGGCCTTCACGGAGGTCTCCTCCATCCCCGACGTCGACCTCGGCTTCACCATCCAGCCTGAGGACTCGGCGAAGTCTCTGGGCCACGCGTCTGTCGCCTCGCTCCCGTCGTATCCCGCGGGTAACTCGGACGCCACCTCGGACCACTGTGTCGCGTCCCTGTCTGATTCGGGCGGGCTGACCTCAGGGGGCGATGACGCCATGACCGTTGGGACCTGCTCGGAGCAGGAGACGGAGAGCGACCAGGAGCCCTACCACGGGCTGTCGGAGCGGGTGGGGACGACGGAGATCGTCATCCCCGACGAGGAGGTGGAGTGAGGGTATACATACGGATATATATCATGTGAATGTTACATAAATGCTGCGATGTCATCCGCCGTTAATAATACCAATTTATACACATATATATGGTCTACTCGACGGTGTTGAGCACGAGAGCGACGCCCTGGAGGACCCAGACGTTGATGTGCTTGTCCGTCTTGAGATCGGCAGTGAATACAAGACCCTCGCCCATAGCGTTGCGGCGGGCCTGCGTGACGTAGACGGGGCACTTGAAGTTGTTGGTGAGCTTCAGCTTGGCCTGCTCGATGGGCACGATCTGCATCACAGGCATCAGCGTTACGAGCTCCTTGGGCCGCTGCCGCCGGAGCCGGACGTTTTCGACGTCCCAGCCGGCGCCCTCGATGTAGAGGCCGGTGCAGTAGCAGCCCATGGCGGGCCGCTCAGTGATCTCGGCGGGGTTCTGGATAGTGGTGACGACCGTCGTCAGGGTCGACCGGTCGAGCGGCCAGCCCTTTGCCCTGCATGCCGTCTGTACGAGGGCCGTGATGTACGATTCTGGGATGTGCAAGCCCGGTAGCCAGATGCAGACCGGCTCCTTGTCCGTCGCCCAGGCGCTGTACTGCTCGAAGCGGCGCTTGAAGTGCAGCATCCATGAGCCGAGAAGCTTCTCCGTGTTGGGGGCGATGCGGCGCCAGGCGTCAGGCAGCTGGCCGTTGAACAGGGAGTTGGCGAGCGAGTCGATCTGCGCGGACATGCCGATCTCGCCGGCCAGGGCGCGCTGGAGATCCTTGAGAGTGACCTTCATCAAGTCGATGAGGCCGTTGAACCGCTCAACCTCCTGCAGCAGGACGATGTCGGTGGGGCTGGGGATGTCCATGTCGCCCCGCATACGGGGGATGTCAAACTCGTCGGGAATGCGGGCCTGGATGTCAGAGGCGATCGTCGAGATGAACGTCTCGCGGTTGACACCAGAGCTCTGGCCGCCGGTGCGGGGCTGGAGGGAGACGAGGTCGCGGAACATCTCGCGTGTAGACGAGGAGAGGTAGGCGATCTCGGCGTTGCCGTGGAGGCCCAGGATCTCGGGCGAGGAGAGGAGCGGCAGGGCCTCGACCTGGTTGACGTAGACCTCGCGGTCTCCAGAGAGGGGGATGTTGAAGGGAGACTCTTCGTCGCCCTCGGCGAGGTAGAAGTGGAACTTGCGGAAGGTATCGAAGACGAAATCTCCCATGTACTCGTCTAGATACGTCATGACCACACGTCTGTCAAAGTCACACGTGACACGGCCGCCGTACATGGCCTCGCCGATGAGGTAGCGGAGGGAGCCCCACGGAATGACGCCGTTCTCCGCCTTGTTGAGGTATGTAGCGAGCAGCTTCAGGCACACGGCGAGGTCCGAGTCGTTGAAGTCGTAGGGGACGTTGAACCCGAGCTTGCCGTACCTCCGCCGCTCCTGGACGACGGCGTGGAAGAAACAGAGGTCGTATACGAGCGGCTTGAATGCGGGGTGGGCAGACTCGCTGAGGGTCTCGTCCGTGATTCGGGCAACGGACGACCTCATGTTGAGCTTGAGGCCGTTCGGGGGCTCCGTGACGACCTTGAGGGCGCGCTGCAGCAGCCCGAGGGGGAACTTGTCGGTCGGGTCCGTAGTGAGCCAGAGCCGGAACTGGGCGTGGGGCTTGGGGTGCTTCTCGAGAAGCTTCTCGAGGGCCTTGAGCCAACGCCAGAGGAGGTGGCAGCTGTGTGAGGGGTGATAAAGGGGGTACAAACTTGCTGAGGACAATCCATTGGCCGCGCTGGATGGCGGTCTCGAGGTACTGCTCGGCGATCGGCCCCTGGCCCTGGCCAAGCGAGACGTACTTCAGCTTGGGGCCGGAGAACCCGAGCTTGTCGCCGAGCTTGAAGATGTCCGTCGTCGGATCGGCACCAGGCGAGAGGATGAAAAGGATGGGCGAGAAGCATGACGACTGGCGGAAGATGTTCTCGTAGTCGAGGACGGGCGGCTGGACGAAGCGCTCGCCCATGACGTCGATGACGAAGTCCGTCACGGCGTGGTAGACGCGGTCGATGCGGAAGCAGCGGAGCAGGAGCATGCACTCGAACTTCGAGAGCTCGGCGGGGCCCTCCTCGCTGGCAAGAGGAACGAAGGGCGGCGTGGCGGCCTCAGGCTTTTCCAGGTCGGTCCATTCCTTCCAGGCGGCGAGGTTGCCCTCGATATGGTCGAGCAATGCCTCATAGCGAGGGGAGAGCTCCGTCATGCGGGTGAGGTCCTCCCAGCCCTGGTCGGGGATCCAGGACGCGGGGCGGGTGCGGGCGGACTTCTCGAGCGAGAGGTTGCCCTTGAGGAGGAAGTCGAGGTTCGCCTTGTTAAGCTTGTCGTCGCTGGCAAGCAGGGCACATGTCATCTGGAAGGAGAACATGAGCTTGTGCTTCTCGAACAGAGAGGTACATGTGTAGTCGTAGACGTTCACCGTCAGCGTGTCGATGATGTTGACCAGCCTGGACTGCAGGTTAGGGTCCTGCTCGGCCTGCCTCAGCGAGTTGATGAAGACCTCGAGGAAGGAGTTGAGGGAGTACTCGTACATGGGGGAGATGTTCGAGAGGCCGTTCATCACGAAGAATAGGGTCGCGCCGCGCTTGGCGATGGGGCGGTAGACTGCTCTGGCCTTGTCGATCGCCTCGGCCGTCTTGGTGGCGAGGTCGAGCTTCTCGGAGATCTCGGTGGCCTTGGCCTTGGTCTCCTCGAGGGTGCCGATGAGGTCGTCATTGTCGAGGATGTTGCCGGTCGAGTTGGCCAGCTCTCTCAGCAGCGTGTCCTCGAGCTCCTTGAGCAGCTGCTTGTTCTCGGACATCTGCTGCACGAGGTCCTTGCGCTGCTCCTCCAGGTCTGCCCGTTCGAGCTCGACGGTGACGTTGAGGAGCTGGTCGGCGAGGCCCTGCTCTGTAACAGAGTAGTTGATGATGCTGGTCTTGCCGAAGACCTCGGGCCCGTAGCCCTGCGGGTTGGCGATCTTCGTGGTCATGTAAAGTCTGAAGGAATCATCCCAATCAACGTCCTTGTCGCCGAGCTTGATCACCTTGCGGTTACCGATAAGCGTGTAGTTCTTCTCGAGCACGGTGTCGATCACGGGGTCGAGGTACTCGTCGATGTTCTCGAACAACACGGGGGCGCCAAACTGGATGGCCACCTCGAGCTGCTTGAGGAAGTCAGAGTCGTTGAACGAGATGATCTTGAGGCCGTTGGGCTCCTCCTTGCGCTTGATCCACGTAACCGCCTGCATCTGCGGGTCGATGCAAAGCGGCCACCGACCGGCCCGGGTTGTGAGGGTGCCGTTTTGGATGGATAGCTCATCGCCGGGCAGGGACTCCGAGGCCCACTGGGCGATCTCGACCTCTGTAGTGAGAAGCTGGTCGACCTTGAAGCCCTCGGTGAGGGGCAGCGCCTTGTCGGACATGTCGGTCGTCCACTCCTCGATGACTCGGGTCCGGAACTCGAAGGTGAAGGCGCCGAGGTACGACAGGAATGCGGCCGTCATGAGGCAGTCGGCGACGAGCTTGTCCTTGCTGGCGACGAGGTCCTCCATGTCCTTCGTCCACCTGATCCTCTCTCCGCCCAGGCCATCGAGCAGGCGCTGGGCCGCGTTCAGACGGCGCTCCATGAGTGCGGCAGCGGCAGCGAGCTCCTGCTGCTCGGCGGTGGCTTTGTCGAGCTCTTCCTTGAGGCGGGCTGACTCCTTAGCAAGGTGCTCGAGCTCCGCCTTCGTGTCAGCGAGCTCCTTCTCGGCCGCGGCGAGGGACTTCTCCATCTCCGCGACCTTGCGCTGCTTGGGGGCAACGCTCTTGGCTACGTCGTGGTAGTTGACCATGGCGTTGACCCACGTGAGAAGACCACCCGCGGCACGGGACTTCTTCATGACTTTGTCGGGGGTAAAGTCCTTGTTGAAGAACCCGCGGACCTTCTTGACGTTCGAGTCGGTGAGTGTGTCTGGGTTGAAGTTAATGAGGGAGCCGATGAAGTTGATGTCGGCCATCATGCCCTTGGCGTTCGCCCAGGTCTGCTCCTTCTTGATGTTCTGGAGCAGCATCACACAGAAGCAGACGTTACGGATCTCGATGGTGGGCTGGGCGTAGTTCTTGACCTCGTTGATGTCTGCCTTGTCCAGGTTGTCCAGGGCCTCGCGGGCGGCTTCGAGGGCGGGGTAGGCCTTGGCGAGGTCCTCCTCGGCCTCGGCCTTGGAGACGACGATGACCTCACGCTCCTCGGTGACCTCCACCTCCTTGGTGTTGGCGATGACCTGCTTCTGCTCCGTCTGCTCCGTCTGGGAGGTGATCTCGGCGAGGAGCTCGTTACATGCCTCGGTCTTGATCTTGACCTCCTTCTGCTGCTTCTCGAGCTGGACCTGCATGACGTCGACCTCCTCGGCTGCCTGGATCAGCTTCTGCAGGCCAGAGTCGAGCCGGGCGATCGAGTCATCGACACGCTTCCTGTTGTCAGCGAGCAGTCGGCGGTAGTTGGAGATGAAGTCGAGGTAGTTCTTGGGCGTCACATAGTTGTTCCTCCTCAGCTCGGCCTTGAACTTATCCGAGTATCGGACGACACACTTGTGCACCTGCACCATGTGGTCTATGACGCTCGCCCTGTGCTCGTCGGGCAGCGTCTCCTCCGCCAGGTAGATGTCGGCGACAGTGTGAAGGGCGTCGTCGGGCCAAACGGTGAACCAGTCAATAGTCGTGTTGTTGATGAGGCCTGGGAAGTTACGGGCGCGAGTGCGGAGTGTGTCCCCGACGGGAGACATGCAGAGGACGACATGGAGGTTGTCACGGCACTTCCCGATGAAGTAGGACCAGCAGTTGTCCTTGGTGTCGAAGATGCCCTTCCTCTGGACCTCAGGCCGCACCTCGTTCACGATGCGATCCTTCTCGTCCTCGGCGAACAGCGCGGGCACCACGCCAGACGTGAGGATGTTGTTGACGAGCTCCAGGAACGACTCCTCGACGCAGTGGCTGTCCGTGAAGAGGAAGACGACCGGCTTCTGGCCGAGCATTCCGTACAGGGTTTTGAGGTCCTCCCTGAACTCGGCCTCGCCGTAACCACGGGCCAGTGTGATCTCGAAGACGTCGTAGCCGGCCATGTACGCGGCCAGGCGGGACAACGACTGCTTGCCCGACCCGCCGACACCGACGCAGAGGGCGTTACCCCGAGGAATCCGGATGATGCGGTGGATGCGAGTGAGGTGCTCGAGGGCGTCCTCGAAGAGCACGAGGTGCATCGCCTTCTGGTGCTCGTTGTAGATGTCGAGCACGTCCTGCACGATCGGCCGGATCTTGTCGTAGTCGGACAGGTCCTCGTAGAGTCGTACGGCGTCGACCTCCTCCTCGTCCTCGGCCGCGGCGATGATGTCGTTGACTTCACGGAAGTCACCGAACACAAGCGGCGTCTTGAGAGCGTCCTCGGCGATCTCTGGGAACTGGGCTTCGATGATGCGGCCGACCTCCTTGTGGAAGAACTCGTGGTCGTCGGGCGACACCATGCGGTCGCAGAAGACGCGCGTCGTCTCGTTATGCCACAGTCTGATGATCTCAGCCTGCCCGGGCATGTTGTCGGGGGTGGCGAGGGTGAGGCCCTCGAACACGCGGGACAAGTCTCTGAGGTTGAAGACGTAGTGGAACTTGGAGGGGGTGGGGGGCATCGCCTTGACGATGCTCTGGTAGAGGTCGAGCGTGGCGTCGGTGACCTTGGTGACAAACTCAGCCGGCTCGGCGAACTTGGGGAAGTGGAGCAGGTGTTGCTCGAGTATCGACGAGAAGATGAGCTTGAGGGAGCCCTCGCTTGGGAACGTGATGTTGAACGAGCTGAATAGCGAGTACACGCGGGGGTCGACCGGATTACGGCCGCCACCGGGGGGACCCATTGCAGCGAGGAACTTGACGTCGAGCAGCTTCTGCCAGCGGAGGTCGCGGCGAGAGTACATGCCTGACCGCTCGAGCAGGAGCTTGAGGAAGGCGAGAGGCTGCTGGGTGCCGTATGTGTCGATCGTCGGCATGTTGAGGTCGTCGATGAACGTCAGCATCCGCTTACCGGCGGGCGGGCCAAAGGTGTCCTTCATCTTCTTCTCAACGTTGTCGTCAAGGATGCGCTGGACATCGAGAGACGATGTCCTGGAGGAGAAGTTGATGGAGACTGTCAGATAGACGTCGGGGTCGACGTTGCGGAGGTAGTCCTGGATGGTGACCGTCTTCGCAGTGCCTGACGTGCCAACGAACAGTGTGCGGGCCTCCGCCTGGAGCAGGGCGTGCAGCAGCCAGTTGTTGCGGACTGTATCGACGGTGGGCACGAGGATGGACGAGAACTTGCCGTCCGTGGGGGGAGTGAACGGCTGGATGAACGCCTGCCACGGCACCCAGCGACGCTGCTCGAGGTCGAAGCGGTACTCGTACAGCGTGGGCAGGCCCGAGGGGAGGGACCCGGCGGGCACCTGGGAATCCGCCCCGGGCTGCATCGAGAGGCCCGAGAGCTCCTTGATCATGGCGTCAAACTCTACCCGGCCCTCGTCGAGGAGGTGGGCGCCGATAGACCAGACGCAGGCAAAGATGAAGAGGGCCTCGACGACGTGGGCGTCGGTGAGGGTGGTGGAGGGTGGTGGGCCCTCGCCCTCGTCGCTGATGCCGACGGTGTTGTCGTAGGCGAGGAGGATGGCGTCGATGACCGTGCACAGCTGCCGCACGAGGTTCATGTTAGCCTGGGGGATCACTGTGCGCGGCGGCTTGCCAATCTCGCCGTTGCGGATGCCGTCGATGACATAGTCGATGAGCACGGGCGCGTACTTGTCAAATAGGGCCTCGAGGTGGTCCTTGAGGTCCTGGAAGTCGGCATGGCGGCCGCCCAGCCCCCGTGCCCACATCTCGAAGTACGGGCGATAGCCTAGGTTCTTGGGGTCGACGTACACCATACCGCAGCGGGAGATGGTGGCGGGGGAGGCGTACTGGAGGTCCGCCACCTCGAAGAGCAGCTTGACGTGGTCCTGGAGGTAGATACGCTCACCGTTGGTAAGCGTGAGCAGCTTGTTGTCGTCCATGATCGAGTTCATGTTCTCGACCCATCTGGCATCCACATCGCCGTCGAACACAAGATAGCGGGCCTCGCGCTTTTCTGTCATTTGGTTGATGTCACGGAAGATGCTGGACAGCAGACCGTCCGTCCAGTCTCTCGTTGTCGGGTCGAGCACGCCGTACAGCTCGGAGATGGGGATGGCCTTCGGGTTGATCACGTGGAGCTTGGTAGCCAGGCCGAGGCGGCTCTGGGCCTTGGCGAGGGTCTTGAGCACAAGTGACTTGCCTCCCATGGTCGGGCCGACGACCATGGTCGTCCACCTGGTCAGCATCGTCTCATAAAGCTGCACCACCTTGTCTACCTGGAGAGGGTCGACGTTGTAGCCAGACTCGGCGAGCTCGGCTTCCACTGCAGCGTTGAATTCGGGGTAGCCCTGTCGGGGGCAGTCAAGGCCGGGGAAGAGGTCGTTGATGAGGCCCAGGAACAAGGGGACGTCCTCGAAGACAAACTTGGGCAGGTTCATGTCTCGTAGGGCACGCATAAGCACAGCCTGTTCGTCGTGATCAGGGGCGCCACGCTTGAGCTGGCCGGCCATAACAAGGACGGACTTGAGCGCACGGAGGCCGAAGTCATAGAACTGGGTAAATGGACGGTGGCGTAACGAACGTGTTGCTTGGAGAGCTGACCGCGGGCAAGGGAGTACAGCACAACCATCTTCTCGGCAAGAACCTTCGCCGACTCAAAACCTTCGGAGAAAAGCATGTTCTCACAGATCTGAGCAAGATCGGGTACAACCATACTATGTAAAGACGAAAACGGGGTGTTCCAGCTAAGTAGAGAAGGAACTACTTAGCCTGTCGGCATCGGGCAGCGGGAGCAAGGTATTCGCGCAGTGAAACAACAACAACAAGAAATAGGCACATTTGGAGCATATAGAGCGATAATGGAGTGTATTTGGCACAAGGATCGTTTTTGCGGCGTCGTCAACTTTTCGACTGCAGCAAAAAACGAACAGGCGAAATGAGCGGGTTAAGAGCATCTCCGGGCCACCATATAGAGTCGCAGTGCCAAATAAGCTTTATATACTCGTCATTTCCGACGATACCACTGCCGCTCAATACAAGGTAAGCTGCAAGGCGACTCCGTTCACTTGCCGATGATGTCCAGGAACTGGCTGTAGTTGATCAAGTCATCCCCGTCACTGTTGATATAGGAGATGCAGGTGTCGGCATCGAGTTCCGACATCTTCCCATAGTCCACAAGGCAGCGACGGAGCTGCTTGTGAGTGATGAAGCCGGGCGGAACATTCTCGGCAGTGGGAGTGCGCTCTGCAAGCACCTTGAAGGACGTGCGGACGGACTCGATGAAGTCTGGCTTGTACGTTCCCTGCGTCATCACCTGCTTGAACTCGTCGAAGTCGATTTCACCATTGCCGTCGTCATCTATCTCCATTAGCATCCGCTTAACGTCGGATGGGGCAATTTCGTAGCCAATCTGCTTCAGCAGCGCCCACAGTTCATTCGAATCGATAGTGCCGCCCTTATCGATATCTACTAAGTCAAATAGATCCTTGAGCTCCTTTTCACTGATGGAGGCCATGCTTACTTATATACTTAAACTGCACGATGACTCAGGGGTACAGGGCAATATGACCCAATCAGCACTCCACGCGTCAACCCTAAAACTTGTGCAGTTTATGAAGCTGTGAAGCTTTATGAGGCTGCGAACGGCAAGTGGGCCCGAGACCGCATGCTGGGAGACATCGCGGCGTCTCTCATCCGGGACAGCTACACCATCTTCAACGTCTACCGGGGCCAGGTGGGGGCTGCTTCGGCGGCCATCTAACCAGGCAACAAGTCACCTCATGCCGCGCGGGGCGCGGTTTTGCTGATGTTTACGTGAGCGTGTATAAATTGAGTTTATGAAACCCCAATTGTGGTATTTAGAGATGTTTACTGGGGGTTCATGTGAAGAAGGCTTAGGCTGTCAACCCCCCCCCCGGGATGAACTCCAGGGGACTAAACAGGTTCAGCCTGACTGCCCACCTTAAGACTCAACAATTCTAATCCTGCGCGGCACACTACCTCCACTCACCCACTTCAGCCCTCGTCTGTACCATCGGGCTTTCGTGCTTTCAGTCGTCGGTCTGCACGAAAAGATGCGTCGTCTGTCGTCCATCGTCTGTGTCGAACGTTGCTGTCTTCTTTCGCGTCTGTGCTCGTCTGTTACGCGCTCATCTGTCGTCCATTGCCGGCGTCTGAAGCTCATGTCGTCGTCTTCGTCATCTTCGTCTGTTGTGAGAGTGGTGGAAAGCGGTTGTAGCTGGTAGTAAAGACGCTTTGTGTTGTATGATGCTGGTTTCTTGTGTTTTGAGGGATGCTGCCAGCTGATGAACGCTGAAAAGAAATGATGATCTCGGCGGGCGCCCCCCGGAGCCCATTCATCTCGAAGTCGCGTATGGGGCTGCACTGTTCGGTTCCGCCGGCACTCCCTCGTGTGCTCCGTACCGCCACTTTGCTCGAGCTCTACCAGGCATCATGCTCCGGCACAACGTCGTCGTGACTGTCAACATGGTCTCCGAATTCCGCACTTCCATCGTGTGCCCATACTGCAAAGCACACTTCAGACGTGTGGTGCACACACCGCACCATGCTCTGCCAGAATCCCGCGTGCGAGGGAGCTCCATGGCGCGTTGAACGGCTACGTCGGCATCCCGAGCAGAGAGACATACTTCAATCTCTCTCACCGAGATAAGAGCGCCAGCGAGAACATCCTTTGGTGCACCATCGATGCAACTTCAGATCAGATAGAGCAATCTCCTTTCCACTTCGACTCCCAGAGAGGTGCTCTTCCTCGCTATCATTAACTTGCTAAGTTGAGCAAACACGCGCTGCAGCGCGCGTGATATGCTGCGCACGACTGATAGAGTATGATGAACCACACTGCGATCCTGATGCTGATTGGATCACTGTGTGTTTTGGACTCAACAATTCTAATCCTGCGCGGCACACCAATAATTGCGGGAAATAACGTAGTAAAGCTTATAATAGTGGTCATATGTCGGCCTCTGGGATGTCTCCGATGCTCCCACTTGCGGGGGTAGTCGCGCTCATGCTTGTCCCGGAGATCGGTGTTCCTGGCGTCATCGGAGTCTCGGTGCCCGTTTGCGTGTTCATATCAGCATTAGCATCTTCATCATCGCCTGGTGGGTAGGTTGCTGCCATCGTAAGCAAGTAGATCATCAGATGGTGCAGCCTTTCATGGTGAAGGTTGCAATCAAGAGCTTGTCCCTGCACAGCCTCCCGCCGGACCTTCTTAAGAAGCGCCTTTGCCTCATTGAGAGCATCATTCACGTCCTCGGACTGAAACGGTGCAACGTATGATGGTTCTGGCGGCATCGATACCAATAAACTGCGGAGATGGCACCGGCACACGACGGTGTGCAGGGGCCCTGGTCATTCATCCCAGAAGCCTCCGCACTGGCCTGCAGCCTCGTCCGGGCCGATTGATTTGGCGTGTCACCACACTCAGCATGAACACCATTCCCGAGCTTCGGCAGATGGATCCTCACGCACAGGACTATATCGACTTTCTGAATGAATCGCACAGCCCCTATCACGCTATCGCTGCTATGCAGCAGCGCCTTGAAGCAGACGGGTTTTGCCGCCTGAAGGAGCGCGATGCCTGGTCACTTGAGGCTGGAAAGAAGTACTATCTCACTCGAGATGGCAACTCTCTCTTCGCCTTCAAGATGCCCGCTGGAAAGCCCACTCGTTTCGTCATGGCCGGTGCCCACAGTGAATCCCCCGTCTGGCGCCTCAAGAGCACAGCCCACGCCCTCAACAAGAAGGGTCTGCGCATGTGCGCCGTGGAGCCGTACGGTGGTGGTCTGTGGCAGACTTGGGTGGACCGCGACCTTACGATGAGCGGCAGGCTGATGGTGAAGTCAAACGACTCCATTGAGACCCTACTGGTGGACGCTGGCAGACCCATCTTCCGCTTCCCGTCTATCGCCATCCATCTGGCCAAAGAGAGGAAGGACCCGCTCAACTTTGACCTCGCCAACGACTTCATCGCGCTTTTTGGCGACAGCGATGACTCCGATGAGTCTGAAGAGGGCAAGAAGAAGGCCCCCAAGATCAGGAACGGCTGGGACGACAAGCTTATGCGTCTCCTCCTCGACTCCGCGGGTCGGACAGACCTCGCCGTGGACGACGTCCTCGACTTCGACCTGGACCTTCGTGACGTCACCCCCGCCGGCACAATCGGTTTCAACAACGAGTTCATCGCCGGCCAGCGTCAGGACAACCTCCACGGCAGTTATACCAGCATGCGCGGCTTCATGTCGGCACAGCCCAGCAGCGACGCTGTGCAGATATTCGCCAGCTTCAACCATGAGGAGGTCGGCTCGAGGTCAAACACGGGCGCCAACAGCGTCTATACGGCGTCCATCCTTCGCCGCGTGCTGAACACGGTCTCTGAGGACGAGTACCAGCGCTTTATTGCTAGTAGCTTCATTGTCTCCAATGACATGTCGCACTCTGTCCACCCGACGCTCTCCGACCGTCACGACTCCACCGTCGATGTGAAGCTCAACAAGGGCTGCGTGCTGAAGATCAGCGGCCGCCAGGCATATGCTTCCTCTGGCTCGTCGTCTGCGCTGCTGCGGTTCATTGCAGAGAGTAACAAGATACCACTGCAGATTGTGAGCAACAAGAACACTGTCCGCGGCGGTGGGACGATCGGATCGATGGTCGCTGCCCTTACAGGCTGCCTCACGGTGGACATCGGCGGGCCCCTTCTCGGAATGCACTCCATTCGCGAGCTATGCGGCGTGAAGGACGTCAGCCTGACTATCAGTCTCATTCAGACCGTGTTCGACCAGGCCCAGACCAGAATGGCCCTGGAGTAAAGACACTTGATGAAGAATCTTCACAGAGCTGTAGCGGTGATGAGAATCGAGGGGATTGGCCAAGCTAGCGTTGCCCAGCTTGGACTTGGACCGCGTCACATTCTGATCTGTCACATTCTTGATTCGGCAAGCATCTTCAGCGTCACGATGTTGGCAGAACAGAAACAACGGTTATGAACCGCAATCCATTCGCATTGCTTCTTCTTGTAGCCATCATCGGCGCTGCATTGTGCTATCGCAAGGCAGAGATTGGAATCGACCTCGTCAACACGTCCGGCTTCCCGATTTTTGCCAACATGCGCTTTTTGAGCATCGCCAATGACCACAAGAGCGCTGAAATACTCGCCGCTCGCTCCAATCCTTCGACTAATGATGTCCGCATCGAGTACTTCCAGATCGACAGCAACGACATCAGCGAGGGCGACGTCGGCCAATACAACGAGCCCGACATGGCCTACACCCTCCTCAACGTCTACGAGGCCGCCACTGCTGCCATCAACCCGGCGAGCGACCGCGGGGCCACCACGCCCCACCTCTTCGTGCGCACCAAGGTCGACAAGGTTGCCGCGCTCGCGTACGACGGCACCCAGCTCGGGTCGGCCACGATTGCCGACCGCACCAACGCAATGCCCATGATGTGTGACGGCACGTACCTCTACGTCTGCACCCAGCTCGAGATTCTGAGATACTCGCTCGACCTCGAGCTCCTCGACAGCGTCACCCTGGGCACCTCGGGAGTCTCTTTCAACCAGGTCCGGCTCTACAACAAGGGCGGGCTCTCTGTGGCCCTGCTGTCCTCCGACTACACCGAGGTCAGCATTCTCGGCATCAACTCCGACTTCTCGGCTGTTGCGACTTCACTCTGGACCGGCCGCTTCTACGTGCCCGCCATACCGTCGCTCGCCCCCGTGTTTGCTGCCCAGCCTGGCGCCATCAGTGCACACCAGCAGACGTCGTACACCGGCTACAAGTCGGGCTTCATCGACTACGACTCCGGCTCCGACGATTGGAGCTTCTCTGCCTCGAACACCTTCACCCACAGCACTGTCTCCTCGACCACACTGGGCTTCAACTCGGTCGACCAGCGGAACGGCGTGGTCATGGCGAACGAGCTCTTCTACGAAGACGCCAGGACCTACCAGTTCGAGACGCTCGACTCGAGCCTGGACGCGATCGATGGCACGGAGGAGAGCTACGGCATCAACTACGTTGGGTACACATGCTTCGTCGACAACATGTGCCTCTGGCCCATGTTCAAGGTTTACGAGGACGTCTACTTTGTCGAGTCGATGGACCCCATGACGTACGAGGTGACGCTCACACTCAGATTCGAGCAGATGTCCGCGCCGACAAGCGCTGGGGGCTGGATGCCGGTCGCGCTCGCTGCTGTGGTCCTCGCGCTGGCGGTGCTGGCCTAGCCTGGTAAATGTTCCGAACTCAGTGTGCCGTTTAATAAACTGTCCGTCTGCATGCTCAGTCGAGCTCCTCGACCGTGGGGCCGGCACCCGATGGGGCCGCGCCAGGCGCCCCGCCCATGTCGGGCATGCCCTGCGGCGCGCCCTCGGCGTAGAGCTTGGTCATGATGGGTGTCGAGACCTGCTCGAGCTCCTTGCGCTTGGCCTCGAACTCCTCCTTCTCGGCGTCGACGTGGGTGTCGAGCCAGCTCATGACGTTCTTGATCTCGGCGTCGAGCTTGTCCTTGTCCTCGGCGGAGATCTTGTCCTTGAACTTCTCGTCCTCGATGGTGTTGCGGAGGGAGTAGGCGAAGTTCTCGAGGCCGTTGCGCGCCTCGACCTTCTCGCGGACCTTCTCGTCGTCGGCCTTGAACCGCTCCGCGTCGGCGACCATGCGCTCGATGTCGTCCTTGGAGAGGCGGCCGGAGTCGTTGGTGATCGTGATCTGCTGGCGGTTGCCCGAGCTCTTGTCCTCGGCGGTGACCTGGAGGATGCCGTTGGCGTCGATGTCGAACGACACCTCGATCTTCGGGACGCCGCGGAGCGCGAGCGGGATGCCGGTCAGGTCGAACGTGCCGAGCTTGTTGCAGTCGCGCGTGCGGGCGCGCTCGCCCTCGAAGACCTGGATAGTCACGGCGGGCTGGTTGTCGGCGAAGGTCGAGAACGTCTCCCTTGGCGTGCGCGGGGATCGTCGTGTTGCGCTTGATGAGCGTCGTCATCACGCCGCCGGCGGTCTCGATGCCGAGCGAGAGGGGCGTGACGTCGAGCAGGAGGAGGTCGGAGACCTTCTCGGACTTGTCGCCCGCGAGGATGGCGGCCTGGACGGCGGCGCCGTACGCGACGGCCTCGTCGGGGTTGATGGTCTTGCTGGGCTCCTTGCCGTTGAAGAAGTCCTTGAGCAGCTGCTGCACCTTGGGGATGCGGGTCGACCCGCCGACGAGCACGATCTCGTGGATCTTGGTCTTGTCGAGCTTCGCGTCGGTGAGCACACGCTGGACGGGGTCGATGCAGCCGCGGAAGAGGTCGCCGCAGAGGTCCTCGAAGCGGGCGCGCGTGATGTTCGTGAAGAAGTCGACGCCCTCGTAGAGCGAGTCGATCTCGATCGCGGCCTGGGTCGACGACGAGAGCGTGCGCTTGGCGCGCTCGCAGGCCGTGCGCAGACGGTGCATCGCGCGGGCGTTGCCGCTGATGTCCATCTTGTGCTTGCGCTTGAACTCGGTCACGAAGTGGTTGACCATGCGGTTGTCGAAGTCCTCGCCGCCGAGGTGCGTGTCGCCCGCGGTCGCCTTGACCTCGAAGATGCCCTCGTCGATGGTGAGCAGCGAGACGTCGAACGTGCCGCCGCCGAGGTCGAAGATCAGGACGTTCTTCTCCGCGGCCGACTTGTTGTCGAGCCCGTACGCGATCGCCGCGGCGGTCGGCTCGTTGATGATGCGGAGGACCTCGAGGCCCGCGATCTGGCCGGCGTCCTTCGTGGCCTGGCGCTGCGAGTCGTTGAAGTACGCGGGGACCGTGATGACGGCCTTGCTGACGGGCTTGCCGAGGTAGGCCTCGGCGGTCTCCTTCATCTTCTGCAGGACCATGCCCGAGATCTCCTCGACCTGGAAGGTGCGGGTCTCGCCCTTGTGCTGCACCTGGACGGCCGGCTTGTCGCCCGCGCCCGCGACGACCTTGAACGGCCAGTGGCCCATGTCGGCCCGGACCTCGCGGTCGTTGAAGCGGCGCCCGATGAGGCGCTTCGCGTCGAAGACTGTGTTGGTCGGGTTCATCGCCGTCTGGTTCTTCGCGGCCTCGCCGATGAGGCGCTCGTCCTCGTTGAAGGCGACGTATGAGGGTGTTGTGCGGTTGCCCTGGTCGTTGGCGATGATCTCGACGCGGTCGTTCATGAACACGCCAACGCAGGAGTATGTGGTGCCTAAGTCGATTCCGATAGCAGTCATGTGCTTATCTAAGTCTGTGTGAGCGGTGTTGTGGGGAACGCACGTTGTTCACTGTTCTGCCATCCGGGGATCGATGCGATGAGCGGGCACGAAATCGATCTGATGATTGATCTGATGCCGGCCGGCCCCAACGAGGCAGCCGAGCACGTACACACACCGACCCACGGTGGCCGCGAATGTGGCCGCGCCGAGACGAGTTATCTGCCCTTTTCACCTTCGACCACCAGAGATCGTCACCCCCGCCGCTCAATGGCTCCACAGCAGCACAGACACGTCCCACCGCAGCATCCATTTATCATGACTCTTCAGACCACAAGTCACGTGTTTCAGCCACACCTGCCAGACGGGTAAAACTGCACTGCCTACTCCAGTCCCGAAAAGTACTTGGCCCAGTCGAAGTTTCGCCCAGTCCACTCCTTGCTAACGATGAACTCGTGCAGGGTCTTATGCATGTCCGTGGGCCGAGAGAACTTGATCGCCGAGTCGGGAGTGTTGGGGGACTTGGCCGACTTCATCGCACAGTCCCTGGCCGCCTTGATAAACTCCTCACGAGACTCTTTGAGCTGTGCGTAGGCCTCTTGGTTGACGATTCGCACGTCTCCCTCCTCGATACCTTCCTGCGGGAAGCCTAGCATGATCTTAATATACGCCAACGCGTCGGTGATTCGCACGTCATACGTGTCAAACGCACCAGAGATGTCTACGGCGCCAGAGTCCGGGTGGACGAAGGGGTGCAGCACGGGCGAGATGAAGTGGAAACGAGGGAGCTCCTCGGGGAACTTAGCGGGGAATTCGATGCTGAAGTGGAATATTGCGCCTTGATAGATGCTCTCACGGACGAATATGACTCCAAACCACCGATCTAATGCTTTGGCATCCGGCGTGACGATGAATCCACTCGGAGAGTTGTGTGGCAGGAGTTTCCTGGGGAAAAGGGGTGTTTAGGGACATACAATTGCCGCTCAAGCTCATATAGCAACTTCAAAGACTTCATCGACGGAGATATGCCGAAGGGCGACGAATGAACAAATGTCCACGCTCGACTCTGGATTCTGCATGCCTGCCTGGATACGCGTGTGGCAGCAGTCGTATGCTTGTACCACAGTTGCGGCTGTCGAGACGAGCACAGACGCGAAAGAAGACAGCAACGTTCGACACAGACGATGGACGACAGACGACGCATCTTTTCGTGCAGACCGACGACTGAAAGCACGAAAGCCCGATGGTACAGACGAGGGCTGAAGTGGGTGAGTGGAGGTAGTGTGCCGCGCAGGATTAGAATTGTTGAGTCTTAAGGTGGGCAGTCAGGCTGAACCTGTTTAGTCCCCTGGAGTTCATCCCGGGGGGGGGGTTGACAGCCTAAGCCTTCTTCACATGAACCCCCAGTAAACATCTCTAAACGCTACACTCGTAGTGACATAAAGTGCACGAATACTTCTGAACTGTCTCACATTTAGCAAACAACAGCGCCAACGCCCAGACTTTTATACACACGTAAGCTGGATCGCGCCTCGCTGATCATGCTCATCGGTGTAGTCAACATCTGCCAGCACTCAGACGCACGCACCGTCCTCCAGCACGCACCGCATCCAGACTCTGGTGTCGACGAGCACGTCGCCCTCGCGGACCTTGCGCCGTGTACTGTCCGGGTATGCCCAGGAGGACTTGCCGAACAGCGTGCGGCATGGCTCGAACGCGAATATGTACCGCCCGTCACTGAGGCCCGTGACTGTCTTGTTGAGCGTCGCACTCTCACCGATGCAGCCGTCAAATGAGGCAAAGTCCTCGAGGCGGCGGTCCTGGACAACCATGAATGCTGAAGTCTCGTCTAGCTTCACGTTGGCGAGTCTACCGGCAAACAGCGAGGCAAGCCAGGTCCACTGCGAGATCGTGTCCCGGACGAAGCCAAGGTGGTACATCGTGAAGACGGCGCCGTCGTCCGCTAGGTCCCAGAACTTGGCCAGGCCGTCCGAGCTCGTGGCGGAGACTTCTAGGCCGTTGCTCGTCTTCGTGGCTGTCATGGTGTATTTCGTGGAAGCAACCTGGTTGAGATCGGCAACTTGGTAGCGATGGGGAAGGACTGAAGTCACAAGCGCAAGCAGGAGGAAGCAGATGATAATACCGGCGCTAGCAAGGGCCTTGCTTGTGTATGCCTTGCTGAGAATGTATGAAGGGCAGATCAGGATGCTCATGGCGAACAGGATGGAGAGGGTAGTGTACAGAATGATGGAAACGATGATGATGGCGTCAAACTTTGAGTTCACTTCGACGTCGCAGTCGTTGGAGAGGCATATGCTGATTGGGCCAGAAAAAGAGTAAAGGATGATAAAAAGGAGGTAAAGCGCGATGGATAAGAGCACATTGAAGAATATAAAGGCGTCTGCAAGCTTGTGATACTGCAACCTGGCGAAAGTGGCCGCAAACATTAGCTTCTTGCACTTGTCAGAGTCGGGCCAAGTCATCCCGACTGAGCCATGCCATGGCTGCGGCCACACACCGTGCTTCGTGCATCACAGCCTCACACCCCTTTCTGAGAGCATCACTTTGATACCGGGGTCACGATGGACGACTCCGCCTCAACCTGGAAGAAAGATCGAGAACACATCACCAGTAGGTATATAGGCATGATAGGCCATGCTTATGGGTAGATAGGGCCTGGTTCGGCGGAGATCGTCGGTGCAGGGAAAGGCAGAGTGAACGGCAAACGCCGCAATCTCACCTAATGCCCCGAACACACCGAACAGTGATCCTACGGCCATTGAACAGCGAGGAACGCTACATGCAGCTCGATTCTGTATGGGAACGGCCTTCATCTAGACAAATTCAACTTGTTTCGCAGGAAGAGCGCTCACAGGTCTTCTCCTGCGACCAGATCGTGGATAACACCGTCATAAGCCCTCGTGGACGCAGCAAGCGGACCTCGTATGAGATTTCAGCGCTTGCTAACAGTATTGTAACGTCGGCCATGGCGAGCTCGATTCACGCCGTCATAGCCGTCGGTAGCCTCGGTGGCGGCTCGTCCTACACGCTCTGGGGCGACAAGATGCCTGGCCTAGCCGAGGAAGTCGCCAAGAACATCCGGCGGACACGCCCGCAGGCCGAGCTCGCGGCTTCGTTCATCCACGTGACTTCGGACGGCGTTCGCGACATCACGACGCACTACGACGACATGGACGCCCGCATGGATCGTGCCCCCACGTCCTATCAGGAGTGCGGTCTTGTTATCAATGGCGTATGCCGCTTTCCTATCAGAACTGATTCGGAGCTCCACCATTTGATTGGACTCCGCCTACCCACCTGGTTGACGCACTCGAACAGCATCGTGGTCTCCTCGGGCGACGAGGCGACCATCCTTGTCCTCTACGTCACGGTCCAGCCCCCCTCGGGCACCTACCAGACCCACACAATCCTATTCGCAGATATCGGCGATTTATCGAAGGCCGCCACGCCCGCGGACAGGGCTGCAGTCAACCTCCCCGCCGTGGCGGCCATTGCCCGGCTGCTCGACTCCCTGGATGGCACTGAGGCCGTCGACCCGCTGTTACTCGCCGACCGCGGCTTCCTCCCCGTCCTGCTCAAGCCATTTATATTCGGCAAGGGGTCGAGTCACATAATCACATGTATAGGCCCCACTGCACGCGACTCAGCCAGTGCCCTGACCGCGCTCGAGCTCATGACGAAGTGGAGCGCCGCGAGCTCGGCCCCCGTGACCATGCCAGTCGCCCAGTCCGACCCGCCCATGGTTACGTTCGCAGCCCTGCTCCATAAGCAGTACAAGAGGGCGCAGGACGAACTCAAGTCAGTGCGGACGTCGACCTCCTTGGCCGACCCCCATCTTTACAAGAAGCAGCTTGAGCTGACCCAGCTGCAGGCCACCATTGACGCGTGCGAGCGTGCCATGACTGTTGCTCGAATGTCGGACAGCTCCACTGAGCTCCACGCCCTGTTCGCCTGGACCAAGGCCACGCTCTCGGCCGCCCAGCTGCACCGGACTCCGGTCAGGCCGTGTCTCCGCGTGCTCCACCCCAACCCGAGCGTGTCGTCCGTCTATTACATGCACATCACCAACGCGACGTCCACGGCGCGCAAGATCCTGGTCGGCCGGCCCGAGCACACGACACCCGAGGGAACGCCCAGAGCGGAGACGACTCGCGCGGAGACGACCCGTAGCCCGGCGACACCCCCAGCGTCAGAAGCTGGCGACGAGGGGCCGACGACGGCGCTGTGGGGCCGGGACATCAGCTTCAACCACCTCGTCCTCCTCTACTGCAAGGACGACAGCGGCTCCATCTTCCTCGCCGTCTCTCCCGGCGGCAAGGGCGCGGTATCCATCAACGGGCTCGCTACAGAGATCCCCCAGGCGACAGAGAACAACGACCGCATCCTGCTTGGCAACGAGCTGGCCTTCGAGGTGCTGCTCACCGCTGCTGCCAAGCCCCGTGTGGCGTGGGACTTGTGCCTCCTCGAGAAACACGTCGCCTCCATGGTGACGATGTCCGACATCGGGTCCGTCACATACAAGCCGCTACACGCGACATTCAACGCCTTTAACCAGTGGTTGGGTGACCCATCATCTGCCGCAAAGACTTATGAGTATCTCCGGTCGATCAGGACCGTCAACCCGGCCAAGTTCGGGGGTGCCCTCGGTATTATCACGCGATGCACCAACGCATCGGTCCTCGCCGAGTCGGCCAACAAGGTGTGCAACAACACCGTCATTCCCGTGATCATCCGCGACCTCAAGCTTGAGGAGGCGAGGGTCGACCCGACCTTCAAGTTCCTGCAGACCACCCCGTTCCACGTGCACCGCGTCGTCTCGGCCGATGAACTCCGGATCATGATCACACGCAGGGCGACATATGACCCCGTGCAGTTTATTTCTGATCGGGGTTTGATTGGCATTGCTCGACTCAGCCTGGCTCGACTCATGGACACGATCGAGTTTTCCCTCGCCATCAGGCCGCCCTGTACGAAGGCCCGCGATGTGCCTGACAGGCCCCTGGGCCGGCTGAGGGTGGTCTATCGCCCGACCCAGCCAGAGGGGGTGATCAGACGCACCGTCCGTGACCCCGATGAGGTGAACGACGACGACGACGGGTCAGACGACGGCTTTGACGACCTGCCTGAGGACGCCGGCCTCCGCTTTGACCTTGTCATTGAGAAGATCAACTGGCCCAGCCCCGTGTGGGGCGACGTGTCTGTCGTCTTTTCCCTCTTCGACGAGCGGGTACTGGCCACTACCATATGCCCCACGGTCACCACCGTACAGGACTTCAGGGAGCGCTTCTCCTTCAGCGTCCCCTGCATGACCAGCAAGATCAGGGACGCCATCCAACGCCACACATTCATCATCGAGGTGTGGGGCCGTCATCTGCCGTCGTTGTACCACAGCTTGTCCGGGCTCACCGTCGAGCGGGAGACGCAGCAGCTCAACATCGAAGCCGTCAACTTCATGGCAAGTCACGCTGGAGTCGATCTGTAGATATGAAACAATATGATATTCATAGGATAAAGCAGCGTTGCTGGGTTGGGAGACGAGGATGGTGAGGCGAAAGCACGCGACACCTGACCAGTCGGTCCAGAAGTCGGGGGAGTGCCCGAGAGCTGAGCTATTCACGTCAGACACGGAATAGAAGGATGGTGCTGAGGGACTAGCCAACCAGCAGGGCGGCATCCCGCCCGGCCGGCGTTGGAACAACAAGCGAGAGAAAAACAAGCGTTGGGACATCATTGACTCACCCCAGCTACCATCAGAAGAACACATCCAGGAACGCCCCAGCATCTTTACGATACCTTTACAGCACATCGTCCCGTCCAAGGCAGTTCTCCGTCTGCATCAACACCGTCTCTACGCTGCCGATCGAGTCAGCCACCCGCTTGAACATCGGCGCGTACACGGCCTCCAGCTTCTCGATGTACTTGACGCGGTCGCTCTTCTCGAGCAGACTGAGGTCCTCAAAGTTCTCGGCATACAGCAGCTTACGGACCGCCAGGTTCCACTCCTTGCGGTTCTTGTCTGTATCCAAGTACGCCCAGCAGCAGATCAGCACGCGGGACAGCTCGAACGGCTCGATCTTGAGCTTCCAGGCGAGGGAGTCGACCCGCTCCTTGAGGTAGAGGGCCCGCACGTCGTCCAGCCGGGAGATCGTCTCCGTCTCCAGGAGAATGATCACATCGGCGAGGAGGCGGACCGCCTGCAGACTCTCGGCCGGCTCGTTGAAGGTATAGAGTCCAACGGGGAGTTTCAGGTGGCTCCCAACCTGTCTGCAGCTCACCACCATCCGGGTGGCCAGCCCCATGCGTCTGTACGGCGGCAGCACGAGCAGCTGGCACAGCTTAAGGGCCCGGGTCGAGGGGTGGCAGTAGTCTTCCCACAAACACGAGTACGCCGCCAGCACGGGGCCGGTGGGGCGTCTCTCGAAGAGGAAGAGGAGATTCCAGTACTCCACGGCGTCTATGGGGTTGCCGCCGTCGATGAACATCTTGACTAGGATGTCAAGGCGACGGACAAGCTTGGCTGCGCGGTCGTCGGCGAAGCGGGCGTGGTAGAGCTCGAAGGACCTACCCTGCACCTTAAAACGCGTCACCAGCTTGCCGGGAGGTGTGTATGTCTTGTCGCTTGCAACAGCGGCGGTCCAGGCCTCCATGGACTCGGCCTTGTCGGTCAGGGAGGGCTCGACAGCCTCTTTGGGGTCCGTGCGGAGGGCGTCGGACAGATCCACGTCCATCGTATCCTCCTTGGCGCGTTTGCTGAATATGGTGGCGAGGAAGCGGCGGGCCCCCTTCCGCTCGGGCGTCGTTGTGGTGACAGTCATTTGCGCCAATCCTTCATGGTTGAATGTGTAGTATGGAACGAGAGAAGCAGGCGAGAAGAACATCTTGATATGTGGGTTCTTGTAACCGATGATGCGCTCGTTGACGAAGAGCTGGTGTGTGAGTTCAGGATGAATGGGTCCGCCGATGCGGCCAGGAGCCTTGTTGTCGTCGTCGTACTGGGCCATGTGAAGTGTAATGGCTTCAGTACTATCAGCTGATGCTTCGCGAAGCTGTTCTTCCATTGGTGCGTCTGTTTGGGTTTCAGACGCCAAGTGCGCGATAAGGCGCACTTTTGCCCGAGCACGATTGAGGACAATCAGCCCCGGGAATGGGTCATAGTCTGCATGTTATAGTGATATAGTCATCGTATGCCGTTGATCAGGTCATAATCTCCAAGTATTTTGATTGGATCCATCGGGGGCGAACCAACCCCCCAGAAAACCGCCGCATACTTCTCCAACTAATGGGCGTTGGTCGCGCCACCTTTTTCTTAACTGTCGATATAGATTCGATATCGATCTGTTGATTCCATCCAATTTTTAAACTTTTCACTTGGAACGTGGGACGCCAAACAAGTCTTTTGTCCGCTCGCATCGAAGAATGGGCAAGGAAACAGTTCGAAGCGCATCCGTAGCGGATAGTCGCGCATCTACATCTCGTAGAATTGGCTTCCTCAGTCCTCTGAAGCTAACATCCATACAGGAGCGCATCCCAGCCATATGTGGCTCCATACGCCTCAGTACTGGCGACTATACTCCTCTACTAGTGCTTTCCATTCTTATTCAGGCGTTCCAGCTGTCCAGTCTCGCCGTTGCTTTCAACGACAGCATTTTCTTCACGATTACCCGCGTTCTCCTCCCCTCCATCTTCGGTCTCTTCGCCGATAACACCGCGGCACAGGTTATTGTTGTCGTCGCTGCCATCTGCGTGCTCGGCCTCATGGTGTGGCTCGCATGCGAGGCCGTAGTCGTAAGAACCATCCGCCAGGGCCTGCACTACCGCCTCCTGGCGTACGCCATGCTCCTCGTGTCCAGCGTGTTACTTGTGCCCCTCATCCAGGCTCTCTCGCTGCCTCTTTTCATCGCACAAGACGATGGCACCAACGACGACGTCTCTGGCATCCTCTCCGCCGTAGACGCACTCTCCGTGACACACCTGGCCTACTTCGCCGCATCAACCGCCGCGCTGGTCATTCTAGCGGCCATGGCGATGGTCTCGAGCATCGTCTTCTTCAGCGGCCCTTATTCGGACAGCTCCATCCTGACTGTGCTCGTCCCCTCCGCCGCCGTGTTCGTCCAGCCCGCCCTCACTGTCATACTCGGTGTGGTAGCCGCAACCCGCTGCTTCGGGCTCGACTCCCTCAACCTGTACGCCTCAGCGGGGTCGGTCTCCATCGTCGCAGCCGTGTTCGCGGCGTACGCGTACGTCTGCCCCATCCACGCCCACCCCTCGATGTATCTGCTCAACGTCGGCTCGTACCTCAACGTCGCGGTCGTCTCCCTCGCCACGGTCTACCACCCCGGGATGTTCTGGCTCAGTCCAGCTGTTACCCTCATGCTCGTCGTAGTCCTCGGCGGCCTCAGGTACGCCTTCATTTACATCCGACTCAACCCCGCGCTGAAGACGGCCCGGGACCCTCTGGCGAGTGCCGTAGACATGGACGAGTTCGGCCTCGACGCTGACCCCAGACTCCCCCGGATCAGCCGGACCAGCTTCACCCAGTTCGTGTGGCTCGTGGTGATCCGGTACCAGCTGTTCAACGCCCAGCTGCGGCGCCAGTCCGACAGGCGGGAGATGCTGGCCGCCGCGATGCAGCAGGACGACCTGGCATCCCGTCAGCGGGAGATGATCGGCCGTCTCCAGTCTCTGGTGTCGTTCGCCTGTGCGGAGAAGTACACGAGCGGCCGTGCACGGCTCACGGTCGTCCAGTACTCTCTCACTGTCGCGGCAAACTACGAGGCGGCCATCTTCGAGGCTGCCCGCGTCCCGGCGATGGTCGAGCGGGACATCATCAAGCACCTTGGTATCTCCACGATCATGATGCTGGTCGGGCTCCACACGGACGCTGATAGGATCAGACGCAAGCAGGACAGTGGCCTCAACGCAGAGGCCCTGGCAGACTTGAACCACAAGCAGAAGAAGGCCAAGGAGGAGTCCGTCAACGCACGCCGCGCCATCAACTCCTTCTGGCGTGCCCTCGACCAGGGCAAGCCCGACGTCAACGAGCTGCTCGCCATCTCGCAGGAGATCCACAAGCACAGCACTAGCGCGGACAAGCTCTACATCCAACTCATCAAGGCCTTCCCCGAGCGAGATAACATCATCCGGGCCTACGCCCAGTTCGTCACCGTCGTCCAGCAGGACCCCGAGTACGGCGCCCAAATAGATCTCTGCGCCGAGGAGATCGCCAACCAGCGCCTGATGAGCGACGTCTCCTCCTCGGCCTCGTCCTCCAGGTCCGGTTCGCAAGTTAGCGCCGGCACACGGACGTACGAGAACGACATCCTGACCGTCCTCCGCACCCACACGAGCACCGCGACGTCCAGCTCCGTGGCCAACCTCAGAAAGGCTGTGCTCGCGCTCATCGCCATCATCACGGCCATCTTCGTGATCGTGGGGACCGTGTTCCAGGTCAGGATGTTCGTCATGTCCGCCCTGGTCGACGCACTCTCCGCGTCGGGCACCATGAGCTACAGCACGAGCCAGGCGACGTTCCTTGCGCTGCTGTCGTACCTGGAGCAGACCCACCCCGGCAAGTTCACACGGGGCGTGCTGGAGTCCGAAGGCATCATCAAGTCCCAGCTCGAGCTCTCCATCGACGAGCTGGTGGACTCCTCGCACTCGCTGGACGACGCGGTCTCTTCCATCGTCACGTCGACCCTGTTCCCAGACATCTTCTCACACGCGAGGGAGCCCTCCTTCCTGGCCCGGTACTACCTCGACACAACCCCCGCTACGACGGAGAGCGTCGACGTCTCCATCGTCAGCATGGTCGCGTCCCTCGGCGTGGCGTTCAGACGTATCGTCGATGAGGCGGAGCTGGACGTCGACGTGGCCTTCATCCAGACTAACGGCCTTGAGTCGCTAAGAAACGGCATAGACATCCTCCAGGAGAAGATCGTCGAGTCGACCGAGACGGCGGAGTACATCGGCGCGGCCGTGGACATCGTTGCCGTCCTCTTAGTCGTTGGCGTCCTCTTTGGGCTGCAGTTCTTCCTGCTCCGCCGCGCGTTCAACAATGTGACGCTGCACCAGGCAGAGAACATCAACGTCTTCCTCCACATCGATAGGGCCATCGTCCAGGATATGATCAAGACGACAAACGTCGCCAAGAAGGAGAGAAGGAAGAAGCGCAAGTCCGCCAACACCAAGCGCGCCATCACGTTCGAGCCTCGCATCGAGGCGGACGATGACGAGGAAGACGACGCGCGCCAGTCGGATCAGGATGACAACGACGTGAACCTGCAGAGCATTCACTCGATCCACGAGGACGACAACGAGGAGGGGCCAGTGAGCGACACCGAGGGCGACGACGCCTTCAAGGAGGGTGAGATCGAGGATGTCAACGTCATCAACGACTCCTTCGAGCAGCTCGAGCTTGGCGAGTCGCCTCGTAGACTACGTCACGGTCGGGAGCCATCTGAGCCGAACATCCGAGACCTCCTTCGCAAGGGGGCCCGCGGCAACGTCCCGGATATGAACATTGCCCCGCTCGACGACTCGTTCAGCGCATCGGCCTCGGACGCCGGAGGGCAGTCGGAGACGGTCTCCGAGAGCGACTCGGGCTTCGACCTCGAGGAGGCGGAGTACCGGCTCGAGCGGACCAAGCGGGCCCACGCCAGGTACCTGTCGATGGCGAGGGCCATATTCTGGTCGGCGGTGACGATGCTCGGGGCGACAGTCGTGATCGTCACAGCCACGGCGCTGACGGTGGCCTTCGACTTCTTCGTGATCCCCACGCTTCGCAGCTCCTTTTCATCCGTTGGCGAGGTCGAGGAAATCATCGTCGCCCTCGTGGACGAGTGCAATATGAAGGCGTTCAAGGCCATCGAGTTCCTCCAGCTCGGGGGCATCGCGCCCTTCGACTACTACTGGCGCATGGCCGACACCAGGGCCGTCGAGCACTGCATAGAGGCCCTAGCCGAGTTCGACCTCAGCGAGGAGATCTCGAACCGTCTGGGGGCCGTGTGGGACAGCATGGACCTGGCCTCGTACCGCGAGAAGGTCGAGCTTGCCATGGTCTGGGCGAACACGTCGTTCAACGACGCCGTCGGGTGCCAGATCCGGGACTTCTCGTACAACTACAGCGACGAGACGTGGGTCGAGGCCGAGCAGGCACAGTTCGGCGACGAGCGGGCCTCATACGGCTTCTACACAGACCTGGCCGCTGACTCGGTCGATACGGCTGCGATCATCGAGCTCGCCCGAGGCGTGGCGACCGACACGATGTACTGGGACACCCATGACGGCATCATCGACGAGCTCAAGGCCGTGCAAGCCGACTTGGCGACCTCGATCGAGAGCGACGGCGACTCGGCCAAATACATCATCGACCTCGCCATCGGCGCCCGGTTCGTCGGCATCGCGTTGGCAGTTTTACTCGGCAGTCTGACCGCACTGTGCACGAGCGCCATGATTGTGATGAAGATCCGTCTCAAGGCGCTGGCTGACCAGATCGACAACATCCGCCACATTGTCATCGGCGACGATAGCTCGCCCATGCGCACCCTCCGTCTCTCGGTCCTCGCGGCGCACGGCCTCACAGTTGGATCGTGTATCGCGTTCGGGTTCGTCGCGCTCACCGTCACCGGGTATGCCGGCTACCTCTACTTCACCGAGGTCGACGGCATGTCCGCGGCCCTCAGCGACAGGATTGACACCGCGACCGAGCTGTTCGACTTCAAGGACGCAGTGAACGTCTTCATGCACACCATGATCGAGTACACGCAGAGGCCTGACCCCGGCTACCTCACCACACTCGAGACGGCGTACGAGTCCTTGCCCGAGGCCGTGCTGGCCCTAGACGAGGCCATGTCGTCATACGACGTCAGCGAGGAGACTGTCACCGGTCTCAGGGGCACTGTCGAGACGCTCAACCACACCCTCCTCATCGCTGCGACCCTCGCCATCTGGGCAAACGACGTCCCCGCCACCGTCGCCGCGCCCCTGCACGACCTCGAGTACGACATCACGACGGAGACCGGCTTCGAGTACGACCGCATGCACTACACAAGGGAGCACTGCTACACCGACACCGCGCACGACAAGGCGCTGGATGCGGACGAGCAGCTGACCATCGCGAGGGAGATCCTTTTTGATGAGAAGTTTAGCGAACTCGTCGTTGAGTTTAAGGCTTATTTAGCGGAATACCAGACCGAAGTCACGGCCATCATCGATGAGCGCATCGACGCGCACGAGGCGCGGGAGATGATCCTCCTCGGCATCACAGCGGCGCTCTTGGCCCTTCTTCTGGTCTTCTTGGCGCTCATCGGCGTGCTCCTCATGGCCCTCGCACCGACTAAGGCCCGCAAACTCTCAGTGATCAAGCAACGGGTCACCGCCCGAGCCACACAGCGCTTCTACCGCATCGCGGCGACGACAGTGGCGCTGATCGGGTGCATCTTCGTCGGGCTCACTGCGTACTCGGAGCTGTGGATTCTTGTCGGGTCGAACATTGACGTCCTCAACACGGCAGCGGCGAGGTCAGTCCGCCTCATCGACGCCGTGGCCGAGGCGATGTTCACGGCCACGACGCAGCAGAGGTCGACTGAGCACTACAACGCGGCCGTGGGCAACCTCGACGTGATGGTCTCGACCCACGAGAGTCTGACGGGCGAGACGTCGCTCTTCCTCTCGGCGATGGGCTTCTTCCAGAGTTCTGCCAGCGACCTGTCCAACTCGGTCTCGTGCACCTCATGCGCCATGCTCACGTCCCAGTCGTACGAGCAGGCGCTGACGATGCTCCAAGCAGCCGTGCCCGAGCTCAACCCGGCCCTGGGCAAGGGGACGTGTCTGGCGCGGGACGGCACCGGCAGCATCGCCCTGATCACCGCCCTCGAGGTGGTGCAGCAACTCGCACCAGTTTTCCACGAGACGTTCGACGACTACTGCGGCATTATTAGCACCGTGCTGCTCGCGTACCGTCTCATCAACGTGCCTCTTTACCTGTTTGCCATCGGGTTCCTCCTACTTTCGTATAGACTTGTGTTCCGACGCATTTTCATCGCGCTCAGCCGCGACGAGAGCATCGTGCTGAGTCTGCTTGTAATGATCCCGAAGGAACACGTCGCGAACAACGCGATGCTGGCCACATTTATCGCAGAACACGCCATCGATAACTAATGTACTCATAAATTTCTGATGTTTCAGTCACTGTTAACCGGCTGCGCGTCTGTCAAATGCGAACTGTACTCAGGAAACGCGCGGGGGCCTTACCATCCCAGTTGTCTCGGTGTGGTCGGGGAACACACGCTGATGAAGGGGCAACTGGCACCGATGGCTCGGGCGGGAGCCTTCTCCTTCATAACTGTGGCCGCGCCACGGTAGTACTAACAGCAGTAGTCCGCTTGCGAGCCACGTCTCGCTCCGGGAAAGGCAATGAAGTGATCCGACTTTAATGCTTGCAAATACGGTCAGGGTTTGTGTTGAACTTCTCGCCGACAGATGAGAACTTGCCTCTGGCCTCAAGGAAGTCTATAAGCTGCGATGCGGTCATGTTCTCCGCGGAACAGGTGTGAAAGCGAGCGTCAGCGCCGAAACGGGCGTTAATTGCGACCTGGAGGGTCTCTCTGGTGAACCCAGCGGGGTTCTCAAGCATCATATGCATTACTTCGTGTCCGTGAATACTCATCGGGTGATCTGCAGCTCAGGGCATCGACAGGGGCCCCTGCCTGCGTTCACTTTTTTGCCAACACCATTTTTTTCTGCACTCAGCACCACAGCCGGTCTGGCAAGCAGGCCACCTTGAAGGGTAGAGTTGTGGGCCTCCGAGTCCGCCAACATGATCCAATCTCCGATTACAAGCTGAGTCGAGTCAATCTTACCTCAGAGTTGTTACTGAAGACCCGGCGTGTCTCGCCAAGCTGCCGAAGGAGGCTCGCTTTTCTCTACCCAGCGGGTGTCTCAAGAAGTTCATGCCAGTCTTTATCAGCCGGCGCCCGGGGTTCACGGGCCGACTTCTACGAGGATTCTCATACTCACAGCTCTTCGAGCACCCAACCCAACCCGTCGAGACCTCATGCATCTATCATTTACGGATCCTTGTGGCACACGTGCATGCAGGTCCAGACGTCAACGTCGAGGTAGAAGGTGTGGTCCTTGAAGCCCTTCTTGAAGTCCATGACGTGCGTGGCCTTGCTGTCACTGCACGTCGGGTCCTCCCCCGACCCGTCGCACACGCGATATTCCGTATTGGGCTCGTTGTACCAGACCTCTGTTGGCTCGTGGTGGTACTTTTCGACGAGCATGTTCTCCATGGGGAGGTGCGGCACGATGTCGGCGTAGTGAGTCACACGGAAAACCTGATCGACCGTGCGGGGCACCATCTCGGCGTATGCCTTCGTGCCGACACGAGGCTCGCCGAAGGTATAAAGGTGAAGAGGCACATCACGGCCAACGATGCCAGAGATGCGCAGATCAGTGGCGCTGAGCGAGGCAAGGGCCGCACCGAGGGAATGGCCGGTGACCTGGACGAGGGAAACGCCACCCTGCTCCAGCAGCTGACGGACGAGGCCGTTCATCGTCTCAGAGATGGAGAGGTAGACCTCAGAGAAGCCGCGGTGCACCTTCACGCCGGGCCAGTTCTTGTGCTCCGTCTGCCACGCCTCGGCGTCCTCGAGCCAGTTCTCGTTGGAGTCAGTGCCGCGGAAGACTACATGGATTGTCTTAGCGCTCGTCTTAGGATCAACCTCAAGAGCTACATAGCCGCGTGCCTCCGTCTTCTCGTTACGGACAACACGGACGAAGGAGATGTCGTCAATGGTCTTGCAAACAGGGCAGGTCCATCCGTTCACGGCCTTGTCGCTGTCGCAGTATGACGCGCAGCTCAGGTGCATAGCCCGCTTGGCAATAGCGGGGTTGTAGGTGCCTGCAGCCAAAACGCATGCAATGAGAGCGAATGCAAGAAGCAGGTTCATCGCCGTGTCTGATTTTTTAATGGAGGAAGTGGATCTGAGATGATCCCCAGTAGATCCGAGATTCGGACACAATCATCTGTTGGACTGATGGTAGCAAGCCATGGGAAAGGCTTTGAGCGCCAGACCTGGTCTTCTTGTGCTCGTAGTTGTGAGCAGCCGCCACGGTCCCGTTTGATAAATAAGAGCTCAGTCAAGACACCGCTGCCAAGCTCTGTTTATATGCTATACAGCCTCAGTAGGCCTCCAGTATGAACCGCTGCTCCCGCTCCCGCGTCTCGAACAGCTCCTCGGCCTCGTCCCTTGGCACGCCGTGCTCAGCAAAGATGCCGATGATCGCCTCCTTCAAGTACTTCGCCCCTATGATTGTCCCGCTGTAGTAGAGATGCCCGCCCTGCACCCACAGCATCTCGAACACCTCGTCTGAGTGTTGCTGGATGCGGTCGTGGACAAACACGCGCCGACCCGTCTCTCTCGAGAAGGCGGGGATCTCGTCGTATACACCCTCGTCCCGCCAGGCCTGCTCTGTCTCGGTCAGGAGGTAGTCCTCGTCGCGGCGTCTGCAGCCGTAGTAGAGGACGGCCTTGTTCTGGGGGATGCCCTCGTCGTGGAGCGTCTTGCGGTACTGAATCCAGCCTCGGAAGGGCGCGATACCCGTGCCGAGGGCGACCATCATGTACGGGATAGCCGGGTCAGCGGGTGGCACCATCGGCGAGGATTTGACGTAAGCTGCACATCTATCGCCCATTCGGACGTCCTTGAGCCAGGAAGTGGTCATGCCGTGCCTGATCTTGCCCTTGGGGGTGACCCAGTCGACGATGCCGACGGTGAGCTGGATAGCGTGGGGCACCATCTTGTCCGAGGAGGCGATGGAGTAGAGGCGGGGCTTGATGGCGGGGATGAAGTCGACCAGGTACTCGATCGATGGCCGGGCCGACGTGAACTCCTCGAGGAACTCGCCGTACGTGACGTACTCGTTCATGTACTCCATGTAGTCCTCCTTGCCGTCCTTCGACACGAGGTACTGCAGGCGCTCGCGCTCGGCGCGGTCCTGGGCGAAGGGGATCATGGCGCGCATGAAGGGCTTGGTGACACGGCCGGCAATGTCGAGGTGCTGGGTGAAGATCTCGCGGATCGTCAGCGACTTATCCAGCCCCGCCGGCACGATGTTCGCCCCGTTACCCCGCACGGCGACGCACATGTCGGCGTCGAGCTTGTTCACTTCAACCCAGTGATTCACGACGGAGTCGAGGTTGCGGGGCATGATGGCCATGTGGTAGCCAGTCTGGTACGTCAGGCCGGTGTCCTCGATGTTGAACTCGAAGTGGTGGGACGACCGCTCGTTTCCTGGGCCAGTGATCTCGTCGTTCGCGGCGACGGTGGTCCACTGGCAGCCGGGCGGCGGGGGCGGGGGGTTCTGCATGGACGCGGCGACGAGAACAGTGAATTTGGGGTCCGGGATGACGGGTACGGAGCCGACGTCGACGGCGCCCAGTCCTTCCCAGAGGCTGTCAACCCACTTGCCGTAGCCGTCCTCGTACTTCTCGGGGTGGGACTCGTCACCCTTGCCGAAGGGGCAGAGGGCGACCCCGCCGAGCTCGGCCATGCGGTTGTGGACGTCCTCGGCGGCCTTGCAGAACAGCGGATACTCCTTTGACCCGAGCCCCATCACGGCGAACTGGGTCCCGGCGAACGTGTCATCCGACAGCGCTGGGTTGGATAGCCAGTCCCAGAAGGCGAGGGCGGTGTCGGCATGCTCGCCCTGGCCGAAGGTCGAGGTGATGTAGATGACGAGGTCGGCGTCGGCAATCTCGCGTGGCTTGATCTTGTCGACCGAGACTACGCGGGGGGCGAACTCGATGTCCTTGATCTTGGCCTCGTTGGCCAGGCGGTAGGCGACCTCCTTGGAGGTGCCGGTCTGGGTGGCATAGACGATGAGCATCGGTACGGCGTCGGCCGAGATGACGGCCGTATTGACGTCGTTGAACGTGTCGGTGGGGGGCTGCTTGACCAGATGGGCGCGGTCTGCGTACGCTGTATGGAGCAGCTCGTGGGCCTTGTGGGAGTTGGGCTCGCCGAAGAACTCCTTGTAGATCTGCTGGATCTCGGGGTTCTCGTGGGCCTTGCGCTGAGTGGCCCTCTCGTCGTCGGTGTAGATGGCCGACTGGCGCTTCTCCAGGATCCTGGGGTCGAGGGACTTGGGCTGGCCGCCCCCCCCGAGACACCCGCCGGGGCAGGCCATGACCTCGACAAAGTCGTAGCGGCGTCGGCCCGCTCTGATGTCATGCATCATGTTGTTGGCGTTGGATATGCCGGACGCGATGCCAATGCGGAGGGTCTTGGTGGGGCCGTCCTTGAGGGGGATCTCGACCGAGGCCTCCTTGATGCCGGAGAGGCCGCGGGCGGGGGTGTAAGAGAGGGTGCCGAGGGGCTTGCCCGCGAGGATCTCGTAGGCGGTGCGGAGAGCAGCCTCCATCACGCCGCCGGTAGTACCGAACAGTCTGCCCGCGCCCGAAGAGTTGCCGATGGGGGAGTCGAACTCGGCGTTGGGCAGGGCGGGGAAGTCGATGTGGTGCTTGCGGATGAGCTTTCCGAGCTCGCGGGTGGTGAGGACGGCGTCGACGACCTTCATGCCGCCGGTGACCATCTGCATGCGGTCGATCTCGCCCTTCTTGGCGGTGCAAGGCATGACGGCGAAGTGAAAGATGTCCTCCGGCTTGATGTCCATCTTTCTGGCGAAGTATGTCTTGACGACGGAGCCCATCATCATCATGGGACTGCGGGCGGTCGAGAGGTTATCGAGGTAGTCGGGGAAGCGGGTCTCGACGTTGTTGACCCACGAGGGGCAGCAAGACGTGAACATGGGGCCCATCTTGTCGGCCTGCTCGGGGGTGGCGGCCCACTTCTTCTGCATGCGACTGATGAGCTCGGTGCCCTCCTCCATGATGGTCAGGTCAGCAGTAAAGTCGGTGTCGACGACGTAGTTGCAGCCGAGGGCCTTAAGGGCAGCGACCATCTTGCCGGTCGACACCTCGCCAGCGGGGACACCGCACTCCTCGCCGATGGAGACGCGGACGGCGGGGGCGGTCTGGGCAACGATAGTCTTGCCCTCCGCGATGGCGGCGTAGAGGCGCTCGATGTGCGAGACCTCCTGGATGCTCCCAGTAGGGCAGAAGGACGTGCACTGGCCACACCCGATGCACATCGTCTCGTCCAACCGCAGGCCGCCGTGGGGGCGGACGCCAGTGCCTGTCGTCTCGAGAATGCCCATCTCCTGGATCTTGGAGCAGGCCGCCTCACACCGGCCGCAGTCAACGCATACGGCAGGGTCGATGAGGATCATGCCATTCGTGTCGACGTCACAAGCGGTGACCTGGTCGAACGTCTGCTCAAACTCGGTCTTGAAGCGACGGACAGGCTGGATCGGCATCGTCTTGGCCTTGAGCTCACGGAAGACAGACGCAGCCTTCGCTTTAACACGCGCAGTGTCTGTTCTGAAGCTCTGGCCGTCCGAGACTTTCGAGGAACAGGCCATGACGAGCGATCCATCCTCCATATCCACAGCACAACAGCCACAGCGACCTAATGGGCGCAGGCGAGGATGAAAGCACAGCGTGGGAATGAAAATCCCTTGTGATCGTGCTGCTTCGAGCATAGTGTAGTTCTTTGGGACGTCGTAGTCCCTTCCATTGATGTTCACGCAAACAGTCTCGTCATTTGTCCTTTTGAGCTGCATATGTGATGATTGGTGCTCTTATCCCTAGCTTCGGCGCAGCGATACGATCATGCCCAGGTCAGATTTTCAAGAAAGACGTATCGCGGAAGATCGTCTTTTAAGAATGACCCGCGGCCAGCTTGCACTCGGGTAAAGGGTTGTATCGCCTCCTTATGCACATTTGTGAAGTTTGACCCGCGCCGACTGGGGCACTGCCGCGACCAGCCGAGAAAAGAAGAAGCTGACTAAAAGCATTTACGGTGTCGGCCGGCCGCCAGTAATATGGGATGTGCTCGGCGGTCTCTCAAACCTGGGGTGTCACCTTCCTTGCTAGCTCTAGGCAAATAGGGCTGTGAGTCCTTCTACCAGAAGCGAGGCAAACGACACGCCAGCGCTGAAGAAGATCACTGTAATCATGCCCAGAAGCACGCCAATCCGCCGCATGAAGTGGAGCCTCTTCGGGAAGAGGAATAGCACCCCGCCTACGGTGAATATGGCCCCGATAAAGAAGCCGATGAGGAACTCGGGCATGTAGTTCCGGTCGTCCGACTGCTGTGTGAAGTTCAGGTGTGGTTCGGTCACGCCTGAGTGGGAAAGGCGTTCCTGCACACGGCCCAGGGCGTCTCTAAGCGTCACATCGTCGACATTGGGCGTCTCATCAAACTGGTCGGAGAGAAAGAGCTCCTCGAACTGCATCAGACGCTCTCTATCGAGCGGGGCCTCTCTGCCCTGCTCCCTGTCGTCCTCGAGGAGCATTGACGCCAGGAGCACACGGTTGAACATCACCTCTTCCTGCCCAATGAACTCGACGAGACGATCCAGGCCACGCCGCTCTGTGGGCTCTATGTGCATGTCGCTCTCGTTGATGTTGTCAACCCCTGTCGTTGTTGCGAGGTCGTTCACTGAAACATGAAGCGTGTCACCTGGCCCAATGGAGTAATCGCCGATTGTATTGCGTTGGGCAAGTACTTGGCCGCGAAATAGGAAGCGAATTGACTTTTGGCTCAAGTTTCGAAGCTCAACAAGCTGTGTCAATGGAAATATGGGGCTACATACCTGTGCGTGAAGCTCGCTGATCTTCATCATTCTATGTACACTCATTTGGATCTTATTTGCGTCAGGGAATAGGATTAAGTTGATGTTGAAGTTGGAAATCTCCATCTGACGGTGTTTAGGACGCCAGGGGCCTGGGATGGAAGCCAGTTATCGTTTACGTTTTGGGACTATAAATCATTTGTTACGATTGCAAAGCGGGTTATCAGTGCATCTAGCCCTCAGGAGCGACAAAAATACCCTCGATTTCTGAGGTTGGCAGGGCGCAAATGTCCAAATGAGTATATGCCTGCAAGCAGGTCCGTTCGGACTAATTTGAAAGCCGAGATGTCGCTTTCAACTCATCATAGTGTCAATGAGTGGCTTTAACACACCCAGATAACTTGTTTGACCTGCACCGCAGTTTAGCCGCCAACAATGCGCTTCATCGATCTCTGCATCTCGGCAAGTTGTGCAGGCGATGACTCCATGCTTGAGATGATTCAACGTGGTTTGTGATTCGAATTCCCGATTATTTACCCAGTAGGCTACAACGTTGTCGCGTTCAACACCACCGTGGCCTTTGAGGACTTTCCATCGCACAAGCCCGCAGACTTCGACTCAATTCGGCAAAAATACGCAGCGAAAGACATCATCGCGCTCTCCCGTCTCACTGTTGTTGTCGAGGACGACATTGGCTCTGTCCGCCCAGCATCATACACATCCATGCTCAACCGGTACGACATAGTCGCCGCCAGACCGTTCAGCGAGCAGGCCCTCCGCCAGTGCATCGACACTCTTCCCTGTGACCTGATATCGCTCCCTCTTGGTAGCTCGAGATCGATGTTCAAGGTCAAGAAGGAGACGGTCCGTCTCGCCGTGCAGAAGAAGCTGTTCTTCGAGGTCCAATACTGCGACTCGATCCAGAGTCGAGATCATCTGGCCACGCAGATCGCCAACATCGAATCCGTCGGGTTCTGTACCCGCGGGAAGGGCTTCATCGTCAGTAGCGGCGCAGCGAACCCACTCAGACTCCGGCGTCCGCGTGACCTGGTCCACTTGTTCAAATACATCGGTTTGAACTCGTCAAATATGAACGAGTTCCAGAGCTCGAGCCCGGCCAAGGTGCTCGATCACACCGTGGCGCGGCGGGCCCACATGGGTGTGATCCGCATGGTGGGCAAGACCGGGGACGAAGCGGAGCCCAAGGGCGGGAAGCGGGCCAGGATTGTATGAGAAAGGCTGTGCCTGGTAGTAACTATGGGCGGTAAACGGTAGCCGGTGGAGTGGGCTGTGACACTGAGTGTTCGCTTTGTCGGCCATTGTCGTTTGACGATTTCATTTTCGTTGCGACGATAAGCTGATGGCGGGGAATAAGAAGATCCCTGAGGAGACTGCGCCAGCACAATTCGTTAGTAGTGTCCTTAAACACATATTACATAGTTCTATGACGCTGCAGAGGCCAAGAAGTACACGAAACAGTCCCATGTGAAGAAAGTGCAGTCAGAGATGGCCGCACGTGCTGTTCAGATGCTAATGATCCCTGAAAGCGATCATGTTCCCCTCATCCTCGATCTTGGCTGTGGCTCCGGTCTTTCTGGCGCTGCTCTGACCGAGGCTGGCTACCACTGGTTTGGTATGGACGTTGCTCCTGAGATGCTCCACCTCGCTAAGGCGGAAACAACTGATCTCATCCAGATGGACATCGGCAACGGCGTTCCGTTCGCTGCGAACACTTTTGACGGCTGCATCTCCGTTTCAGTCCTGCAATGGCTCTGCCACTCCTACGCAACCTCCCAGAACCCCCGGTGGAGGCTGATGAAGCTTTTCTCAGACCTATACGCGGTCCTCCGCGTGGGTGCCCGAGCAGTGTTCCAGTGGTACCCCCAGAACGCCGATCAGCTCACCCTCGTCATGGACTGCGCCTACAAGTGCGGCTTCAAGGGCGGTGAGGTTATCGACTATCCCAACTCCGCGAAGAACAAGAAGCACTACCTCTGCCTCTTCGCGCAGGCGGCTGAGAACAGGTCCAAGGTCGCATTGCCCGAGCCGTTGCTAAACGAGCACGAGGCGGTGAACCTCACGAGAGAGCGGGCGCCGAAGAGGCTGCATGAGCGGACGAAGACGATCAAGAAGGGTAGCAAGCAGTACGTCATGATGAAGAAGCAGCGGAACAGACGGCTTGGCAAGGAGGGCGTGCCCCTTGACTCGAAGTACACGGCTAGAAAGCGCAAGGACAGGTTCTAACGGTATAAATAGTGCGGATCGTGGTTGGTGGAGGCCACATCGCCGGTGACATAATCTGCGACACATGTCGTGCCCCCCATATGACCAGCAGAGCGCGAAGGTGTCGATGAGCATCTCTGATTTACGAAGCGACGTCACAAGAATGCAAGATCTTTTGGCCGATGAACAGCGGTCGCTGCATTTATCTCCATCCAGGGCCAGTATGGCGTCTTCCGCGACCGACAGGCCAGAAGTTCAGGCTGTGAGGATAAGGGGCTATGAGTTGGAGCTTGAGAATATGACCAGGCGCCTTATGCGCCTCGAAAGCACCGTCGATTCTCTTCGAAGCGAGAATGACAAGCTCCGCGAGACGCATTCCCTCGATCGCTCTCACATTGCCCGTCTCAACCGCGAGCACGCCGATGAGATTGCCGCATTACAGCGGCAGGCCAATGCCCGAGCACAGGAGCTTGTCCGGACTCGACGGGAGCTGCTGAGCGTGACCGAGGATTCCAGGGACAGGGTGGCCGGGCTGGAGGGGAGGATGTTTTCAATGAGTACGGCGTATCAGAGCCACATTGCCTGGTTGCAGTCGCCTGAGAGGAAGTGAAACCAGAGAATGTGACTTGGTCGAGCTGTTCTGAGAGAAGAGTGTAACACTAAATGCGCAAGAGGTTTAACGTTGAATCAGAAGGTGGCGAGTCCTAATAGCCTCAGCACCATTCACTGTACGGAAAGGGAGTTGGCACTTGATGTTTGTTAGAAAAGCTAGCTCGTGTGAGTATCACGACGAAGTGTCCTAGACAGCTATTGACCTCCTGGGTCCATTCAGCTCATAGAGCGTTAACTGGGTAAGAAAAATTAGGAACGCGTAAGCATGGTAAAGTTGTATCCACATAGAATGTCATAAACACGGACCATAACATCATCACTCGCGCAAGAGGACAAACTGTTGAGTTTTGGGGGCATTATGCCTCTCGTCGATCGTTCTGGCGGAATGAAGGTTTTTCTCCATTTGAATGAAAATGGTTCAAACTGCCAGCGAACATGAAAAGGCAATGATGGCAATGGGTCATGCCTGACATCAGACAATACCAGTTGCAGCCTCCCTGCAACCACAGACTCGCAGGGTACACGTTCTCACTGTCATTCACAAACGACGGCGACCACTCGCAGCCCAACCCAAGCCAATGCAACGTCCAAAACCGAATAGGAGCATTTAGTTGAACTTGAAGTGCATGATATCATTGTCCTGGACGACATAGTTCTTCCCCTCCATGCGCATCTTGCCAGCCGTCTTGACGGCCACCTCAGAGCCCAGCTCCATCAGATCATCGAACGAGTGCACATCAGCACAGATGAAGCCCTTCTTGAAGTCCGTGTGGATGGTGCCGGCGGCATCAGGGGCCTTGGTCTGCTCACGGATCGTCCAGCAGCGGACCTCGTCAGTGCCGGCCGTGAAGAAGTAAATGAGGTGAAGCGCCTTGTAGCCGGTGGTGACGATGCGGTCAAGCTGCGACACGACGCCCATCTCCTTGGCGGCGGCGTCACGCTCCTCCTTGGTGGGCAGATCAAGCAGATCCTGCTCAAACGCCGCGCTGAAGGGGATAACGGGGTCAACGCCACCAGAGCGCTCACGGACGAACTCCATGACCTTGGGGAGGAACTTGTTCTTCTTGCGGAGGAAGTCCTTCTTCGACATATTCACGAGGTAGACGACGGGCTTGGCGGAGAGGTAGTAGTAGTCGTTGAGGATCTCAATCTCGCGGTTGGACCACTTGCCGAGGCGGATGTCGTGGCCGTCGCGGAGGTGCTGCAACGCCTTCTGGAGAGTCTCGTGCTTCCACTGGATCGCCTTGCTCTTGTCCAGACCGCGCTTGACAATCTTCTCGACCTCCTCGAGGTGCTTCTCGCAGGCCTGGATATCCTTCAGACGGAGCTCGTCGTGGATTGTCTTCATGTCCCGGATCGGGTCGACGTAGCCGTCGACGTGAGTAATCTCCTCGTTGTCGAAGACGCGGACAAGGTGGAAGATGGCGTCGCAGGCGCCAATGTGAGAAAGGAAGGCGTTACCGAGACCCTCGCCCTCAGAGGCACCGCGGACGAGCCCGGCGATATCAGTGACGGAGAGGTAGGCAGGAACCTCGGAGGCGGGCTTGTACAGCTCAACAAGCTTGTTGAAACGCTCATCGGGGACGGGAACACGGGCATCATTTGGATCGATGGTGCAGAAAGGATAGTTCTCGGCAGCAACCTGGTTGTGAGACAGGATGTTGAAGATCGTGGACTTTCCAACGTCTTAGTAAGTGATAGGCAGAATGGCAACATACTGGGAAGGCCAACGAGACCAATGGAGAGATTGTTAGACGCACGGCCGAACAGAACGGGGCGGTTAGCATCTTCTTCTTCAGACTTCTTCTTCTTGCTCACCTTCGGGGGCCTGGATGAGGAACTTGCGGAAAGAGGACAAACATGGCTTGATTCAACGGTGCTTCTCTCAGCGACTCTGCTCCGAGTCATGTGCATTTTATGTAAGAATCCAGAAACACAGTATATGGACAGCTTCTCATCCCCAATGTGCGCTGGCTGGCCCTCGCCTCGAAATTCGATGGGCCAGAGGTTAGTACGGTCGACTCGAAAAGTTCCAGCAGAGGACATAGGACATGCAGGATCCGGTCCAATACCTCCTCTCCTGCTCCAATGAAGTGAGGATATGGGACTTTTCGAACAGAAAGGCCCCTTATGTGCTCTGCAATGCCCCAGAGGCCGCCCACAAGTCAAAACCAGTGAATGGCGTTGTCTGGACGTCCAATAACTGCGTATGCGTATCAGCTGGCAGCGATGGCCATGTTGCATTGACACTGCTTCGTCCCAAGAAGAGCCCCACGATTGTAACGACCCCTTCGTTGCTCATCCCCTCGATGCAATTGGAGGAAGCTGCCATCCCGAGGCCTCTGCGCGCCGTCTCCATCACCCAGAACTCACGCTTCCTGGTCTCCGGTGGCGATTCGAACGAGCTTTACATCTATTCTCTCAAGACCAAGCGTATGCAGGACGTCTTGACCATCCACCAGAGCCCCATCACCGCGGTCGCCAGCTCGCCCTCAGTGGACATGACGCGCACCCAGTCAGAGGACCATATTGCCTCGGGAGACGACTCGGGCAAGGTAGCAGTCACCCGCATTGTCTACGACGACGCGACGAAGCATGTGCTGGACCAGACCGTGACGTCTCTGTCGTCCCACCCCAACAAGGTCACCGCACTGTCATTCGGACCCACTCCCACCCAGCCCCAGCTCCTGGCATCAGACGCCCTGGGCCTCATCACGTTGTACACCTGCACGAGCGGCGTGTGGCGCGAGACGGGGAGACACGCCCGCCATGACGGGTCCTGTGTCGCGTGCTTCATGGCGAGTAGTAGTTCAGACATGAGCGGTCACTATATTGCCTCGGCTGGCTCCGACGGTCATGTGTGCGTGTCCACGGTCAGCGATCTTGCAGATATCGGCCACAAGAGGAAGCCTTTCTTCGACCACTATATTCCTGGGAAAAGATTCACGTCTATTGCTGCCCGAGGGTCAATTTTGGCAGTCGGGACTGACTCTGGCGAAGTCTTCGCGCTCGACATGGCCGCAAGTGGTTCAAACGCGGTCCTCCTGGCGCGATTCAACGAGAATCCCTCCAGACTTCCCGTCAAGCAGCTTTCGTTCAGCACCATGCGTGTCCCTGCTGGCGTGCGTCCGGGCGTCTCGGCCCGAGGCCCACAGCACTTGATGCCGCGGCAGCCGCACCAGTCGGTCTCGCCGATCAAGATCAGTCCCATTGGCCGCAAGCTGGACTCGGGGCGGTCCTCAGCAGAGCCCAGTGGAGAGAGTTTCAGGTCAGTCCGTGGGTCGACTCCGCTGAGTCTGAAGACCTCCCCCCAGGACGAGCAGGGCTCCGTCCGTATGGCCATCCCCCGGGCCTCCGTGGACACCATCCCCTCGGGCAAGTCGGCTGGGTCTGTTTACGAGAGGTCGCCCACCAGACCCGTGCCGGCGGCCCCGTCGACCGTGAGCGCCAGACATACCCCAGCGGAGGGGGTCATTGACATCCGCCCGGCCCGGCCGCTGGAGCCCACCAGGCTCGGGTCGGAGTCGGCGGGGGATGCGGAGATGGCGGAGTCCGAAGAGACTCCGAGCGAGACGAAGGAGCGCACACCGCTTGAGGGGATGGACGAGGGTTGTCGGCCGCCCCAGCTGATGGAGCTGCTCAAGATGGTGGCCGCGGGGCAGAAGGACATCCAGGAGAAGCTGGGGCTGGTTCTGGGAAAGATTGAGGACATGGAGGACCGGATCTCCAAGGTCGAGTCGATCTCGGGTCAGGTCAAGGCCCAGCTGGTGGTCGGGACTGCTGCTGGCGCAGGTCGGGTCCGGCCCGAGCTCGAGCAGGAGCTGTGGGCCCTGGTTTGAGGGACGGTCATGGTGTCGCGTGTCACAAAGGCCTGGCATCCCAGGGCTCAACGGGCATAGCTTCTGGTGTGCTTAGTACTGTGTGTTGGCCACCTCAACAATGACACGGTCGGCGAGGCGGCTCTTCTATGATCCGTTTTTCGGCACCACGGCACTCTGCGCGTCTCCTGTTGTCCCGTTATGGATCGTAATAAACATGTAATCATGTAATCATTGCAGTGAGTCAGTCTTGGTTATGTTGTGCTTGCTGCACGACATGAGGCCGGTCGGGTGAAAGTGCTCGGCCATCGATATTCGGAGCCGCAACATGAAGCTCCACTCAACCGCTGTATCATTGACGATCACACCCACCGTGACCGTCCGATCGCATTGTCAGACTGAGCCCTCGTGTCTCACCCGGGTCTCGCCTATGATTAGTGATCACGCAATGCCGCTCGGCGGCACCCAAGGCGAGAGATTTTGCTGTGTGCAGTTCAGATGTTGGTAGCTCTCCTGGCTTTTAACAGACCCGGACAACATGACGCCATGGTGACCCTTTCCGTGGCGGTGCTCATCTGTTGACCTCAAGCCCACTGTCAGCAGGGATTGGGCCCGCCTATGCCAGCACCGGACCTTGCAACAAACTAACTCGACCAGCGAGCATCGGCCATTTACCAGTGTCGCGAAGCTGCGTGACACCCCAGCCTGGCAGTCCGCCATATAAATACAACTAGTCGGTCTTCTCCCACTCCTGGAGCCACGAGGCCCCGCGTCTCCTCATCCTGAAGTGGAGGAAGGCCTTGGTCGCCTTGATGTGGTAGGCAAGGTACGTCCGGAAGTTCTGGAGGCGTGCAGAGACCGTTTCCTCGTGGTTGCCGGCATAGTGGTGCGGGTCGAGCTTGAAGGAGACGAAGCCGACCATTTCCTTGTCAGTGACGCCAGGGACGCCCTCGAGATCAGTGGGGACGCTGTCGTCAAAGCGGCAGGGCGGGCACGAAGACAGGGCATGGTTGTTCTTGGCATCCTGGAACTCCTGGCAGAACACACGGGCGATTGCGGCCTCTGTGACGTCCATGAAGTGGAGGGAGAAGATGATGAGGACACCATCGCTCTGGGCCTTCAGGTAGATCTTCTCCTTGGGCCGGTACGCCAGCTGGACAATAGAGTTGTCAGCCTTGCCATCCACGACCTTTCTGATTGTGCTCTTGAAGGGCGCGGAGTACATGGTCGTCTTGAGGCGGGCCACGGAGCTGATCACTTCCTCAACGTTGTCAGGAGGAGTAGCAATGTCGAACTGGAGCGTGTAGTTCATGTTGGGAGCAGGCTCAACCTTCCACTGGCCATACTTCTCGTCGAGGTAGCTCATGACATCGAAACTCTGGAGTTCCTCCCAGCATGGAGACGAAATGCTGACGCGGAGAATGGTGCCTTCGCTGGCAGCATAGTGAATAGCAATCCGAACGCCATCGTAGTCGCTGAAATCGCTGTCCAGGATCTGCGGACGGTCTTCGGGATCCCCAAATGCCTTTGTCAAGACCTGACGGATAACATCGTGCTCTTCAGGAAGAATGATCATCTAAATAAGCTGATAATAACACCCAGGCAGCGGTTGCGCGCATGGTCCTAAGACAAACGAGATGGTGGGGGGAGTTTGCGTTGTGATTTTTTCGTGCCACGAAAAGTGGCAAGTTGCGTGTGTCTGCATCTACACGTGGCATTGGGGATGCACATGTGTCTAATTAGTATCTTGGTGGAGGCATAAGGCTTGGCCGGCGTGGCATAGCAAAAGTATGGCCCGGATGTCAACTCAAATCTTGTCGGCGCAGCCACATTCGCGGCCACCGTGGGTCGGTGCGTGTGTACGTGCTCGGCTGCCTCGTTGGGGCCGGCCGGCATCAGATCAATCATCAGATCGATTTCGTGCCCGCTCATCGCATCGATCCCCGGATGGCAGAACAGTGAACAACGTGCGTTCCCCACAACACCGCTCACACAGACTTAGATAAGCACATGACTGCTATCGGAATCGACTTAGGCACCACATACTCCTGCGTTGGCGTGTTCATGAACGACCGCGTCGAGATCATCGCCAACGACCAGGGCAACCGCACAACACCCTCATACGTCGCCTTCAACGAGGACGAGCGCCTCATCGGCGAGGCCGCGAAGAACCAGACGGCGATGAACCCCACCAACACAGTCTTCGACGCGAAGCGCCTCATCGGGCGCCGCTTCAACGACCGCGAGGTCCGGGCCGACATGGGCCACTGGCCGTTCAAGGTCGTCGCGGGCGCGGGCGACAAGCCGGCCGTCCAGGTGCAGCACAAGGGCGAGACCCGCACCTTCCAGGTCGAGGAGATCTCGGGCATGGTCCTGCAGAAGATGAAGGAGACCGCCGAGGCCTACCTCGGCAAGCCCGTCAGCAAGGCCGTCATCACGGTCCCCGCGTACTTCAACGACTCGCAGCGCCAGGCCACGAAGGACGCCGGCCAGATCGCGGGCCTCGAGGTCCTCCGCATCATCAACGAGCCGACCGCCGCGGCGATCGCGTACGGGCTCGACAACAAGTCGGCCGCGGAGAAGAACGTCCTGATCTTCGACCTCGGCGGCGGCACGTTCGACGTCTCGCTACTCACCATCGACGAGGGCATCTTCGAGGTCAAGGCGACCGCGGGCGACACGCACCTCGGCGGCGAGGACTTCGACAACCGCATGGTCAACCACTTCGTGACCGAGTTCAAGCGCAAGCACAAGATGGACATCAGCGGCAACGCCCGCGCGATGCACCGTCTGCGCACGGCCTGCGAGCGCGCCAAGCGCACGCTCTCGTCGTCGACCCAGGCCGCGATCGAGATCGACTCGCTCTACGAGGGCGTCGACTTCTTCACGAACATCACGCGCGCCCGCTTCGAGGACCTCTGCGGCGACCTCTTCCGCGGCTGCATCGACCCCGTCCAGCGTGTGCTCACCGACGCGAAGCTCGACAAGACCAAGATCCACGAGATCGTGCTCGTCGGCGGGTCGACCCGCATCCCCAAGGTGCAGCAGCTGCTCAAGGACTTCTTCAACGGCAAGGAGCCCAGCAAGACCATCAACCCCGACGAGGCCGTCGCGTACGGCGCCGCCGTCCAGGCCGCCATCCTCGCGGGCGACAAGTCCGAGAAGGTCTCCGACCTCCTCCTGCTCGACGTCACGCCCCTCTCGCTCGGCATCGAGACCGCCGGCGGCGTGATGACGACGCTCATCAAGCGCAACACGACGATCCCCGCGCACGCCAAGGAGACGTTCTCGACCTTCGCCGACAACCAGCCCGCCGTGACTATCCAGGTCTTCGAGGGCGAGCGCGCCCGCACGCGCGACTGCAACAAGCTCGGCACGTTCGACCTGACCGGCATCCCGCTCGCGCCCCGCGGCGTCCCGAAGATCGAGGTGTCGTTCGACATCGACGCCAACGGCATCCTCCAGGTCACCGCCGAGGACAAGAGCTCGGGCAACCGCCAGCAGATCACGATCACCAACGACTCCGGCCGCCTCTCCAAGGACGACATCGAGCGCATGGTCGCCGACGCGGAGCGGTTCAAGGCCGACGACGAGAAGGTCCGCGAGAAGGTCGAGGCGCGCAACGGCCTCGAGAACTTCGCCTACTCCCTCCGCAACACCATCGAGGACGAGAAGTTCAAGGACAAGATCTCCGCCGAGGACAAGGACAAGCTCGACGCCGAGATCAAGAACGTCATGAGCTGGCTCGACACCCACGTCGACGCCGAGAAGGAGGAGTTCGAGGCCAAGCGCAAGGAGCTCGAGCAGGTCTCGACACCCATCATGACCAAGCTCTACGCCGAGGGCGCGCCGCAGGGCATGCCCGACATGGGCGGGGCGCCTGGCGCGGCCCCATCGGGTGCCGGCCCCACGGTCGAGGAGCTCGACTGAGCATGCAGACGGACAGTTTATTAAACGGCACACTGAGTTCGGAACATTTACCAGGCTAGGCCAGCACCGCCAGCGCGAGGACCACAGCAGCGAGCGCGACCGGCATCCAGCCCCCAGCGCTTGTCGGCGCGGACATCTGCTCGAATCTGAGTGTGAGCGTCACCTCGTACGTCATGGGGTCCATCGACTCGACAAAGTAGACGTCCTCGTAAACCTTGAACATGGGCCAGAGGCACATGTTGTCGACGAAGCATGTGTACCCAACGTAGTTGATGCCGTAGCTCTCCTCCGTGCCATCGATCGCGTCCAGGCTCGAGTCGAGCGTCTCGAACTGGTAGGTCCTGGCGTCTTCGTAGAAGAGCTCGTTCGCCATGACCACGCCGTTCCGCTGGTCGACCGAGTTGAAGCCCAGTGTGGTCGAGGAGACAGTGCTGTGGGTGAAGGTGTTCGAGGCAGAGAAGCTCCAATCGTCGGAGCCGGAGTCGTAGTCGATGAAGCCCGACTTGTAGCCGGTGTACGACGTCTGCTGGTGTGCACTGATGGCGCCAGGCTGGGCAGCAAACACGGGGGCGAGCGACGGTATGGCGGGCACGTAGAAGCGGCCGGTCCAGAGTGAAGTCGCAACAGCCGAGAAGTCGGAGTTGATGCCGAGAATGCTGACCTCGGTGTAGTCGGAGGACAGCAGGGCCACAGAGAGCCCGCCCTTGTTGTAGAGCCGGACCTGGTTGAAAGAGACTCCCGAGGTGCCCAGGGTGACGCTGTCGAGGAGCTCGAGGTCGAGCGAGTATCTCAGAATCTCGAGCTGGGTGCAGACGTAGAGGTACGTGCCGTCACAGATCATGGGCATTGCGTTGGTGCGGTCGGCAATCGTGGCCGACCCGAGCTGGGTGCCGTCGTACGCGAGCGCGGTGTGCCGTGCTAGGGCCCAGAAATATGATAAAGACTGTTTTACGAATTCCGCAGGTTAAGGGCACACTTCCCTCCCAATGCGTGTCGCACGACTAACGGCGACCGCTCCTGCGGAACTTCTTCTTAGCACTCTCAAACATCGGCTTGAGACCAGGATTGAGCTCGAGATAACTGTCGATAGCCTCGAGCTGGTCGTAGTAGCGATTATAGGGGATGTATGAGTCCTCGTCGGGGGTGAGGCCTTCCCAACGGATCAGTAGCTCCAGAGAGCCGTTCTTCTTCTTACGGTGGCCTACGACTGCCTCCACGGGTTGTTCATCTTGCTCGTAGGCGGCAATTTCCTCGAGCTCCTTCTCCGTGAGGCCGTCGGCGTGGAATGTGACGAGTCGGTCTGCGTGGACTGTGGCGACGCACTTCGACACGAGATCCATCACCTTGTAGGTGTTGGGGTGATCGCCCTTCCCCTCCATGCGGAGCGGTCCGCGCAGAGGCGGGAGTAGCTTGGTCGGCGGCTTGCCCGGGTATCTCAGCAGGACGTAGGTTTCGTTCTCCCAGGCCCGTGTGCTGTCCGAGGAGCCTGCAGCCTTGTTTACCTCGTAGGCTTTGACCTTGATCGCGGCAAGTTGTTGGAGCGACGTGACGTGGGCCTGGAAGCGGACGATGTCGTCGGCTTCGACTGAGCCCGGCTCGAGCATCTGGGTTGCGTTGGTCAGGGCGTCGGGCGCGACGCGCAGCATGGTTGACTTGCGTCCGAACAATAGTTCGAAGGGGCTGAGGCCTGTGGTGGAGTGGCGGGTGGCGTTGATAACGTGCTGGGCGATGGGCAGGTATGCGGGCCAGTTGTCGTCGCGGGCGTCCAGCAGGAGCGCTCTTAAGCGTCTCATGACGGTACCATTCAGGCGTTCGACTACGCCGTTGCTGGCCGGATGATATGCCGTACTGAACCGGTGCTTGAGGCTCAGTCGCTCGTTCATCTCCTCGACTAGGGCATTCCTGAACTGTGTACCTTGGTCAGACTGGAGCTCGGCCGGGACGCCGAAAGTCGCCCAGATCTCCAGCAATGCGGCTGCTGCCTCGGCTGCGCTCGTTGACCGTGTGGGCTTCAATATGGTGAACTTCGAGAACACGTCCACCACCGTGATGACGTACTTGAGACCGTCTCTCTCGGGCAAAGGGCCAATGGTGTCCACCTGCACCGTCTCGAATGGGCGGATGCGCTGAGTAGAGTGCCACTTGATCGGCTCCTTGCGGGCTGGCTTTGTCTTGCGACAGATTGGACACTGGCGTAAGGTCGCGCGGACGTCATCCGACATGCCTGGCCACGTGACACCGGACTGCTTCAGATTGGCGATGGTCTGGTCTGGGCCGACGTGGCCCTGTGCACCGGCGTGCGCCCTGGTGATCTGCTCTTGGCGCGTCGTGGTGACGTGGTCGATCGAGCGGCGCACCTCGTTCTTGCGCTGAGATGATGGCCGCGACAGTGCGTCGGCTACGAGGTTCTGCGCTCCAGCTATGTGTGTGACGTTATACGGATACTCTGTCATGGTGAGTCGCCATCGTGTCAGTTTCTTAGTGCCGTCCTCGTCTGTCTTCCTGAGTAGCCATATCAGATTACGATGGTCCGTGCGAAGCTCGAACGGCTTCAGCTTGAAGAGGGGGGAAAACTCTGGTCGCGTTACACAATAGACAATGGCGAAAAGCTCCTGTTCCACCGTGGACCACCGTTGCTGGGTCTCGTCGAGGGTCTTGCTGTAGAAGGCGAGTGGGACCTTCTCGTCACCCTCGCCCTGCCACAGTACACCACCGATGGCGGTCGACGATGCGTCGGTCTCGAGAGTCCACTTTGCACTCAGGTCTGGGAGCGCGAGGGCGGTGTGCTCGGCTACTAGGGTCTTCATACGGGCGAATGCTTCGTCCTCAGTGGCAGTCCAATCGAGGGGGGCCGACTTCTGCGGCGATCCCTTTAGGAGGGCGTTGAGCGGGGCTGATGCGTGGGCGAGGTGTGGGATATAGTTTGACAGATAGTTGAACTTGCCTAGCGTGCGGCGCAGCTCCGTTGTCGTCGTTGGGGGTGTGAGGTCCTGGATGGCTGCGATACGTGAGGGGAAACCGACCTGCCAGACTCGTTGACTATAAACCCACAGACTTCAACCTCCTTCATGCCAATGGCACACTTGTCGGCGCGGAGTTTGATATCGTAAGCTTCCAACTGGTCGAAGATCTGGGTGAGGGTCGACTTGAAATCCTGAATGGAGCGGGCGTACGCAAAGATATCGTCGATATAGGCTCTCGAACCGTCGATACCAGCGAGCATCTCGTCCATGGCTCGCTGGAACTTTGCTGGGGCGTTCTTCAGCCCGAATGGTGTACGTAAGAACTCGTAATGCCCGCCCGGGACGGTGAATGCGGTGAGCGGGATGCTATCGGTTGCCATGTTCTGCTGCCAGTATCCGCTGCGCAGGTCGAGCGCCGCGAACACGGAGCATCCGCTCGCCTCGTGTACAAACGATCGGATGTCCGGCGTGGGGTACAGGTCGTCGATGGTGGCGTTGTTCAAGACGTTGTAAGCGATGCAGAAGCGGTCTTCGCCGCTCTTCTTCTTTGCCATGACGTGCGGGCTAGAGTGCGGACTTTGACTCTCTCGGATCACGCCCTGGTTGAGCATCTTGTCGATCTCCGCGAGGGCTGAGTTTCCCGGGTCACCCTTCAACGGCCTGGGTCGGGCCCTGGGTGTAGGGCGGCTTGGATCGACGACGATCTCGTGTGGCGGCATCCTGCTGCCATCCGGAGGTAGAGGGCCAAACACGGCCTTGCGCTCGCGAAGGAAGTCGGTCAGCCAGGCAGCCAGCTCCGGGTTCTCTTCGGTCGGCAGCTTAACCTTGCGCCACTCTTCCTCGGGGTCGACTTCTTCTGTTGTCGAGTCGAGGTAGGGGTGCTGTCCCAGGCCGTCGTCGTCATCGATCGGGTCAGCGGACGGTATTAGTAGCCGGTCGTTCAGCAGGAAGCCGAGGCGGCGGAGCAAATCGCGTCCAATGAGGACCTTCTTCCTCTGGCCCTTCGTGACCATGAGCAATGCAGTGGTGGTCACGGTCTTTCCGTCGACACTGGGGAGGGTCAGCGAGACCTTGGCGGCTTTGCCAGTGGAGATGATCTCGTCCCCAGCGCCGAGAAGTTCGACTGAGGTCGGTATCAGGGTCACGTCGGGGATCGCTGCGAGGGCAGGGGCTGATATGACCGACGTGCAAGCGCCGATGTCGAACTTGACGTTCATGTGCTGGCCGTTGATAACAGCCGGGACCTTCACCGGGTCCTTGTCGAGTATGATGTCCTCGATCTCGTAGACTTCGTTCTCCAACTCCGAATGAGACGCTTCATCCGCGTCAAACACCTCATCGACGCGGCGGGGGTTCTTCAGGGTAGACGAGGGGCGGAGGTCCATGCGGCCGGCCCGGCGATCCGACTGTTGGTGACTGGTGGGCGCCACAGGGCGTGCGCGGTTGCCGGGCTGCTTTTGCCGCTCTTCGGGTCTGCGTTCCTGACGCTTCTCGGTCTGTGGCTGGCGTTCTTGGGCCTTGTAAGCCTCCCGTCTGATGAGGAACCTGCAGTCCTTCGTCTCGTGGTGCGGGTTCCAGCCATGCTGTGTGCAGTATCTCGTGTGGGAAGGAGGCATGCGGAACTTGGTCTTGTCCCTGAACTGCTGGAACGGATCGCGACCATCGAGCCTGCGAGCGAGCGGCTTCCTGCCTGAAGTGCCCGACGCCTGCTCGTTGTTGTCGGCTTGTGGGCTGGCGAGTCTGAAGGCACGCCATGGGATAATGATGTTCTCGTCGTGATCAACATCCAAGTCGCGTAGTTTGTCGAGAAGTTCGCTGATCTTGTCGGAGTAGTCCTCAATCTCTTCTTCGTATACATCCTCGGCTTCTTTGGAGAAACCTCTAGTGGCGAAGTCCCGAATGATCCGCTCGAGCAGTTTTGCGGAGATGGTGGGGACGTCCTTGATGTCTGGGTTGAGGGCGCTTATGAGCTTACGTGCCTTCTCGACGGCCGTTCGGTGCCGGGGCTCCGGACCGTATAGCGTGATGTTGTCGAGCTTTGCCTTGAGGAGCTTGGCTCTTGCGCCCGGGTCCGTACTAGTCAAGAGGGTATATGCGAGGTAGGGGGCGATGGAGGTCGCCTCCTTGGCGAGGAAAGCGTAGACGTCCCCGCCATCGAAGACTGGCCAAGCCGCCGAGGAGGGGGCGGGCTTGGTCTCCTCGGGCACTGGGGGCATGTACACGAACGCCACCGAGACGTCCATGCAGTCAATTCTGGTACCTTTTCTGGAACAAATAGTTCCAGAATTGGTTCCAGTTTCTTTGATCGATTTTGATCGAATCTCGCGGATCAGTAGTAAAGTTGGCGTGCGTACTCTATAGACCTAGCTTCACCTCTGGACACATTACTACTGCATGCAGATGTCTCAATAAATATTTATGATCGGTTTTCGTATCGTCAGTGCAGGATAAGGTCGCATGACTTGGCCAAAGTCGCTCTTCAGAACTCGATCGTCTGACACATACAAACGCTAAAAGTGGTTGGCAAAGATGCATTAGACCTTGTATATGACGTGTATAGACAAAATTTCGGGTGTTGCACTGTCACCTCTGAGGGGTATCCTCTGGACATCAGGCATGCCACAGAACATGTAAGCAACATCAAACCCGCCTAATTCCAGCTCATTTAGTCAATAAACACATCATCACATTCCAATATCTCCTCATGATGCGCCAGATGGCAAGTGACTCTGGCCTGCTCCTCCGGTGAATGACAATGCAGTAGTCTGGAAGGATGTTGAGAGAGCCCCAAAGGCCAGGCGAGTAAGCGCTACACAACCGCTTCACCAGCCCTCCAAGGCAGCGTTCTGGACCTGCGTCATCTCCGGCGAACTGGGATGATCCAAAGTAACGGTGTAGTGTTCTTTCTGGCAGCTAATTGTGCATAAGCGAATGCTTTGTGGTCATTTATTGCTCTTTGGCGCAGCAACGCCCACAATTCTTTGGGATACTGTTCTTTTGGTGTTGATGTTGTTATTGATGTTGATTTCTCCGCTTTTCGCTGCTTTGCGTTGTAATTGCAATGTTTTCTAGTACATTCCGCGCATCAGATCATTGCTACAACCTGAACTCGCCATTTTGGTGTTGCAATGAAACTATCCCCTAAAGTGCACACTAAATGAAATCAGATCAAGCAGACAAGACAGCAACGTACATTTACGAGTGAGGACGCTGGAGAGAGCAGAGCGCCTGGGAAACAGCGCTGGGGACAGGAGCCCCGGAGGATAGAGCCCGGGGGAGAAGAGCGCGGGAGAGAGGAGCCCGGGAGAGCGCCCGGGAGAGAGGAGCCCGGGAGAGAGAAGCCCGGGAGAGCGCCCGGGAGAGAGGAGCCCGGGAGAGAGGAGCCCAGGGGAGAGGAGCCCGGGGGAGAAGAGCGCGGGAGAGAGGAGCCCGGGAGAGCGCCCGGGAGAGAGGAGCCCGGGAGAGAGAAGCCTGGGAGAGCGCCCGGGGCAATTCAGGGCCCCGAAAACGCCAGCACCAGCGCAAGTAAGCTATTTTATTGCAAACCGCTCTACTTGCGCTGGTACTTCAGCGTTTTCGCGGCCCTTTGCCCATCATTCGTCGTCTGAATTTTTTCGTGCAGAATTCAGACGAGTGTCGCCTGGCAGAGGCTGAGCAGCGGAGCTTAGTCCCTGTGGCACCACTCGTCTGGCCCAGCTCCCGGGCATGCTCACGAAAATACAGGTGCAGATTTGGGAGCAGAATGATCGACGAACCCCGAAAACGCCATAACCGGCACCAGTGAGCGCATCTTCGTTGATGAAGCTCATTGGTGCTGGTAATATGGCGTTTTCGGGGTTCAAATACTGTACTCCTCATCCCTGGCGCCCTCATCTTGGCTCCCTCATCCTGGCGCCTCATCCCTGGCGCCTCATCTTGGCTCCCTCATCCTGGCGCCTCATCCCTGGCGCCTCATCCCTGGCGCCGTCATCCCTGGCGCCTCATCCTGGCGCCTCATCCCTGGCGCCTCATCCCTGGCGCCGTCATCCCTGGCGCCTCATCCCTGGCGCCTCATCCCTGGCGCCTCATCCCTGGCGCCTCATCCCTGGCGCCTCATCCCTGGCGCCTCATCTCTGGCGCCTCATCCCTGGCGCCTCATCCCTGGCGCCTCATCCCTGGCGCCCTCATCCTGGCGCCTCATCCCTGGCGCCTCATCCTGGCGCCTCATCCCTGGCGCCTCATCCCTGGCGCCTCATCCCTGGCGCCTCATCCCTGGCGCCTCATCCCTGGCGCCTCATCCCTGGCGCCTCATCCCTGGCGCCTCATCCCTGGCGCCTCATCCCTGGCGCCTCATCCCTGGCGCCTCATCCCTGGCGCTCATCCCTGGCGCCTCATCCCTGGCGCCTCATCCCTGGCGCCTCATCCCTGGCGCCTCATCCCTGGCGCCTCATCCCTGGCGCCTCATCCCTGGCGCCTCATCCCTGGCGCCGTCATCCCTGGCGCCCTCATCCCTGGCGCCTCATCCTGGCGCCCTCATCCCTGGCGCCTCATCCCTGGCGCCTCATCCTGGCGCCCTCATCCCTGGCGCCTCATCCCTGGCGCCGTCATCCCTGGCGCCCACACAGCACCCCTACGCCAGCGCCATCAATCCCCAACGGCACAGTAAACAGAAAATGCACTTTATGCTCTTACACCATGGCGTTTGGAGACGAAAACGAACACCCATGGTACCTGCAGGTAAGGTAAGTTAAGGTAATTTCCGGTGATCGCGTTCGTTGCAAGTAATCACCATCATTGATCGCAACAGGCCGGGCACGGAGGCAGGCCCAAGTGATCCAGGGGCTGGTCGATCTTGCAGATCATGCCACAACACTGCATCTAGTCCCATCTAGTCCCAATTCACGCGTGTATATACGCTACAGAGGACCGTATCTGGCCTTAGGAAACGGCTATGGGGTGCAGGTGGTTAATCCTTAAAGTGCGTTGCATCGATGCAACAAGCAACTACCTCAAACGTGCGAGCTACCATCGATTTCTTGCCATCAACACGACACATTGAAGTCAGATAACTATGCGGTCAGCAATGAGCACACTAAACAACATCACTGTGCCAAAATACATCTTTGGACATCAGGCATGCCACAGAACATGTAAGCAACATCAAACCCGCCTAATTCCAGCTCATTTAGTCAATAAACACATCATCACATTCCAATATCTCCTCATGATGCGCCAGATGGCAAGTGACTCTGGCCTGCTCCTCCGGTGAATGACGATCGACAACGACAATCTTAGCCCGCAAGTGACCTAATTGATGTGGTATCCCGCTGTACGTCCAAATGTCTGCTGCAGGTCATGAACCGCTGGCTACACGGGCATATCCAAATCTTTATTCAATCTCAACGACCTCGCACTTCTTCTGGTACAGCGTGGCGTGAGCCGGATCGCCTTCGATGACAATAGCGAAATTATCTGTCAACCCCCACAAGTCTGCATCGGGTGCAAGCATGGTGGTGCCATCAAACAGGTATAAGATGGCGGAGATGCCTTGCATGCCGTTGTATCCGTCGTATGACTGGACAACAAGGATGTTCCGCTTCTGTTTCCTCGCCCAGACTCGGATGGCGTTCGAGTCGGAGTCCGGATTGTCATGACGACCTCATTTAATGATCAGTCTTATTTGGTCAATGATCTCAAACCTGCTTCTAAATTTCACTCTCTCAATTGTTTGGGTACCACAGTAATTACTGCATGCATTTACCTGAAACAAAACTCAACAACGCCCCGTTCCTGCGAAAGGCCACCACCAAGTCGTGGTATACTTTCCGTCAAGACTACGAGCAGTATGCTGCCCGTGAAGCCGATCCGATCGTTGCCTTTGACCTAATCGAAACGCAGGTCCTAGAGGTTCTTAAGATCCGAATCCCTGAACTTGAGGGGTTCCTTGAGTACGCTAATGAAACGCCGGATGAAGAGCCGGCCGATACCTCTGAACTCAACGAGGCCTTTATCACCATGGTAGACGAGCTGATGCAGCCTCTGGATGAGGTGGACGCTTTAGATCGCTTTAAGGACTTGTCGTGCGGCTCTGAGGGTAACCTCATTGACAACATGGCCGCGTATGCCCTGGCGTATAAGCGTCAAGTTCGTAACTGTTGTAAGGTTCGGCCCACGGAGAAGCTCATCGTCGATGCCTTTGTTGCTGGCATCAGGTACGGTCGCTTGAAGGAGCGAGTGAATGCTAAGAAGGCGAAGACGCTTGACGAGACGATCGCCGAGGCATTCATCCAGGCCACGGAAGCAGAGAAGGCTCGCAGAGAGCACCAGCGTGTGGAGCGAGAGAGTGCGACCTCCGCAACGATGACTAAGGCTAAGGAGAAGTCGGAAACTGCTTGTGAGTACTGCCAGCGCAAGGGTCACACTGCTGATACGTGTTGGAAGCGTAAGCGTGACGAGCGTGAGGGAGTAAAGGGGCAGAAGTACGTTCATCTTAATGCTTTGTCGCGGAGGACCGCGACAACAGACCCATTGGCGAGGTGGGCATCCTGGGGAGAGTGTTGGCGTTCCTTTATGACACAGGGGCCTCTGCCGACTTTATATCCCAATCCCTCGTCAAAGAGCTCGGCCTAGTCGTCGAGCCCGACCATGCTAAGGTTAAGCTGGCCACTGGTACGATTTACAACTCACCCGGCATTGTTAAGTTGAGTGCAGATTTTGGAGTGTTGCCATCTACTGGGCGGAGAACTCAAGCTGCTCTCAATTTGCGGGTGCTACCCGGGCTGAAGCCGACATTAGTTATGGGAATATCGACATTAAGTGCGTTGGGGCTAATCACGATCGTCAAGCCGACGATGGAGAATTCTGGAGAGCCACACTTCGCGGAGCTTGATGAAGATGAAGTAGACGAGACGTTATTTACCCTTGCTGAAGCGGAGCACGAACTACAGATACGTAGCTTCCCTGAAGAGACTAATACCATCCTAAGCAAGTACAAAGACGTTCTCGGCGACATTTCGCAGCCAGCAGACGTTCCACCCTTCGAACTGGTTCTTACAAACCAGAAGGTTATCAACATCCCTCCATACCACGTCTCGGCTGAAGAAAGAGAGGATATGCAGCGCCAGACGGCGCAGCTGGAGGATCTGAATGTGATTGAGGAGTCTACGAGCAACTATAACAATCCTACGGTGCTTGTATGGAAGCGCGATCGCACCCGCAGGCTCTGCTTGGACTTTCGGCGCCTTAACGACGCGACGGAGGACTTCGATCACGACCTCCCTATCATTGACGATCTGGTAGCAAGACTAGAGGGTAAGACCCTCTTCGCTAAGCTGGACCTAAGCAAGGCCTTTCACCAGATTCCTATGACCAAGAGCTCACGCAGACTAACGGCGTTTACAGTTGGGAAGCGTAAGTACCAGTACAAGCGTTTAGCTTTCGGACTCAAAGGGGCCGCAGCCTTCTGTCAGAAGACCCTCGAATCCGTACTGGGCGATGCACTGTGGACACGGTGTCTCGCATATGTAGACGACATAGTAATATTCGGAGAGAACCAGAGAGAGTACCTCGACAATCTGGACTATGTCTTGAGAAAGCTCAACTCGGCCAAGTTGAAGCTGAATCTGTCCAAGTCTGAGTTCGGACTGACAGAAATAGAATACTTGGGCTGGCTTGTGAATGGCGACGGCAAGCGAATCGCGCCTGACCGCCTAGAAGGCATCGACCGCCTAACCAGCCCGAGAGATGTTGCCGGAGTCAGAACCTTACTCGGGTTCACGAACTATTTTAGCCATATGATTCCGAACTACGGCAATATGATGGAGCCAGTCCTGGCTCTGACGAGAGCCAAGGAAGAGTTCCGTTGGGAGAAGGCCCAACAAGATGCCCTAGTCGACATCAAAGCGACCCTATCTCAGAACAACATGTTAAGTCACCCCAAGCGTGGCTGCCAATTAATCCTACAAACCGACGCGAGTGACTACGCTGTCGGGGCAGTTTTGTTACAGATCGAAGACGGGGAGGAGCGTCCGATTGCTTTCTATTCCAAGACACTATCGGATGTTCAAAGAAGGTGGAGCACCTATGAAAAGGAAGGCTTCGGCATTTATTACGCTATGATCAAGGCCGAGCGGTTCCTAGTAGGCAGGCCGTTTACTGTGAGAACGGACCACCGGAATTTGCTGTATATCGCGACAAGCACGAACGCTAAGGTAACTAGATGGCGCATGGCACTGGAAAGGTTCGACTATTCCGTCGTACACGTGCCTGGTCAAGCGAACGGTGCTGCCGACGCGCTATCTCGCCTATGCGGTGCAACAGTCGAGGCAGATGATCACGCCACGTGGATCTCCGAGGTTCACGGAGGCATACACGGCCATCTCGGAGCGAGAGCGACGGTGAACAAGCTTATATCGCTCGGTAGGAGGTGGAGGGGCATGTATAAGGACGCAGAGGAGTTTGTCCAGTCGTGTCCTGTGTGCCAGGTCACGCGCAAGACGGCCAAGCCCGTCCAACACTTGTGCCACCGTACGGCAGGTCGCCTGCCGTTTGATGTCGTGCAGGTAGACACGATCGGACCCATCGCGGAGAGCGAGGGTCTGCGGTACGTGTGCGTGTTAATTGACACGTACTCGAAGCTAACTATGCTGGTCCCCACGCGTTCGACGGACGCAGATGCCGCGGCAGGGGCAATTTTGGCCTGGGTGGGTCACTACGGAATTCCCCGGGTGATTCACAGCGACGGGGGCAGCCAGTATAGAAATAAGCTGATTGACGCTCTAATGGAAAGGCTCGGGTCGCAACATCACGTCGGCACGCCTTACCGCCCGGGTTCTCAAGGAATAGTTGAGAGGGTCAACGCCGAGGTTAAGAGGCATCTAGAGACGCTAATGCTCGATCTGCAGGAGTTTAGATGGACGCGGCTACTACCTTTGGCTCAGTACATCATTAATTCAACATCTGTGGCCAGGACAGGCCTATCGCCACTGAATTTGCTTTATAACCAAGACGTGGTCGTAAGACCAGAAGAGATCATGAGCAATGAGAGCAAGATGCCATTTGAGGCCTTCAAGCGCAGCCTGGAACTACAGAGAGTCATCCAAGACCAGGCGCTGCAACAACAAACACCATCAGAAGCATCACACGTGGCCCTATCGAACAAGCCAGTGCTGGTAACGACCACTGTCGGCCGCCGCACGAAGCTGGCTGGGCCAATGTGGTGCCAGGGACCCGCAGAGTCGCCGAACGTTTACTACGTGGAGAACCTGACGACAGGCGTAGTGGCTAAGGTCCATGCCGAGCGTCTAAGACATTTTGAGTCTGACGCGACAAGGGCTGAGTTGACACGGCTCGCGGCCCAGAGAGTTGACGAATATGTCGTAGAAGCGATCGACTCTCACAAATTTGAGGACGGCGTCCTTCACCTACATGTGCTGTGGGAGGGGTACCTCGAGGAAGAGGCGACATGGGAACGCTTCAACGCCGACCTTGATGAACTTAGGGCGTTTGAGGAGTACCTCGCAGACAAACCGAGTTTGCGCAGAAAACTCCGAGGTCAAAGGAAATTAGCTTCCTATAGGCAGCGCTAATAACCAACGGCTCATCAAAAAGCCATTTTGGGGTTTTGCCCAGTTGGTGACCGCAGCCTAGGGGGGGAAGAGCAGAACGTTGGAATCTAGTTACTGATATTGGTTATTTCTTATGTTCTACACCATTCTGTCCGCTATTTGTTCGTTTAGAACAGCGTTCTTCAGACTATTGTGCTCAATTGCGTTTTTGACTTCACTGGAGTCGGTCTGGCGGGTTTTGCATTTCGCCGGACTTGTGTGGTACCCAAACAATTGAGAGAGTGAAATTTAGAAGCAGGTTTGAGATCATTGACCAAATAAGACTGATCATTAAATGAGGTCGTCATGACACTTCCCCCCATGATCCCAAACCGTCCACAAGCTCAAACGTGCCTCCCAACCGTCAGCAAAAATTCTAACGGTTCAAGTTGTCATGACGACCTCATTTAATGATCAGTCTTATTTGGTCAATGATCTCAAACCTGCTTCTAAATTTCACTCTCTCAATTGTTTGGGTACCACAGTAATTACTGCATGCATTTACCTGAAACAAAAACTCAACAACGCCCCGTTCCTGCGAAAGGCCACCACCAAGTCGTGGTATACTTTCCGTCAAGACTACGAGCAGTATGCTGCCCGTGAAGCCGATCCGATCGTTGCCTTTGACCTAATCGAAACGCAGGTCCTAGAGGTTCTTAAGATCCGAATCCCTGAACTTGAGGGGTTCCTTGAGTACGCTAATGAAACGCCGGATGAAGAGCCGGCCGATACCTCTGAACTCAACGAGGCCTTTATCACCATGGTAGACGAGCTGATGCAGCCTCTGGATGAGGTGGACGCTTTAGATCGCTTTAAGGACTTGTCGTGCGGCTCTGAGGGTAACCTCATTGACAACATGGCCGCGTATGCCCTGGCGTATAAGCGTCAAGTTCGTAACTGTTGTAAGGTTCGGCCCACGGAGAAGCTCATCGTCGATGCCTTTGTTGCTGGCATCAGGTACGGTCGCTTGAAGGAGCGAGTGAATGCTAAGAAGGCGAAGACGCTTGACGAGACGATCGCCGAGGCATTCATCCAGGCCACGGAAGCAGAGAAGGCTCGCAGAGAGCACCAGCGTGTGGAGCGAGAGAGTGCGACCTCCGCAACGATGACTAAGGCTAAGGAGAAGTCGGAAACTGCTTGTGAGTACTGCCAGCGCAAGGGTCACACTGCTGATACGTGTTGGAAGCGTAAGCGTGACGAGCGTGAGGGAGTAAAGGGGCAGAAGTACGTTCATCTTAATGCTTTGGTCGCGGAGGACCGCGACAACAGACCCATTGGCGAGGTGGGCATCCTGGGGAGAGTGTTGGCGTTCCTTTATGACACAGGGGCCTCTGCCGACTTTATATCCCAATCCCTCGTCAAAGAGCTCGGCCTAGTCGTCGAGCCCGACCATGCTAAGGTTAAGCTGGCCACTGGTACGATTTACAACTCACCCGGCATTGTTAAGTTGAGTGCAGATTTTTGGAGTGTTGCCATCTACTGGGCGGAGAACTCAAGCTGCTCTCAATTTGCGGGTGCTACCCGGGCTGAAGCCGACATTAGTTATGGGAATATCGACATTAAGTGCGTTGGGGCTAATCACGATCGTCAAGCCGACGATGGAGAATTCTGGAGAGCCACACTTCGCGGAGCTTGATGAAGATGAAGTAGACGAGACGTTATTTACCCTTGCTGAAGCGGAGCACGAACTACAGATACGTAGCTTCCCTGAAGAGACTAATACCATCCTAAGCAAGTACAAAGACGTTCTCGGCGACATTTCGCAGCCAGCAGACGTTCCACCCTTCGAACTGGTTCTTACAAACCAGAAGGTTATCAACATCCCTCCATACCACGTCTCGGCTGAAGAAAGAGAGGATATGCAGCGCCAGACGGCGCAGCTGGAGGATCTGAATGTGATTGAGGAGTCTACGAGCAACTATAACAATCCTACGGTGCTTGTATGGAAGCGCGATCGCACCCGCAGGCTCTGCTTGGACTTTCGGCGCCTTAACGACGCGACGGAGGACTTCGATCACGACCTCCCTATCATTGACGATCTGGTAGCAAGACTAGAGGGTAAGACCCTCTTCGCTAAGCTGGACCTAAGCAAGGCCTTTCACCAGATTCCTATGACCAAGAGCTCACGCAGACTAACGGCGTTTACAGTTGGGAAGCGTAAGTACCAGTACAAGCGTTTAGCTTTCGGACTCAAAGGGGCCGCAGCCTTCTGTCAGAAGACCCTCGAATCCGTACTAGGCGATGCACTGTGGACACGGTGTCTCGCATATGTAGACGACATAGTAATATTCGGAGAGAACCAGAGAGAGTACCTCGACAATCTGGACTATGTCTTGAGAAAGCTCAACTCGGCCAAGTTGAAGCTGAATCTGTCCAAGTCTGAGTTCGGACTGACAGAAATAGAATACTTGGGCTGGCTTGTGAATGGCGACGGCAAGCGAATCGCGCCTGACCGCCTAGAAGGCATCGACCGCCTAACCAGCCCGAGAGATGTTGCCGGAGTCAGAACCTTACTCGGGTTCACGAACTATTTTTAGCCATATGATTCCGAACTACGGCAATATGATGGAGCCAGTCCTGGCTCTGACGAGAGCCAAGGAAGAGTTCCGTTGGGAGAAGGCCCAACAAGATGCCCTAGTCGACATCAAAGCGACCCTATCTCAGAACAACATGTTAAGTCACCCCAAGCGTGGCTGCCAATTAATCCTACAAACCGACGCGAGTGACTACGCTGTCGGGGCAGTTTTGTTACAGATCGAAGACGGGGAGGAGCGTCCGATTGCTTTCTATTCCAAGACACTATCGGATGTTCAAAGAAGGTGGAGCACCTATGAAAAGGAAGGCTTCGGCATTTATTACGCTATGATCAAGGCCGAGCGGTTCCTAGTAGGCAGGCCGTTTACTGTGAGAACGGACCACCGGAATTTGCTGTATATCGCGACAAGCACGAACGCTAAGGTAACTAGATGGCGCATGGCACTGGAAAGGTTCGACTATTCCGTCGTACACGTGCCTGGTCAAGCGAACGGTGCTGCCGACGCGCTATCTCGCCTATGCGGTGCAACAGTCGAGGCAGATGATCACGCCACGTGGATCTCCGAGGTTCACGGAGGCATACACGGCCATCTCGGAGCGAGAGCGACGGTGAACAAGCTTATATCGCTCGGTAGGAGGTGGAGGGGCATGTATAAGGACGCAGAGGAGTTTGTCCAGTCGTGTCCTGTGTGCCAGGTCACGCGCAAGACGGCCAAGCCCGTCCAACACTTGTGCCACCGTACGGCAGGTCGCCTGCCGTTTGATGTCGTGCAGGTAGACACGATCGGACCCATCGCGGAGAGCGAGGGTCTGCGGTACGTGTGCGTGTTAATTGACACGTACTCGAAGCTAACTATGCTGGTCCCCACGCGTTCGACGGACGCAGATGCCGCGGCAGGGGCAATTTTGGCCTGGGTGGGTCACTACGGAATTCCCCGGGTGATTCACAGCGACGGGGCAGCCAGTATAGAAATAAGCTGATTGACGCTCTAATGGAAAGGCTCGGGTCGCAACATCACGTCGGCACGCCTTACCGCCCGGGTTCTCAAGGAATAGTTGAGAGGGTCAACGCCGAGGTTAAGAGGCATCTAGAGACGCTAATGCTCGATCTGCAGGAGTTTAGATGGACGCGGCTACTACCTTTGGCTCAGTACATCATTAATTCAACATCTGTGGCCAGGACAGGCCTATCGCCACTGAATTTGCTTTATAACCAAGACGTGGTCGTAAGACCAGAAGAGATCATGAGCAATGAGAGCAAGATGCCATTTGAGGCCTTCAAGCGCAGCCTGGAACTACAGAGAGTCATCCAAGACCAGGCGCTGCAACAACAAACACCATCAGAAGCATCACACGTGGCCCTATCGAACAAGCCAGTGCTGGTAACGACCACTGTCGGCCGCCGCACGAAGCTGGCTGGGCCAATGTGGTGCCAGGGACCCGCAGAGTCGCCGAACGTTTACTACGTGGAGAACCTGACGACAGGCGTAGTGGCTAAGGTCCATGCCGAGCGTCTAAGACATTTTGAGTCTGACGCGACAAGGGCTGAGTTGACACGGCTCGCGGCCCAGAGAGTTGACGAATATGTCGTAGAAGCGATCGACTCTCACAAATTTGAGGACGGCGTCCTTCACCTACATGTGCTGTGGGAGGGGTACCTCGAGGAAGAGGCGACATGGGAACGCTTCAACGCCGACCTTGATGAACTTAGGGCGTTTGAGGAGTACCTCGCAGACAAACCGAGTTTGCGCAGAAAAACTCCGAGGTCAAAGGAAATTAGCTTCCTATAGGCAGCGCTAATAACCAACGGCTCATCAAAAAGCCATTTTTGGGGTTTTGCCCAGTTGGTGACCGCAGCCTAGGGGGAAGAGCAGAACGTTGGAATCTAGTTACTGATATTGGTTATTTCTTATGTTCTACACCATTCTGTCCGCTATTTGTTCGTTTAGAACAGCGTTCTTCAGACTATTGTGCTCAATTGCGTTTTTTTGACTTCACTGGAGTCGGTCTGGCGGGTTTTTGCATTTCGCCGGACTTGTGTGGTACCCAAACAATTGAGAGAGTGAAATTTAGAAGCAGGTTTGAGATCATTGACCAAATAAGACTGATCATTAAATGAGGTCGTCATGACACTTCCCCCATGATCCCAAAACCGTCCACAAGCTCAAACGTGCCTCCCAACCGTCAGCAAAAAAATTCTAACGGTTCAAGTTGTCATGACGACCTCATTTAATGATCAGTCTTATTTGGTCAATGATCTCAAACCTGCTTCTAAATTTCACTCTCTCAATTGTTTGGGTACCACAGTAATTACTGCATGCATTTACCTGAAACAAAAACTCAACAACGCCCCGTTCCTGCGAAAGGCCACCACCAAGTCGTGGTATACTTTCCGTCAAGACTACGAGCAGTATGCTGCCCGTGAAGCCGATCCGATCGTTGCCTTTGACCTAATCGAAACGCAGGTCCTAGAGGTTCTTAAGATCCGAATCCCTGAACTTGAGGGGTTCCTTGAGTACGCTAATGAAACGCCGGATGAAGAGCCGGCCGATACCTCTGAACTCAACGAGGCCTTTATCACCATGGTAGACGAGCTGATGCAGCCTCTGGATGAGGTGGACGCTTTAGATCGCTTTAAGGACTTGTCGTGCGGCTCTGAGGGTAACCTCATTGACAACATGGCCGCGTATGCCCCTGGCGTATAAGCGTCAAGTTCGTAACTGTTGTAAGGTTCGGCCCACGGAGAAGCTCATCGTCGATGCCTTTGTTGCTGGCATCAGGTACGGTCGCTTGAAGGAGCGAGTGAATGCTAAGAAGGCGAAGACGCTTGACGAGACGATCGCCGAGGCATTCATCCAGGCCACGGAAGCAGAGAAGGCTCGCAGAGAGCACCAGCGTGTGGAGCGAGAGAGTGCGACCTCCGCAACGATGACTAAGGCTAAGGAGAAGTCGGAAACTGCTTGTGAGTACTGCCAGCGCAAGGGTCACACTGCTGATACGTGTTGGAAGCGTAAGCGTGACGAGCGTGAGGGAGTAAAGGGGCAGAAGTACGTTCATCTTAATGCTTTTGGTCGCGGAGGACCGCGACAACAGACCCATTGGCGAGGTGGGCATCCTGGGGAGAGTGTTGGCGTTCCTTTATGACACAGGGGCCTCTGCCGACTTTATATCCCAATCCCTCGTCAAAGAGCTCGGCCTAGTCGTCGAGCCCGACCATGCTAAGGTTAAGCTGGCCACTGGTACGATTTACAACTCACCCGGCATTGTTAAGTTGAGTGCAGATTTTTGGAGTGTTGCCATCTACTGGGCGGAGAACTCAAGCTGCTCTCAATTTGCGGGTGCTACCCGGGCTGAAGCCGACATTAGTTATGGGAATATCGACATTAAGTGCGTTGGGGCTAATCACGATCGTCAAGCCGACGATGGAGAATTCTGGAGAGCCACACTTCGCGGAGCTTGATGAAGATGAAGTAGACGAGACGTTATTTACCCTTGCTGAAGCGGAGCACGAACTACAGATACGTAGCTTCCCTGAAGAGACTAATACCATCCTAAGCAAGTACAAAGACGTTCTCGGCGACATTTCGCAGCCAGCAGACGTTCCACCCTTCGAACTGGTTCTTACAAACCAGAAGGTTATCAACATCCCTCCATACCACGTCTCGGCTGAAGAAAGAGAGGATATGCAGCGCCAGACGGCGCAGCTGGAGGATCTGAATGTGATTGAGGAGTCTACGAGCAACTATAACAATCCTACGGTGCTTGTATGGAAGCGCGATCGCACCCGCAGGCTCTGCTTGGACTTTCGGCGCCTTAACGACGCGACGGAGGACTTCGATCACGACCTCCCTATCATTGACGATCTGGTAGCAAGACTAGAGGGTAAGACCCTCTTCGCTAAGCTGGACCTAAGCAAGGCCTTTCACCAGATTCCTATGACCAAGAGCTCACGCAGACTAACGGCGTTTACAGTTGGGAAGCGTAAGTACCAGTACAAGCGTTTAGCTTTCGGACTCAAAGGGGCCGCAGCCTTCTGTCAGAAGACCCTCGAATCCGTACTAGGCGATGCACTGTGGACACGGTGTCTCGCATATGTAGACGACATAGTAATATTCGGAGAGAACCAGAGAGAGTACCTCGACAATCTGGACTATGTCTTGAGAAAGCTCAACTCGGCCAAGTTGAAGCTGAATCTGTCCAAGTCTGAGTTCGGACTGACAGAAATAGAATACTTGGGCTGGCTTGTGAATGGCGACGGCAAGCGAATCGCGCCTGACCGCCTAGAAGGCATCGACCGCCTAACCAGCCCGAGAGATGTTGCCGGAGTCAGAACCTTACTCGGGTTCACGAACTATTTTTAGCCATATGATTCCGAACTACGGCAATATGATGGAGCCAGTCCTGGCTCTGACGAGAGCCAAGGAAGAGTTCCGTTGGGAGAAGGCCCAACAAGATGCCCTAGTCGACATCAAAGCGACCCTATCTCAGAACAACATGTTAAGTCACCCCAAGCGTGGCTGCCAATTAATCCTACAAACCGACGCGAGTGACTACGCTGTCGGGGCAGTTTTGTTACAGATCGAAGACGGGGAGGAGCGTCCGATTGCTTTCTATTCCAAGACACTATCGGATGTTCAAAGAAGGTGGAGCACCTATGAAAAGGAAGGCTTCGGCATTTATTACGCTATGATCAAGGCCGAGCGGTTCCTAGTAGGCAGGCCGTTTACTGTGAGAACGGACCACCGGAATTTGCTGTATATCGCGACAAGCACGAACGCTAAGGTAACTAGATGGCGCATGGCACTGGAAAGGTTCGACTATTCCGTCGTACACGTGCCTGGTCAAGCGAACGGTGCTGCCGACGCGCTATCTCGCCTATGCGGTGCAACAGTCGAGGCAGATGATCACGCCACGTGGATCTCCGAGGTTCACGGAGGCATACACGGCCATCTCGGAGCGAGAGCGACGGTGAACAAGCTTATATCGCTCGGTAGGAGGTGGAGGGGCATGTATAAGGACGCAGAGGAGTTTGTCCAGTCGTGTCCTGTGTGCCAGGTCACGCGCAAGACGGCCAAGCCCGTCCAACACTTGTGCCACCGTACGGCAGGTCGCCTGCCGTTTGATGTCGTGCAGGTAGACACGATCGGACCCATCGCGGAGAGCGAGGGTCTGCGGTACGTGTGCGTGTTAATTGACACGTACTCGAAGCTAACTATGCTGGTCCCCACGCGTTCGACGGACGCAGATGCCGCGGCAGGGGCAATTTTTGGCCTGGGTGGGTCACTACGGAATTCCCCGGGTGATTCACAGCGACGGGGGCAGCCAGTATAGAAATAAGCTGATTGACGCTCTAATGGAAAGGCTCGGGTCGCAACATCACGTCGGCACGCCTTACCGCCCGGGTTCTCAAGGAATAGTTGAGAGGGTCAACGCCGAGGTTAAGAGGCATCTAGAGACGCTAATGCTCGATCTGCAGGAGTTTAGATGGACGCGGCTACTACCTTTGGCTCAGTACATCATTAATTCAACATCTGTGGCCAGGACAGGCCTATCGCCACTGAATTTGCTTTATAACCAAGACGTGGTCGTAAGACCAGAAGAGATCATGAGCAATGAGAGCAAGATGCCATTTGAGGCCTTCAAGCGCAGCCTGGAACTACAGAGAGTCATCCAAGACCAGGCGCTGCAACAACAAACACCATCAGAAGCATCACACGTGGCCCTATCGAACAAGCCAGTGCTGGTAACGACCACTGTCGGCCGCCGCACGAAGCTGGCTGGGCCAATGTGGTGCCAGGGAACCCGCAGAGTCGCCGAACGTTTACTACGTGGAGAACCTGACGACAGGCGTAGTGGCTAAGGTCCATGCCGAGCGTCTAAGACATTTTTGAGTCTGACGCGACAAGGGCTGAGTTGACACGGCTCGCGGCCCAGAGAGTTGACGAATATGTCGTAGAAGCGATCGACTCTCACAAATTTGAGGACGGCGTCCTTCACCTACATGTGCTGTGGGAGGGGTACCTCGAGGAAGAGGCGACATGGGAACGCTTCAACGCCGACCTTGATGAACTTAGGGCGTTTGAGGAGTACCTCGCAGACAAACCGAGTTTGCGCAGAAAACTCCGAGGTCAAAAGGAAATTAGCTTCCTATAGGCAGCGCTAATAACCAACGGCTCATCAAAAAGCCATTTTTGGGGTTTTGCCCAGTTGGTGACCGCAGCCTAGGGGGGGAAGAGCAGAACGTTGGAATCTAGTTACTGATATTGGTTATTTCTTATGTTCTACACCATTCTGTCCGCTATTTGTTCGTTTTAGAACAGCGTTCTTCAGACTATTGTGCTCAATTGCGTTTTTTTGACTTCACTGGAGTCGGTCTGGCGGGTTTTTGCATTTCGCCGGACTTGTGTAGTACCCAAACAATTGAGAGAGTGAAATTTAGAAGCAGGTTTGAGATCATTGACCAAATAAGACTGATCATTAAATGAGGTCGTCATGACACTTCCCCCCATGATCCCAAACCGTCCACAAGCTCAAACGTGCCTCCCAACCGTCAGCAAAAAAATTCTAACGGTTCAAGTTGTCATGACGACCTCATTTAATGATCAGTCTTATTTGGTCAATGATCTCAAACCTGCTTCTAAATTTCACTCTCTCAATTGTTTGGGTACCACAGTAATTACTGCATGCATTTACCTGAAACAAAACTCAACAACGCCCCGTTCCTGCGAAAGGCCACCACCAAGTCGTGGTATACTTTCCGTCAAGACTACGAGCAGTATGCTGCCCGTGAAGCCGATCCGATCGTTGCCTTTGACCTAATCGAAACGCAGGTCCTAGAGGTTCTTAAGATCCGAATCCCTGAACTTGAGGGGTTCCTTGAGTACGCTAATGAAACGCCGGATGAAGAGCCGGCCGATACCTCTGAACTCAACGAGGCCTTTATCACCATGGTAGACGAGCTGATGCAGCCTCTGGATGAGGTGGACGCTTTAGATCGCTTTTAAGGACTTGTCGTGCGGCTCTGAGGGTAACCTCATTGACAACATGGCCGCGTATGCCCTGGCGTATAAGCGTCAAGTTCGTAACTGTTGTAAGGTTCGGCCCACGGAGAAGCTCATCGTCGATGCCTTTGTTGCTGGCATCAGGTACGGTCGCTTGAAGGAGCGAGTGAATGCTAAGAAGGCGAAGACGCTTGACGAGACGATCGCCGAGGCATTCATCCAGGCCACGGAAGCAGAAGGCTCGCAGAAAGCACCAGCGTGTGGAGCGAGAGTGCGACCTCCGCAACGATGACTAAGGCTAAGGAGAAGTCGGAAACTGCTTGTGAGTACTGCCAGCGCAAGGGTCACACTGCTGATACGTGTTGGAAGCGTAAGCGTGACGAGGCGTGAGGGAGTAAAAGGGGGCAGAAAGTACGTTCATCTTAATGCTTTGGTCGCGGAGGACCGCGACAACAGACCCAGTGGCGAGGTGGGCATCCTGGGGAGAGTGTTGGCGTTCCTTTATGACACAGGGGCCTCTGCCGACTTTATATCCCAATCCCTCGTCAAAGAGCTCGGCCTAGTCGTCGAGCCCGACCATGCTAAGGTTAAGCTGGCCACTGGTACGATTTACAACTCACCCGGCATTGTTAAGTTGAGTGCAGATTTTTGGAGTGTTGCCATCTACTGGGCGGAGAACTCAAGCTGCTCTCGAATTTGCGGGTGCTACCCGGGCTGAAGCCGACATTAGTTATGGGAATATCGACATTAAGTGCGTTGGGGCTAATCACGATCGTCAAGCCGACGATGGAGAATTCTGGAGAGCCACACTTCGCGGAGCTTGATGAAGATGAAGTAGACGAGACGTTATTTACCCTTGCTGAAGCGGAGCACGAACTACAGATACGTAGCTTCCCTGAAGAGACTAATACCATCCTAAGCAAGTACAAAGACGTTCTCGGCGACATTTCGCAGCCAGCAGACGTTCCACCCTTCGAACTGGTTCTTACAAACCAGAAGGTTATCAACATCCCTCCATACCACGTCTCGGCTGAAGAAAGAGAGGATATGCAGCGCCAGACGGCGCAGCTGGAGGATCTGAATGTGATTGAGGAGTCTACGAGCAACTATAACAATCCTACGGTGCTTGTATGGAAGCGCGATCGCACCCGCAGGCTCTGCTTGGACTTTCGGCGCCTTAACGACGCGACGGAGGACTTCGATCACGACCTCCCTATCATTGACGATCTGGTAGCAAGACTAGAGGGTAAGACCCTCTTCGCTAAAAGCTGGACCTAAGCAAGGCCTTTCACCAGATTCCTATGACCAAGAGCTCACGCAGACTAACGGCGTTTACAGTTGGGAAGCGTAAGTACCAGTACAAGCGTTTAGCTTTCGGACTCAAAGGGGCCGCAGCCTTCTGTCAGAAGACCCTCGAATCCGTACTAGGCGATGCACTGTGGACACGGTGTCTCGCATATGTAGACGACATAGTAATATTCGGAGAGAACCAGAGAGATTACCTCGACAATCTGGACTATGTCTTTAGAAAGCTCAACTCGGCCAAGTTGAAGCTGAATCTGTCAAGTCTGAGTTCGGACTGACAGAAATAGAATACTTTGGGCTGGCTTGTGAATGGCGACGGCAAGCGAATCGCGCCTGACCGCCTAGAAGGCATCGACCGCCTAACCAGCCCGAGAGATGTTGCCGGAGTCGAGAACCTTACTCGGGTTCACGAACTATTTTAGCCATATGATTCCGAACTACGGCAATATGATGGAGCCAGTCCTGGCTCTGACGAGAAACCAAGGAAGAGTTCCGTTGGGAGAAGGCCCAACAAGATGCCCTAGTCGACATCAAAGCGACCCTATCTCAGAACAACATGTTAAGTCACCCCAAGCGTGGCTGCCAATTAATCCCTACAAACCGACGCGAGTGACTACGCTGTCGGGGCAGTTTTGTTACAGATCGAAGACGGGGAGGAGCGTCCGATTGCTTTCTATTCCAAGACACTATCGGATGTTCAAAGAAGGTGGAGCACCTATGAAAAGGGAAGGCTTCGGCATTTATTACGCTATGATCAAGGCCGAGCGGTTCCTAGTGAGGCAGGCCGTTTACTGTGAGAACGGACCACCGGAATTTGCTGTATATCGCGACAAGCACGAACGCTAAGGTAACTAGATGGCGCATGGCACTGGAAAGGTTCGACTATTCCGTCGTACACGTGCCTGGTCAAGCGAACGGTGCTGCCGACGCGCTATCTCGCCTATGCGGTGCAACAGTCGAGGCAGATGATCACGCCACGTGGATCTCCGAGGTTCACGGAGCGCATACACGGCCATCTCAGGCGAGAGCGACGGTGAACAAGCTTATATCGCTCGGTAGGAGGTGGAGGGGCATGTATAAGGACGCAGAGGAGTTTGTCCAGTCGTGTCCTGTGTGCCAGGTCACGCGCAAGACGGCCAAGCCCGTCCAACACTTGTGCCACCGTACGGCAGGTCGCCTGCCGTTTGATGTCGTGCAGGTAGACACGATCGGACCCATCGCGGAGGCGAGGGTCTGCGGTACGTGTGCGTGTTAATTGACACGTACTCGAAGCTAACTATGCTGGTCCCCACGCGTTCGACGGACGCAGATGCCGCGGCAGGGGCAATTTTTGGCCTGGGTGGGTCACTGCGGAATTCCCCGGGTGATTCACAGCGACGGGGGCAGCCAGTATAGAAATAAGCTGATTGACGCTCTAATGGAAAGGCTCAGTCGCAACATCACGTCCGGCACGCCTTACCGCCCGGTTCTCAAGGAATAGTTGAGAGGTCAACGCCGAGGTTAAACGAGGCATTCGAGAGACGCTAATGCTCGATCTGCAGGAGTTTAGATGGACGCGGCTACTACCTTTGGCTCAGTACATCATTAATTCAACATCGTGGCCAGGACAGGCCTATCGCCACTGAATTTGCTTTGATAACCAAAGACGTGGCGTAAGCCGCAGAAAGAGATCATGAGCAATGAGAGCAGATGCCATTTGAGGCCTTCAAGCGCAGCCTGGAACTACAGAGAGTCATCAGAGACCAGGCGCTGCAGCAACAAACACCATCAGAAGCATCACGCGTGGCCCTATCGAACAAGCCGGTGCTGGTAACGACCACTGTCGGCCGCCGCACAGAAGCTGGCTGGGCCAATGTGGTGCCAGGAGACCCGCAGAGTCGCCGAACGTTTACTACGTGGAGAACCTGACGACAGGCGTAGTGGCTAAAGGTCCATGCCGAGCGTCTAAGACATTTTTGAGTCCTGACGCGACAAAGGGCTCGAGTTGACACGGCTCGCGGGCCCAGAGAGTTGACGGGATATGTCGTAGAAGCGATCGACTCTCACAAATTTGAGACGGCGTCCTTCACCTACATGTGCTGTGGGAGGGTACCTCGAGGAAGAGGCGACATGGGGAACGCTGCAACGCCACGTGATGAACTTTCAGGGCGTTTGAGGAGTACCTCGCAGACAAACCGAGTTTGCGCAGAAAAACTCCGAGGTCAGCGAAATTAGCTTCCTATGAGCGGCGCTACAACCAACGGCTCATCAAAAAGCCATTTTGGGGTTTTGCCCAGTTGGTGACCGCAGCCTAGGGGGAAGAGCAGAACGTTGGAATCTGAGTTACTGATATTGGTTATTTCTTATGTTTCTACACTCATTTCTGTCCGCTATTTGTTCGTTTAGAACAGCGTTCTTCAGAACTATTGTGCTCAATTGCGTTTTTGACTTCACTGGAGTCGGTCTGGCGGAGTTTTTGCATTTCGCCGGACTTGTGTAGTGCCAAACAATTGAGAGAGTGAAATTTAGAAACGGGTTTGAGATCATTGACGAAATAAGACTCGATCATTAAATGAGGT